>CM045758.1:147469792-147604202 GCA_025200525.1 Camellia lanceoleosa
TGTGGCTGTTTTAAACCATTGACTCCTTTGATCCAACTTCTTGCACCCTTTGCTCAAGCTTCTTGAGGAAGCTTGACCCTTTGTCTTAGCTTCCTCAAGAAGCTTGCACCCTTAGCTTAGCTTCCCTTGGAAGACTTGACCCTTTTAGGATAGCTTCTCTTGGAAGCTTAGCCTTTTCCATTTGTCTATATAAGAGTCTCCTCCTCCTCCTTTGTGTTGGTTCAGCAAAAACCAGAGCAAAATACATATATATATATATCTGATATACACTCTCTCTCTATATCTCCCTCTCTCTCTTTATTGTGTGTGTGTTTAAGGGCCAAAAGGGTGATTTCTTCTTAGTTTTGCACTAAGACACACACTACTACACCATACTTCGACTTTGGGAGGCATTGAGGGTTTGTTCTTGAGGTTTTGGACTGGTTTTGATCAGAAGAAGGGGGCTGCACTTGTTGTTCTTCAAGGGTTCTTCAAGGGTAACACTTTTGCTTTATATTCCCCAATCTTGCACTAGTCTTTAACCTATCTTTCTTACTGTTTTAGACTTTGTGTATAACTGAAAAAAGTCTTACATTTGCATGCTTAAGATACTTCATTAAGGTTGTTTTGGTGTTGGGGGTCGACCTCCCCCTCTTAGGCCTTGTTTGGCCCTTTTGGTGCTCTCTTTGTTAAGCTTTGGTTACTATTGTGTGTTGACCTTCTCACCACTGAAATCCTGTGGATTTTCAGTGGTAAAGAAGGAGTTTTGAAGTCTTGTATAGGGGAGGGACACCCATCTCCCTTTGTCTCTCTTTTGTGCATGTTCTTGGCTCGTAAGGGTAGCATGCATGATTAGTTGTTCTTGACTTCATTTCAGAGGTTTTTGGGTGTTGTTGGGTCACATTATGCCTCTTTTTTTAGTCGGATTAATGGCCCCTTTCATGCTTAATATACTTGCTTTGTATTCCTCTCTTTGGCCTAGAAATGCATCATGCATGTAGCTTACCATGCTCTCATGTTTTGGCCTAACTTTGTGAAGTTCCTAGCCATGTCTTACCATGCTTGAGGTCTGTGGGTGCTGTTTTGACCATATTTACCATGTTTGGTGCAGCCTCTTTGCATTTTGGCTTGTGAGCCTTGAGGGTGTGAATCATGAGCATGCTTGAGTTGGGTGGTTTTAGTGATTTGAAGTCATTTCCCATGCTATTTCAGTCCACAACCCATGCTCGTATGATTTCATTTATCATCCCTTTCATGTCTTGAAGAGTTGTTTTGTTGTGCCTTGAAATGAGCATTGTGCATGTTTAAGTGTTTAAGTCTTTAGGGCTGCCATATCAGTGGGTTTTGGGGGCTCATTTTGCATGTTGAAACTCTGTTTTTGGTTGGTTAGTCCATGCCATGAGTGGTTGGGGTAGGTGTAGAGTAATGCTTCACTTGGTGGCTTTGCATGCCTTTTGTTTTGGACCCATTTCCTGGGATGATTTGACCATGTTTCATGCATGTCCTAGTCGTATTTTGGTCTGCCCCTAGACTGTTTTCGGTCATCTTGGCCTTGCGGGGTTTGTTTGACATGGCCTTAGCTCAAGCATCTTGACTAGCTTTGAACCTTGGACCGATTGGCATGCTTGTTTGTTTGATATTTTGGCCCCTTTTGTACCACCTTTGGCCACTAATTTTGGCATGCTTGAGAGCTACCCATATTACTGTAAGTCCATCCTTTGCATGTTGCTCAAATGTTGTTACATTGCTTCATGTTTGCATACTTTGGTTGCATTGTGTCTTACATGCTCATTGTTTGCATTGTTGGCACATGCTTAGCCATATTGCATGTTGTTGCATACTTGAGCTATATTGCATGGTTTGGCATGCTTGTTGCATTGCATTTTGCATGCATGCCTTGCCTCTTGATCAAGCATGATAGAGGTTGGGTCCTTTATGTGTTTTGTGTGCATTCCATTTGACATTGAAATTGCATACTTCGGCTCCTTTGGCCATCATGCATCGAAATGCGTGATTGGTGGCCCGAGGACCGAGGGCCACACTCCCTTGAGTCCATAACATGATAGGGAGGGTGGTCGTGCAACATTTTGCTTTGAAAATCCTATGCCATGTCTGTCCCCTGTTACAACAAAACCAGTGTTCTGCAGGAAGAAATGGCCGGTCGGCTACTTGCAGTGCCGACTGACCACCAAAATCCAGCCGGTGGCTTCATTAATGGTCGATGACCAGTTACAGATGGTCGGTGGCCTTTCCATTTGGTCGATGACCTCTCAGCATGTCTCTAAGGCAGTTTAGAAGTGTCATAGAGGTTGGCACTATTTTCAGAGATGCAAAACAGTGCAGACAGAGGCAATAGTGGCATGGCAATGGATTTCCGGGCGAAACCAATCCGAGCTTGCATGCATCCCTCTTCCTAAGGCCATTTTACTGCTCTAAATAGTTTAATTAATTTGTTAATTAGTTAAGGGTTTGTAATATTTAATTAGCTAGAGTAGTTAATTATTCATTCGGTCTGTATTATTCTTTCGAACCCTCCGAGCGAGGGCAATTGTGTAATAAGTGTGCGTGAGTGTGTGTATGTCTTCCAACCCCATGTCTTTCTTCCCTTTTATTTACTAGCTTTCGATGGTTAATTTAAGGCATGTTTCAATTAGCATGCTCATGATAGCATGTTTGCATACATTCATTTGTTTTGCATGCACCGGGCTCGGCGTATCATACTAATTGCATTTGTCTTTCAATCCCGAGTTGAGTACTTGCTATCTGTTGCATTTCACATGCCATTTTAGAATAGCCGAGCCTATTGTAGTTGAATTTTTGTATGTGTTGCATTAGGCATTTCTGTATAGTTAGGATCATGCATGGATTTCTAACATAGCTTTTGTTTTGGCTTGGAGTACTCGGTAAGTGTTTATGCTTTAGCATCCTTGCATGCGTGTGAGTGACTGCCATGATAGCATGCTTACCATGAGGCTACGTGCTTATGTGATATAACTGCCTGAATGCCTGTGGGTGAAGGTTGGATTATCTGAATTGGAATAATGCATTGACTGTGAGTTTTAAGCCCACTTGAGAGTGGCAAATCATCATGTTTTCTAAGCCCACCTGAGGGTGGCAAATCCACATTTTAGCCTACTTGCGAGTAGTAGACTGTTTTCAAAACAAACATGAGATATTTTGTTCCAATTCAGGCAATCTAGTCTATACTTGTATGCTGTGCGGATCACATAGTAAATCTAGGCTAATAACCAGAATAAGAACACATAATGTTTTCAAAACTTGATATCATGGTTAGTAGAGGCCGATTTTCGGATCGGGCGAGAGGGGTTGCTCATAGCTGACCTTCCCCAATTGTACCCAAGTTCTCGAGCCGAGGCAACTTTGGTGATGACGGACACGTGGCCTTAGGCAATGAGTCAGGGTTTCCTAAATTCTCCCAAAATAAAATATTTAGGTGGCGACTCTGTATCTGGCAAAGCAGTCCATGTTTGGCACTTCTCTCAAAAAAATCTGTTTTCCAAAACGATTTGCCAGATTTGGACTCTTTGGTGATTTATCATTCTTGCATTACACATTGCGAGATTTGATTAAGAACCGACACAAATCGAGTCCGAACTCTAACATGCAAACAACTAGTGCTGAAATGGCATGAAACACAAGACTCTGACATGCACTGAAATTCTGCGACCTCCCTCATTTCTTCATTTTTCTATTCGTTTTGAGGAATGGTTAGTCTTAAAGTTGTGTTTAAGCTCGAGATTGAGGCTTATGCTTGAATGGCTTTAACCCTCTTTTGAGGGTTCCTCCTAGTCAAAGGCATGGTCTCTCTCATGTCTTAAGTCATCTTTTGATTGACCTGTCTCTCATTAGAAGACTTTCATATTTGGACAAATCAACTAATGAATATCTTTGTAATCTTAAAATGTGTAAACAAGAAATGAATCAAGTAAAACAAGGCCAAGATAAGCATGTTGTTTGCATTAAATTGTGTTCAATCGGACATTATATTGAACACAAGGTAGATTGGTCCATTTCATACTTGAAGTGATGAAAATGAGCCAATCCCCTTGTAGACGTGCCCTTGGGCTTTGCTACTACAGTTCGGACTCAAATGTCACGGTTCTGAATCTAATCTCGCAAAGTGCAATACGAGACTGATAAATCACCAAAGAGTCCAAATTCGGCAAATCGTTTTGGAAAACTGATTTTTAAGAAAGAAGTGCCAAACATGGACTGCTTCGCCAGATACAGAGTCGCCACCTAACTATTTTGTTTTGGGGGAATATAGGAAACCCTGACTCGTGCCTAAGGCCATGTGTCCATCATCACCAAAGTTGCCTCGGCTCGGAAACTTGGGTACGATTGGGGAAGGTCATCTATGAGCACCCCCGCTCGCCCGATCAAAGATCGGCCTGTACTAAACATGATATCTTGTTTTTGAAAACACATGGGTTCTTATTTCGGTTAATTAGCTAGAATTACTATGTGATGTACACAACACACAAGTATATAGACTAGATCGCCTAATTTGGAACAAAGCATCACATATCCGTTTGTTTGGAAATGGTTTGAAGTTTGCTACTCGCAAGTAGGCTAAAACACAGATTTAAATGAATCGTTCCAATTCAAGTAATCCAACCTTCACCCACAGGCATTCAAGTACTTACAGCAAATAAAGCAATTAGCCTCATGTGAAGCATGCTATCATGTTAACATTTGCACTCATGCAAGATGCTAAAGCATGAACACTCACAGTGTACTCCGAGCCAAAACAAGAAACTAGTTAGAAATCATGCATGATTCTAGTTCATGTTAAAATGGCTAATGCATCGCATGCAAAATGCAACTAGAAATAGGCTCGGCTATTCTAAAATGGCATGTGAGATGCGACTACTCGATACATGTATTCAACTTGGAATTGAAATACAATGCAGTTAGTATGATGCGCCGAGCCCGGTGCATGTAATACAGATGAATGGTGCAAACATGCATAGCATAGGGATGCTAATTGAAATATGCCCTAGAACTAACCACTAAAAGTAGGTAAGTAAAAGGCAGAAAGAAGTGGGGGTTAGAGGACATGCATCACACACACGCACGTTTATTACATAATGGCGCCCTCTCGACGAAGGGACTAAAAGAATAATACAAATAACCTAATTAACTAACTAACAAGCTAATTAATTAATTACACAACCAAATCAAAATAAATAACTATTCTAAGTTATTAAAACACTGAAATGGCCTAGAGACGAGGGATGAATGCATGCTCGGACGGCTTCGCTCGAAAATCCATCACCATGCTTCATGTTGCCTCTGTTTGCACTGCTCTGTACCTCTGAAAATTTTGGAAACTTCTGTGACACTTCTGAACCACCTTGTGGGCATGCTGTGAGGCCATCAGCCAAGGTAAACTGGTCATCGACCAAAAATAGGGCTCTCAGCCAAATATTTGTTGCCGATCAGCATTGAATATGGTCGATCGACCATCTCTTCCTGTGAAAAGCTCCTGTTGCTGCAGCAAAGGACAAACAGAGCATGGCAATACATTTGCAAGACGATGTCTGCACAACTACACCCCTTATCATGTTTAAGACTCAAAGGTGTGTAGGTCTCAACCCTCGGACCACCAATCACGCATTTCAATGCATGATGGCCAAAGGAGCCAAGTGTGTAATTCAATATCAAATAAAATGCACAAAAACATATAAGGGGACCCCAACCTCCATCATGCTTGATCAAGAGGCAAGGGAATGCACACACAATGCAACGCAACCTAATCATGCAAGCAAGCATGCAACAAGATTTTGCAATGCAACTAACATGCAATAGGCATACAACCTAAATATGCAAACATGCATAGCATGCAACAACATGCAAAATGAAGCAAGCATGCAACAACATGTAAAGATGGACTTAAACCAAAATGGGCAGTTCTTAAACATGCCCAAATTAGTGGCAAAATGCTATGAAAATGAAGACAAAGGTACATACAAACATGCATGCCAATTGGCCTATCATCTAAGCATAGGAGAGCAACTTTGAAGAACACTTAAAAGGGGACAAATATGGACATGTGACGAACATGGTAAGCTCTGAAATCACACATGGAAAGGTGCCAAACCAACCAAACAAAGCAAGTATAGCATGCAAGAAAGCCTAAAGTTTAAGGCTAGCCAAGGGACTCAAACCATAGATATGCAAAACATGAAGCAAATGGCAAGTATAATCCAAAACAGTCCTAGATCATGCCAAAATGAGCTTAGAACAAGCAAAGACCAAAGCCAAAATAAGCTAGAACAAAGGGCCAAAAGCATAAGGCATGCAAGGCTACAAAAGAAGTGTTACACTACACCTATCAAAACCAAACATGGCATGACTTAAGCAATGAAAAACAGAGTTATGGCATGGTAAAACAAGACCAAAAACCCACTTAGATGGCATCCCCAAGACCTAAACATGATGGCATACACAATGGTTCATTCATGAGGCATAAAACATCAACTCTTTGAAGCATTAAATGAGTGAAAAGTGCAAGTGTTTGAGCATGAAACATGGACTGAAATAGTATAACAAAGGATGCCAAATCATTGAAATGGTCCAAGTAAAGCATGCTAGTGACTTGGACACTTAAGGCTAACAAGCTAGATTGCATGGTAGCTATACAAAGCATGGCATATATGATGAAGACAATGCAAAATAGAGCTTTAGCATGTTAAAGCAAGGCTAAAAGCTTCTTGGAGTTGAGCCAAAATCATGCTAGAATGACATGTTACAACATGATGCATACTAAGGCAAGTGAGGGGATTGCAAGACAAGTATATGGAGCATGTAAGAGACCATTAAACCAACTTGAAACAGAGGTATATCATGGCGAAATAACACCAAATATTTGCTTAAATGGAGCTAAAACAAGCTAAGCAAACATGCTACCAATATAAGCCATTTATACTAGCATTCAAGACAATAAAGAGAGGGGATGACCCTCTCCTATTTAGGACTCCAAAACCACCTTCCCACCACTGAAAATCCTATGGATTTCAATGGTAGGAAGGTCATGCAAAGCCAAGAACAAGGGCCAAAAAGGAATGGCCTAAAACAAGGCCTAAGAGGGGGGAAACAACCCCAAACCAAAAAGTGATCTTAAACAAAGATCTAAAGCATTAAAAATTAGAACTTATTGTAGTTTAGAGTTAAGCTTAAAACAATAAGCAAGAAGGTCTAAAAGCTTAAGCAAGAAAGGGGTATTAAAAGCAAGAATGCTCACCCTTGAAGAACACTTTCAAGAACAAAGCTCCAGCAGGTTTTCCAAGCTCAAACCAACCCAAGAACTCTAAAATCAACCTCAAGGAACCTCAGCTCCAAGAGGATGGTGTTCTAGTGTGTGTTTGTGTACAATAATAAGACAATACTACACTTTTGAGTACAAAACAAGGCTAAACAAAGAAGAATAGATACAAAAGTATATCAATCCCTCAAGACTCAATTTTCTAAACCCTTAAGGAGGGAGGAGATGGTTCTCTCTTATAGAGAACCAAAAGCAAAGCTTCTTGAGGAAGCTAAGCAAAGGGGCAAATCCCTCCATACACGTGTATGGAGGGGGTGAATTGTGCATGCCAGCTGTGACAGCTGGCATAAAATATCTGCATAAAGCAGATGAACAAGGTTCGGCCAAAAAACATGGCCGATCGACCAAGACAAGGGCCGATCGACTAAAAAGAGTGCCGATCGGCCAACACTTTTGCCGATGGTAAGAAAACAAGGCCGATGGGTTCAAGCCTTGGCCGATAGCTTGAGGTGATGGCAAACAAGCCACCTTCTTCCCTCAAAAGCAAAAACACGAGTGCTTAGTCCACAACCAAGCACAAAACAGACAAGTTGAGAGATCTTGAGGCAAGGCGAGCGATCGAGGCCTCGGAGAACTCAAAATGAACACAGGCATGGATGATCATCGAGTGTTCAAACGATGACGTCCAAGTCTTGAGGACGGTCAAAAATGGGGTGTCTATAGTTGCCCCTTTTTGACAGAACTCGAAAGTCAAAAAAATGACGGGAGTGAACGTCAAAGCCCAGAGATGACCCATTTTTTACGAGGCCAAAGACTTAGACAAGCATACAAGATAGCAAGATATGTGCCTAAAGGCAGGGGCAAAATGCAAAAGACATGCACGGTGTTGAACATAACTTATGATCATTCAAAAAAAACTGTAACGAAGTAAAACATGCAACAGTTTTAAGTAGGCGAACACAAATCTATCTACATTACATGCAGAAAGGATGTAAGAGAATTATACAATTCTCGCTACATCTCACACGGAGAACACAATACCGTCTGGTTCGTCTGGTCTCGCCAGCTTCAAATGAACCGTATATACAATATCGTGCCTGCAAAAGAAAGAAACTTAACAGGTACAATATCGTTAGAAACATGCATAACAATGCAAGTGAAAAGTGCGTGACAACACAAGTGAAGTGTGAAGTGCATGACAATGCAGGTAGAACGTGCGAAACAACGCAAGTTAGAGAGGGTGCAAAGCAACACAAGTAGAACGTGTGAAACAACGCAAGTTAGTGAAGTTGCAAGACAATGCAAGTTGAAGATGTACATAACAATGTAAGTAAGAGAAGTGCGAAACAACGCGAGTGAAGTGTGCATAACAATGTAGAAGGGATGCAAGACAAAGCAACCTAAGTGTGACGCATAACAATGTGGATGGAAGGGTGCAAGACAATGCAACCTAAGGGTGCGAGACAATGCGGGAGAGATGCAAGACAATGCAACCTAAGTGTGACGCATAACAATGCGGTGAAAACAAGCATAACAATGCAAGTGAAGCATACATAACAATGCAATGCACTAACAAGTGCAGGTAAGGTGCGCAAAATAGCGCGAGCAATGCACTAACAGGTGCAGGTAAAGTACGCAAAATAGCGCGAACAATGCACTAACAGGTGTAGGAGAGGTGTGCAAAATAACGCGAACAATGCACTAACAGGTGCATATGATGTGCGCAAAATAGCGCGATGCGCAAAATAGCGCGAATGATGCAAAATGCAATGCAATGCACTAACAGGTGCATATGATGTGCGCAAAATAACGCGATGCGCAAAATAGCGTAAATGATGCAAAATGCAATGCAATGCAAGTAAGGTGCACAAAACAGTGCGATGCACAAAATAGCGCGAATGAAATGCAATGCATGCAAAATGCAAGTAAGGTGCACAAAACAGTGCGATGCGCAAAATAGCGCGAATGATGCCTAATGTGATGAACTAACAGGTGCATATGATGTCCGCAAGATAGCGCGATGCGCAAAATAGCGCGAATGATGCAAAATGCAAGTAAGGTGCACAAAACAGTGTGATGAAATGATAGTATAGTAGATACCAAAAAAGGGGGACATTCTCCAACCATGCTGGAATCATGAGAGCAGGAAAAACAAATAATCAGGCGCGTATACAACGCAGCCTGAGATAAATTCCAAACACGTTGAAATCGTGTGAGGAATGGGGACACTCAAACCATGCTGAAATCATCAGAGGAGGTCCAAAACAACCCGCCCAGGCGCGTATACACCGCAACCTGAGATAAATTCCAAACACGCTGAAATCGTATGAGGAAAAGGACACTCAAATCACGCTGAAATCGTGAGAGGAGGTCCGAAACAACCCGTCCAGGTGCGTATACAACGCAACCTGAGATAAATTCCAAACACACTGAAATCGTGTGAGGAAAAGGACACTCAAACCACGCTGAAATCGTGAGAGGAGGTCTGAAACAACCCGCCCAGGTGCGTATACAACGCAACCTGAGATAAATTCCAAACACACTGAAATCGTGTGAGGAAAAGGGCACTCAAACCACGATGAAATCGTGAGAGGAGGCCCGAAACAACCCGCCCAAGTGCGTATACAATGCAACCTGAGATAAATTCCAAACACGTTGAAATTGTGTGAGGAAAAGGACACTCAAACCGCGCTGAAATCGTGAGAGGAGGCCCGAAACAACCCGCCCAGGTGCGTATACAACGCAACCTCAGATAAATTCCAAACACGCTGAAATCGTGTGAGGAATGGGGACACTCAAACCATGCTGAAATCGTGAGATGAGGCCCGAAACAACCCACCCAGGTGCGTATACAACGCAACCTGAGATAAATTCTAAACACGCTGAAATCGTGTGAGGAAAAGGACACTAAAACCACGCTAAAATCGTGAGAGGAGGCCCGAAACAACCCGCCCAGGTGCGTATACAATGCAATCTGAGATAAATTCCAAATACGCTGAAATCGTGTGAGGAGTGGGGACACTCAAACCACGCTGAAATCGTGAGAGGAGGTCCAAAACAACCCGCCAGGCGCGTAGACACTACAACTTGAGATAAATTCCAAACACGCTGAAATCGTGTGAGGAATGGGGACACTCAAACCACGCTGAAATCGTGAGAGGAGGTCCAAAACAACCCGCCCAGGCGCGTATACAACGCAACCAGAGATAAATTCTAAACACGCTAAAATCGGGAGAGGAGGGGACAAACAGAGAAACATAGGGACGCATCCTCGTGTTTCGAAAAGATGGGGAAACATAGGGACATATCCCCGTGTTCCCCAAAAGAAAGAGAAACATAGGGACGTATCCCCGTGTTCCCTGAAGAAAAAAAAATGCAAAACAATGCAATCAAGAGGAAAGGTACACCTCTCAGCATATCACACGCTAGAGAGGAAAGGCAAAACCTCTCAGCGTATCATACGCAAGAGATGAAAGGACTGTGCAAGAATGCGCAGTCATCCAAACGCGTGTCAAATGTGAGAGGAGAAGGGTAGGTCCAAACGCATGACCAAATGCGAGGGGAGAAAGGCATCAGTTAAACTGAACCGGAACGTCTCTGAATGAACAGTACATACAATACTGTGCATAAATGAGGAAGAAGCTCAAAGGGTAGAATGCAATACAATGCACGATGTTTAATGAAAGCAATAAACAAACAAAGCGGCACTTTAGAAAGCACCTCACAGGGTGAGTGGCGGTAAACCGCTCTACTCCGATTGGGATCTCCCCTCGTGTTCCTCGAACACTTACCTTCAACTCGCAGTACAAAGGTCCCAAATGTCGACAGAGCAACGCTTTCTTTGAAACCACAGATGCCGCTTTTCTTCCTGATCATATTCACAACTTTCCCTATTCTTCAACGGGGTGACAGACTAGGTTGGATCAGTATCCAGAATCGAGGCGCATACCCGCTACCTCAACCTATGGGGCTTCCATATAGATTTCAAGCCGGGGATACACCCCTGGGTATTCAAACTAGACTTTAGTCTCAGAAATTCCAAACATTTGTGTTCTAGGCAACAACCATTCGAACTCTAGTTTTCACCATCGCAATTGATCTCCGAGGAACTGATCGCAAACACAGCCAAGGTAACTCCGGCGGGGATTGGTACCCAGGGAGAGCACTTCTGATCGCCATTCTGGCATAGAAACAACTAACACATTATTCCGTTCGTTTTGAACACATAGCCCTTACAGCACACTACTCATTCTGAACACACAGCCCATAATACAGTACCCTGTTTATTCTGTACACGACTCATACAGCGCACTGCTCACTCTGAACACAGAGCTCATAACGTAGTACTCGGTTTACTTGGCACACAGCTCATACAACAGTATGCTGCTCACTGAACACCTGACTCATAACGCAAAGGTTTCGTTTTACTTGGCACACGGCTTGTTTTGAACACACTGCTCACTCTGAACACACAGCCCATTCTGAACACACGGGATGCAATGACGGAACTTGCTGAAGTCGAAACAAAGTCAGATGCTCCGAATCTTCCTCTTTTCTTTTGTTTTGCAGCCCGAAACCCATGTAGCTTCAGATAGGTCCTGGTTCTACTGTTCTAACATGACCCGGGTTGAACCGTGCGGTTTTATGAAAGAACAAATCCTGTTTTGCACAAATGTAGAGAATGACATAGCACTCTGAGCACAAAACGATTTTTTTCAAATTGAAATGGAGAATGAGTTTTTGATCGGGTATTGAGCCTACGACTGACCACCGCAAAGACAACTCAACAACGGAAAATAAAAGGTAAACAGCCTAAACACATCGAGTAACACTCAAAATGACTCAAAACAAGAATCGAGACAAAACAAATAGACATGACACTCAGACGTGCACAGGGAGCCTGTTTCTCTGGGTATTGTTTCCCACCCTTTCTCATTTGTGATTCTCACATCACTCGGTCCTCAGGCTCTGTTTTTCTGAAAAAGCCATTTTCTCACTTTTTCTCTCATTGCACATCTCTCTATTCTTCAATCTCTCATTTTTAATCCCTTCCCTAGGTGGTCGATGGATAAAAAAGAAGTTGTGGGCTCTTGCCCCAAGCATTCTGCTAGATTCTCTTTCTTCTGCTCACAACAGTGAACTTTCCTATAGAGGGGTTGCACTACAACTGGGTGTATAACAAATCTGCAGCTGACATCGGTTGACGATGCTATGCGAGGAGTTTGGACGTGATCAAATCCTTCCAGATGAGGGAGTGGAATATCTTGATCCATTCCAGTTTGTGCTTCGCACTTGATTTGATACCTCGCTGCTTGGAGGGTGAGAGAGCTTTCAGCCATTTGCTGTTAGCTTCCGTTCTGCCCTTTTTGGCAAACAAGGTACCCTTTCTGGTGAGTTGGTTGACGATGGGGAAAAGACAGAACACCTGACTCAACTGCGCCCCTAGTTCATCATTTTGACCATTTTTTGTTTCGGTTTTCTACTGAAACAATTTTGACCAACATGAGAGTTAGATTAACATACTTGTTCGATTTTCTGATTCAAAATCATGAAAGCTAGATTGTGAGCACTGAAAATTTTCCCTTTTTTGGGTCCAAGAAATGGTCCAGTTTTGAAAAAAAAATGGAATAATTTTCGAGAAAATTAGTCAACTTCATTAAAAATTCTCAAAACTTGTTTTTACAAACGGCCACTGCTCAACCAACGTAGAATATACTCTTGAGATACACAACCTCCGATCCAAAACAATGGAAAATTGCCCCTTGTTTGAATAGCACCGTAACACACTGTATGGCAATGAAAAGTTGCCCCTTGTTTGAATAACACCGCAGCACACTGTAACTAGTTCTCATAATGAAGATCACAACCAAACTTTCGGATACAAAGAAGGCAAAGATGATCAAAAACCAATACATTGACAGGATCAATTTGGAAGTGTTTGTGGCTGGACTTCATAATGAAGTTACCTACATATCCCAAACATGGGAATCAAGCCTAACATAGTTTCGGTTTAAGGTATACTCTGGTATTAACCTCTTCTTTTGCGATCTAACTTTTGCCAAGGCCGCCCTTCTGGGTTTTCAACCTTGCGAGCTCTGTTCTTCTTTTTCTTCCATTCTTTTCTTTTCTTTCTTTCATTTCTTTTCTTCTTTTTTTGCATTTTCTTCATTCTTTTTTTTTTGTTCTTTTTGCTTTTTCTTGCTCTAACTTTTGCCTGGGTCGCCCTTCTGGGTTTTTGACCCAGCGAGCCTCTCAAGGGTAAAAGTGTAGCGTTGTCCATGTTGAATGGTTTTGAGATCTCGAAGCCATCCGAATCCAAGAGAATGGCTGATGTTCGCTGATAATGTTGGAGTCCATCCAATGGGGGTTGAATTTGCCTCTAGTGTTGCGGATAGCAACTTGGTTGTCTTTTAGCAATACTTTCTTCTTTCCTCCCTTCTGGGATTTGGCATTCTTGCCAATCTTCGTTAGCTTGAGAAATGTCCCAATTCTTGACTCTTCGAGCACATCTGACATTTTTGCCCCTAGCTCGAGGGGTGCTTCTGATCTTGCTTTGCAAGCTTCTTTTGATGACGTCTGACCTTCTTGATCTGACTTTCTTGCCCCTAGTTCGAGGGCTGCTTCAAATCTGGCCACACAGGCCTCACATTGTGGTTGACCGTCGAATATTCTAAATCCAAGTTCAATGGTTTGAAAGCAAGGGGGTCAAGTCTTGAGGTTGAGAGCGATCCTAGGCTACACAATCTCAAGAGCGATTCCACACAGGTCTTCGCAGGACGGCGCAAAATATTTTTTGAAGCCTTTTAAGAAAGCGACTAATCGCTCGCGCAGAAGACAATATAGAACCAATCTGGATCAAGCTAGGATCCTTCTCAGTACTCACATTAACAAGCATGATTTTATTCATTAAGGGCTTAGCACGCCTCTCTCTCTCTCTCTCAATTGATCAAATTTTGCAAATCTCGAGGAATTTCTCCCTATTCGTTTTCAGCACATTTGTTCAAAATTTTTTTGAAAAACTTAGATCAATGCAATGACTTTAAAAGCACAGAAGAGGTGGGTATTGTTTTCAAAACTTCTGACACAATTGGCACAAGGCAAAAACAAGCACAAAAACATAAAAACCACAGCTATTCCATTCAGATCTTCTGGTGTAACTGGCTCCATGGCAGAAACAGACTCAAAAGAAAGCAAAAAGACAAACACAAAACAAAATAGTGATATCCGAAGTAACACCCCAGGAATCACCCAACTCCTATACAAGAGGGCTGACTCGATACAACAAGACAAACCCCAAACCAAAGGCTCACTCAAAACAAAGAGACACACTCAAAACAACACAACAGAATTGACTCAAAGCCCAAGTCAGAAAGTACAAAAACCAGCATTCGCAAATGCTTAAAACAGTGCATGCCATACGTCACATCTGAAGTAAATTGAGCGCCGCCCGCAGGTGGTTCGTCCCCTGATCACATCACATTATCCTCCAGGTTCACTGATCCAGTGACAATAGACTTTGCTGAGCTTGGTGGGAGAACAACCCCATTGTCAAACAAATCCTGCATAAGTAAGCGGAATCGCTTGTTCTATGACCAATTTGTTGATGGTACACACAGTACTGGGTGACATCATGATTAGATGGAAGACGACTAGGGAGAGGCCGAGGCTCGAGGGGTTTGAGATGCCCTTTTTCAGGAAGGATTTGAAGAGCCTTGGAGAAAGGCATGTAGAGGGCATGGAAGACCTTGCGACCTCGGGGTAGATACTTTAAGGTTTGTGGACTTTTACTGGATGCACTGGAAAATGGGTCAGCAGGCACTGGCTTGGTCTGTTGATCTTTCCTGGGTGCAGGATTAGGGTTGGAATGAATGGTTCTGGTATGACGGCCCTTCTCCCAATTTTTTCCTCGACTTGAACTGCCCTCGTTCTGAGTAACGAAAGTGTCCTCCACATTTTTTGTAGCAATTGCGAGCACTTGCTGTTTGTTCAGTCCCCCGACTTTTAAAGCCTCAACAGCCTGCAGAAGTTGTTCATAAGGATCAGCGTCTGCCTTCACCATGTTCTTACCACTCACCTTAGCTTGGTCGAAGGTTTGGGTTGCTACATCAGTGCGAGGCCCGGTTATTGCCGACACGTCATTGCCCGAACTTGGGATGGCTTGAGGTTGGCTGAGTTCAATTACAATTCACCCCAATAGTGGGGGCTCTTCTGGCATGAAATTCCCAGCGTGTGATATGATCGATGGCGGAACCGACATTCTGTAGGCTAGATCAGCCACAGACCTCTAAAGATCGCTGATCATTCCCATTAGCTCAAAATTGGTGGGCTCATGAGTTTGGAAGAATTGGGGTTCCCAGATTGGATGTGCGGCAGGTGACCTGGGTGGGTGTTGCACTTCAACATTGGTCTCACCCTGTATGGCAATTCCCTAGTTTAATGCTGCTGTGATGACCACAATTTCTTCTAAATTCTGTGCCATCATGAGTGTGCTGAACTAACAGAGGTGAGGTGATTGGTAACTAACAGATCAAATGAAACGGTGAGCCTTGACTGGCCTTTCTCTGCCTTGCCTCAACGAAGGAAAACACTGACTGCTCTTGAACTGAAACTTTGACCTGACAAAGTCTATCAGCACAAATCCAATGAACCTTGGGAGATATCGGAGCCTTCTGAAGCTACGGTTCCAAGACTACCTAGCAAAAGAGAAAACCAGCAGGATCTCAGCCCAATTTCACCTGAACAGATGTAGGTACAGCTGCATGACTATGCTCTCTTACTGAATTCTGCCCCAAAATTCTTCCTGTAAACTGATACCCTCGGGTAAAAAAACCTGATTGCCCCAAAAATACTGATGCCCTTAGGCCTGATACCCAAACTTGCAAACTGATATGTGCATTCCTTGTAGTGGCACACTCTAAAAACACATAGCAAGTAAATGCGAGCCAAAACACCCCTATGTTGGGGTAAGGTTTCCCTGTCCGATTTTGTCAGGAGCTAGGGTTTCATTATGCACGCAGCGGTTTCAAACAACCTACATTCAGGTAAACAACCTATTCTAGTTTGGAATAGTCACTATGGATTCCGATATGTATTAGGTTGAATGGTCAAAAAAGGTGCCTTAGTAAAAATCGAGGTTTGTGTTCCCGTCGTGGTAGAGCCCACAACCGGTCAGCCTTATGGCACGCTTCTCGAAGCGAGCCTCCAGTAAACCATTCAGGAATAGCGTACGGAAAACACGGTGTCCTAGGCGCACCAATGCAAATGCAATGCAAAGAGACACATAAGTGTAATCAAAACAAGATATCATGAGTTTGAGTCAAGTCTTCTAACTCCCCAGCAGAGTCGCCAGAAACTGTAGACGCGCCCTTGGGCTTTACTACAGTTCGGACTCAAATATCATGGTTCTAAATCTAATCTCGCAAAGTGCAATGCGAGATCGATAAATCACCAAAGAGTCCAAATCAGGCAAATCGTTTTGAAAAACTGATTTTTAAGAAAGAAGTGCCAAACATGGACTACTTTGCCAGATACAGAGTCGCCACCTAAATATTTTGTTTTGGGGGAATTTAGGAAACCCTGACTCGTGCCTAAGGCCACGTGTCCGTCATCACCAAAGTTGCCTCGGCTCGGGAACTTGGGTATGATTGGGAAAGGTCATCTTTGAGCACCCCCGCTCGCCCGATCAAAGATCGGCCTGTACTAAACATGATATCTTGTTTTTGAAAACACATGCGTTCTTATTCCGGTTAATTAGCTAGAATTATTATGTGATGCGCACAACACACAAGTATAGACTAGATCGCCTAATTTGGAACAAAGCATCCCATATCCGTTTATATGGAAATGCTTTGAAGTTTGCTACTCGCAAGTAGGCTAAAACACAGATTTCAATGAATAGTTCCAATTCAAGTAATCCAACCTTCACCCACAGGCATTTAAGCAGTTACAGCAAATAAAGCAATTAGCCTCATGTCAAGCATGCTGTCATATTAACATTTGCACTCATGTAAGATGCTAAAACATAAACACTCACAGTGTACTCTGAGCCAAAACAAGAAACTATTTAAAAATCATGCATGATCCTAGTTCATGTTAAAATGGCTAATGCGTCGCATGCAAAAGGCAACTAGAAATAGGCTCGGCTATTCTAAAATGGCATGTGAGATGCGACAACTCAATACATGTATTCAACTTGGAATTGAAATACAATGCAGTTAGTATGATGCGCCGAGCCCGGTGTATGTAATACAGATAAATGGTGCAAACATGCATAGCGTAAGGATGCTAATTGAAATCTGCCCTAGAACTAACCATTGAAAGCAGGTAAGTAAAAGGGAGAAAGAAGTGGGGGTTAGAGGACATGCATCACACACACGCACACTTATTACATAATTGCGCCCTCTCGACGGAGGGACCAAAAGAATAATACAAATCACCTAATTAACTAACTAACAAGCTAATTAATTAATTACACAACCAAATCAAAATAAATAACTATTCTAAGTTATTAAAACATTGAAATAGCCTCGAGAAGAGGGATGAATGCATGCTCGGATGGCTTCGCTCGAAAATCCATCGCCATGATTCATGTTGCCTCTGTTTGCACTGCTCTGTACCTCTGAAAATTGTGCAAACTTCTGTGACACTTCTGAACCACCTGGTGGGCTTGCTGTGAGGCCATCGGCCAAAAGATGAGGCCATCGGCCAAGGTAAACTGGTCATCGACCAAAAATAGGGCTCTCGGCCAAATGTTTGCTGCCGATCGGCACTAAATATGGTCAATCGACCATCTCTTCCTGTGAAAAGCTCGTATTGCTGCAGCAAAGGACAAACAGAGCATGGCAATACATTTACAAGATGATGTCTGCACAACTACACCCCTTATCATGTTTAAGACTCAAAAGGTGTGTAGTTCTCGACCCTTGGACCACCAATCATGCATTTCAATGCATGATGGCCAAAGGAGCCAATTGTGAAATTCAATATCAAATAAAATGCATAAAAGCACATAAGGGGCCCCCAACCTCCATCATGCTTGATCAAGAGACAAGGGAATGCACCCACAATGCAATGCAACCTAATCATGCAAGCAACTCAAGCATGCAACAAGATTATGCAATGCAACTAACATGCAATAGGCATACAACCAAAATATGCAAACATGCATAGCATGCAACAACATGCAAAATGAAGCAAGCATGCAACAACATACAAGACAAGCATGTAACAACATGTAAAGATGGACTTAAACAAAAATGGGCAGTTCTTAAACATGCCCAAATCAGTGGCCAAAATGCTATGAAAATGAAGACAAAGGTACATACAAACATGCATGCCAATTGGCCTATCAACTAAGCATAGGAGAGCAACTTTCAAGAACACTTAAAAGGGGACAAACATGGACATGTGACGAACATGGAAAGCTCTGAAATCACACATGGAAAGGTGCCAAACCAACCAAACAAAGCAAGTATAGCATGCAAGAAAGCCTAAAGCTTAAGGCTAGCCAAGGGACTCAAACCATAGCTATGCAAAACATGGAGCAAATGGAAAGTATAATCCAAAACATTCCTAGATCATGGAAAAATGACCCTAAAACATGCAAGGACCAAAGCCAAAATAAGCTAGAACAAAGGGCCAAAAGCATGAGGCATGCAAGGCTACAAAAGAGGTGTTACACTACACCTATCAAAACCAAACATGGCATGACTTAAGCAATGAAAAACAGAGTTATGGCATGGTAAAACAAGACCAAAAACCCACTTAGATGGCATCCCCAAGACCTGAACATGATGGCATACACAATGGTCCATTCATGAGGCATAAAACATCAACTCTTTAAAGCATTAAAGGAGTGACAAGTGCAAGTGTTTGAGCATGAAACATGGACTGAAATAGTACAACAAATGATGCCAAATCATTGAAATGGTCCAAGTAAAGCATGCTAGTGACTTGGACACTTAAGGCTAACAAGCTAGATTGCACGGTAGCTATACAAAGCTTGGCATTTATGATCAAGACAATGCAAAACAGAGCTTTAGCATGTTAAAGCAAGGCTAAAAGCTTCTTGGAGTTGAGCCAAAATCATGCTAGAATGACATGTTACAACATGATGCATATTAAGGCAAGTGAGGGGATTGCAAGACAAGTATATGGAGCATGTAAGAGACCATTAAACCAACTTGAAACAGAGGTATATCATGGCAAAATAACACCAAATACTTGCTGAAATGGAGCTAAAACAAGCTAAGCAAACATGCTACCAATATAAGCCATTTATACTAGCATTCAAGACAATAAAGAGAGGGGATGACCCTCTCCTATTTAGAACTCCAAAACCACCTTCCCACAACTGAAAATCCTCTGGATTTCAATGATAGGAAGGTCATGCAAAGCCAAGAACAAGGGCCAAAAAGGAATGGCCTAAAACAAGGCCTAAGAGGGGGGAAACAACCCCAAACCAAAAAGTGATCTTAAACAAAGATCTAAAGCATCAAAAATTAGAACTTATTGTAGTTTAGAGTTAAGCTTAAAACAATAAGCAAGAAGGTCTAAAAGCTTAAGCAAGAAACGGGTATTAAAAGCAAGAATGCTCACCCTTGAAGAACACTTTCAAGAACAAAGCTCCAGCAGGTTTTCCAAGCTCAAACCAACCCAAGAACTCTAAAATCAACCTCAAGGAACCTCAGCTCCAAGAGGATGGTGTTCTAGTGTGTGTTTGTGTACAATAATAAGACAATACTACACTTTTGAGTACAAAACAAGGCTAAACAAAGAAGAATAGATACAAAAGTATATCAATCCCTCAAGACTCAATTTTCTAAACCCTTAAGGAGGGAGGAGATGGTTCTCTCTTATAGAGAACCAAAAGCAAAGCTTCTTGAGGAAGCTAAGCAAAGGGGCAAATCCCTCCATACACGTGTATGGAGGGGGTTAATTGTGCATGCCAGCTGTGACAGCTGGCATAAAATATTTGCATAAAGCAGATGAACAGGGTTCGGCCAGAAAACATGGCCGATCGACCAACACAAGGGCCGATCGACTAAAAAGAGTGCTGATCGGCCAACACTTTTGGCCGATGGTAAGAAAACAAGGTCGATGGTATCAAACTTTGGCCGATGGGTTGAGGGGATCGCAAACAAGCCACCTTCTTCCCTTAAAAGCAAAAACACAAGTGCTTGGTCCACAACCAAGCACAAAACAGACAAGTTGAGAGATCTTGAGGCAAGGCGCACGACCGAGGCCTCCGAGAACTCAAAACGAACATAGGCATGGATGATCATCGAGTCTTCAAACGATGACATCCAAGTCTTGAGGACAGTCAAAAATGGGGTGTCTACACCCCTTTGTCTCTATTGCTTTGGGTCATCCATGATAAGGTAGTGGTTCTAGAGTCTTATGTTTGTGCATTTATTGAATGTGTACAAAGTTGGATCTTTGGCCATCATGCATTAAAATGCTTGATTGATGGTTTTGGATCCAATAATGCAACTCCTTTGATGTTTTGAGATGATAAGGAGGGGCATAATACAAACATACCTTTAGGAGACTCTCCATTTTCTTCTGGTTTGAGCTCTGTTGTTAAATGGTGATGCAGCACACCAGTGGCTGGCAGTGCTTCACTGATGGCCGGCACTGCTCATCCTTGGCCGGCAGTACACATCTTTGGCCAGCAGGTTGCCGGCTGCAAGCTCCCATGGCCGCCAGGCCACTGGTGCATTCCCCAACAGTGAATTGGTAAGGTAGACCAGAAATTTCTTGGAGACACCCTGCAAACAGAGCCTCTCAAGAGCAAACTGGAAGGCTTTTCGTGGCAAGAAACCGAATGCATGCATGTTCAACTTCCTAGAGCAGAGCTGAGGTAGCATTGTTTAAAGCTTTACTTGTTAGTTAGCATGAATTTGTATTTAATTAATTTGTTAATTAGTTAAAGTGCTGTAATAATTAGTAAGTAGTTTACTAGTTATTCAATTTGGTTGTGTAATAATTAGTCTAATTAGTTTAATTAGATTAGTTAGCTCGATTCGATTAGTTTAGCTTAGAGTACGTTAGCTCTTATTCATTCGGACCCTCATTTGAGAGGGCACAATTTTGTAATAAGAGTGCGTGTGTGTGTGCATGTCTTCCAACCCCATTTCTTTCTCCCTTTTACTTAACCGCTTTCGATGGTTAGTTTTAGGGCATTTTTCAATTAGCATACCTTATGCTCTGCATGTGTGCATCATTCATTCGTATTGCATGCATCGGGCTCAGCGCATCATTCAAACTGTATCGTATTTCAATACTTATTTGAATACGTGTATCAAACTATTGCAAATACCATGATTAGATAGCCTAGCCTATTAGTTGCATTGTTGCATGTGTTACATTAGGCATCTTGCATAGTTAGAATCATGCATTGTTTCTAACTAGTTTTCTGTTTTGGCTCGGAGTACATTGTAAGTGTTACGCTTTAGCATACTTGCATGAGTGTGAGTGTTGCCATGAGAGCATGCTTGCCGTGAGGCTATTTGCTTAAGTGCTTAACTGCATGAATGCCTCTGGGTGAAGGCTTTATTGCTTGAATTGGGACAATTCGATGATTGTGAGTTTTAAGCCCACTTTGCGAAGTGGCAAATCATGTTTTCAAGCCCACTTGAGGGTGGCAAATCCAAGCTTTAGCCCACTTGCGAGTGGCACTTTCAAACCATTTTCGAAAGCAAACATGAGTCGAATTCGTTCCAATTCTCGCGATCTCAGTCTATACTTGCTTGTATGTGTCACATAGTAAAGTTATATTAATAACTAGATAAGAGCATATGTGTTTATAAAACAACATATCATGCTTAGTAGAGGCCAATCCTTTGATCGGGTGAGCGGGGGTGCTCATTGTATGACCTTCCCCTCTCGTACCCAAGCTCCCAAGACGAGACAACTTTGGTGATGACGGACACGTGGCCTTTGGCATGAGTCAGGGTTCTCTAAATTTTCCAAAAATAAAATATTTAGGTGGTGACTCTATAATCTGGCAAAGCAGTCCAGTTTGGCATTATTTGATTTAAAATCTGATTTTCCAAAATGATTTGCCGGATTGGACTCTTTAGTGTTTATCAGTCTCACATTTCCCTTTGTGAGATTAGATTCAGAATCGTGACAAGAGTCCGAACTGTAGTAAGACCAATTCGCGCTTCTCTGAGAGAAGGGCGCACAAAGAAAGTCTGGTCTACACTTGGTTACAACAAAAGTGAAATTTAAGTCCAATATAGATAAACGCCTTTAGCCCATACAAAACATATACAAAAAATCAACAAAATGAAGTTCTTGCTCCAAGTCCTCCCTAGCTATTGCCTTGGCGGAGGCATATCATTAGCACTTGAAATGTTTTCCCATGCTGGGCAAGCCAAAGCCCAGTAGAAATAATCTAACACAGTGTATGAATCTTAACAAAGCTATATGGTGAATGCATATGCAATGCTTGTGCCAAAACATTTTATGTCTCTTTCCAAAACAATGCAATGCCATGTTAATATCATAATTCATTTCCTTTACAATAGAAAACAAGGCAGTGAATTACATTCTGGGAATCTCAAAACAAATACAACCTTTTACAAAAATTTCGTCTGCGGGAAACCGTGAACCAACACCCATGTAAACGTAAGCTATACAAGCACTACTGTTTCCATTTTACAAATATTTCATCCGCGAGATCGGCACCCATGTATACGCGTGATTTTTAGGACTTTTACCATGGACACTTAGCCCAACTTATTTCAACGAGACAGTACAGGTTTCTCAGATTCACCTATTTTTCTCAAAATGATAAACATTTCCAATGTATAAATGTGAGATAATGCTCAATGCAAAATGAATAAGAAAATGGTTTCAATTCCCTAATTCTCATGCAATTTCTACAACAATTATAGTTATCGTCTACCGATAACCCAAAACAGATATTTCTAAATGGATACTTAAATCTCATTAAAGATACACTTTCCAAATTTTCGAGATGTGAGTAATAATACATATCCAACTCCACCATCCTCATCAAAACCAATCAAATTTCATATTCTCAACACCAATTCCATAATTTATATAAAGTCAACATTTGACATTATTAGGACAAAACCCCTTTTGCTTCCAATATCAATCCCAAGTATCAAAATCAACTATTTTATCACAACTCAACTTTATTTCCAACACCACAAACATTTCTAAGAATCCATTGTAAAAACCCCTCTTTTAATTTTTAACCCAAAACCCTATATTTGTTTCAAAATTTTCCAAAATCACAATATTGTTTAGAAATTGCAAATAATTAAGTTAAGACTCATAGAAGGTGTGAAGAGTCCCTATCTCAAGTTTAGAAGATGAGAGAAAGAGTGATGGAACTTCAACAACGCCCAAAACCCAACTTTGTTCGGATAAAAAAAGAAGCCCATGACTGTAGACACCCCATTTTTGACCGTCCTCAAGACTTGGACATCACCGTTGGGGCACTCGGTGATTATCCTTGTTTGTGCTCGTTTTGAGTTCTCGGAGGCCTTGGCTGCGCGCCTTGCCTCAGGATCTCTCAACTCGTTTGTTTTGTGTTTGGTTTTGCACCAAATACTTGAGTTTTTGCCTTAGAGGGCAGGGAATGGCTTGTTGGACATCCCCAAACCCCACCGGCCTTCCCTTTACCTCACCGGCCATTAATTGTTGCCACCGGCCATGGTTTCTTGATACCAATAGCCGGTCGGCATTTTATGTGGCCGGTGACCTTTTTTCTGGCCGGTGTGAACCTTTTGCATGCTCTAGGCTTGGTGCATGCCAGCTGTGCCAGCTGGGATGCACAGACCCTACTCCCCATGCACGGGGATGGCCTTTTTAAGCCTTTGACCCCCTTTTCCTTCTAGAAGATTGAACCTTTGGCCAAGCTTCCAAGAAGCTTGGCCAGCTGTCCTAGCTTCCTCAGGAAGCCTTGAACCATTTGCCCCTTTGACCTTTTCAGTGTAGCTTCTTGGAGAAGCTTAGAACCATTTCCTTTGCCTATATAAGGATCTCTCTTCTTCGTTTGTGAAGGGTTAGAGATTTTTGAACAAAAAACCAGAGATATACATATATATATCTGTCATATACATTCTCTCTCTATATTTTCCCTCTCTCTCCTCCCTTGTGTGTGTTTTGTGGCCTAAAAGTGCATTTTTACCTTAGTTTTGCACTAAGACACACACCATCACACCTTACTTCGACCTTGAGGGGCTTGGAGGGTTTGTTCTTGAGTTTTTGGACTGATTTTGATCAAAAGAAAAGGGCTGCATTCGCTGTTCATCAAGGGTTCTTCAAGGGTAACTACTTTACTTTAGTTTCCCCAATTTTGCATTGGCTTTTGACCTGTCTTGCATGATGATTTAAGCTTTGTGTATAACTACAAAAAGTCTTGTATTTTCATGCTTTAGATCTTTCATTGAGGGTATTTTGTTGCTTGGGGTCGACCTCCCTCTCTTAGGCCCCATTTGGCCTCTTTTAGTGCTTTTTCTTTAAACTTTATTCATCTTGGTGTGTTGGCCTTCTCACCACTAAAATCCAGTGGATTTTTAGTGGTAAAGAAGGAGGTTCGAGGACTTGTGTAGGGGAGGGACACCCCTCTCCCCAATGTCTCTCATTTTTGCATGTTTTGGCTCATAAGGATACCATGCGTGGGTAGTTGCATTTGGTACCATTTCAGAGGTCTTTGGTTGTTTTTGGGTCATGACATACCTTTATCCTTGGTCGGATTCATGGCCCTTTGCATGTATAATACACTGGCTTTGTAATTCTCCATTTTGCCTAGAAGTATGCCATGTGTTTAGCCTAGCATATCCTTATGTTTTGACCTAACTTTGTGAAGTACTTGGTCATATTTTGTCATGCTCAAGGTCTGTTGGCCACTGATTTGGTCTTGTTTAACATGTTTGATATAGTTGTTTTGCATCTTGGCTTGTGAGCCCTAAGGATGTGAGTTCTAAACATGCATTGGTTAGGCTATTTCAGTGATTTGGAATCACTTAGCATGTTATTTTAGTCCCTAAACCATGCTTGTATGCTTGCATTCATCACTTCTCTCATACTTTGAAGATGTGCCCTCTTATGCCTTAAAATGTGCATTGTGTATGCCTATATGTTGGGGTTATTTAAGTTGCCATAACAGTGGGTTTTGAGTCTCATTCTAGCATGCCATGACACTTTTTTGATTGGTCTAGTGTCCATGTTTGCCTTCTTTAGTATGCTTGTAAGTTGGCCTTCATGCCTTAGTCTTAGGCTTACTAGTTTGCATATTTGTTTTGCATAATTGGCATCATTGTTTTAGTCCACTTTGGTCAATGATTTTGGCATGCTTGTGAGCTATCCATGTTAGTTTAAGTCCATCATCGCATGTTGTTGCGTGCCATATTTGTCTACGTGTTTAGATTGTGTGCCTATTGCATATTAAACACATTGCATAATTGCATGCTTAGGATACATTGCATTTAGCATAATTTGTGCCTTAGCTTTATTTGTATGCTTGAGCCATGATTGCATACTTGCATTGCATTGTTTGGCTTGGGGTGTCAAGCCAAACTTGAGGGGTGAGAAGTGTTCATACTTCAAGTGATGCAACATCTCTCAACCCTCAGTCGCCGAAGCCCTTGATTCTAACATGATGGGGTCTTGGTATTCATTTGTGTGTTGCGTGCATTTTCATTAAATGGCAAGCTTGACTTCTTAGGTCATCATACCTAATTGATGGCCCGAGGATCGAGGGCCATGCTCCCTTGAGTCCATCGCATGACAGGGAGTGTGTCCATGCATACATTTGCTTGAAAATTCCATGCCATACACTGCTTGCCCTCTGCTGCTGTCAACTGCAAGTTCCACAGGGAGTTTTTGCCGACCGGCCATATCTAGTGCCAGCCGGCCATTAATTTTTGTCTGGTATACAAAAGGGTGGCCGGTGGTGTTTATACTTGGCCGGTGGTATTTCCCAACATCCACGAGCATGTCTCAAGACTTTTGCAATCTTCAGAGAAGCAGGGTAGTGTAAACAGAGGCAACAGTGGCATGGTACGGGTTTTTCGGGCGAGACGGACTTGAACACGCATCATTCACACATTCCAAAGCGGGGCTGTGGCCTTTTCCCCTCTGCATTCACTTTGTTAATTGAAATTAGAAATTTTGTAATAATTAATTTAGAATTATTTATTCAGACTGTATAATTCTTTTGGTCCCTCCGAGTGAGGGCGTATTTGTAATAAGCGTGTGTAAGTGTGTGCATGTCTTCCAACCCCACGTCTTTTTTCCGTTTTATTTATCTGCTTATGATGGTAGACTAGGGCATATTTAAATTAGCATACCTTATGCAATGCATGCGTGCATCCATGCATTTGACTTGCATGCATTAGGCTCGGCGCATCATTCTAACTGCATCTGTATTTCAATTCCAAATTGAATACGTGTTAGTTGTAACATTTCACATGCCATTCTTTAGGATAGCTGAGCCTATTATAGTTGCATCTCGTATGTGTTGCATTAGTCATCTTAACATGAACTAGGATCATGCATGATTACTAACTAGTTTCTGTTTTGGCACGGAGTACTAAGTAAGTTTTTATGCTTTAGCATACCGCATGAGTGTGAATGTAGCCATCATAGCATGATTACCATGAGGTTAGCTGCTTATGTGATATAACTGCTTGAGTGCCTGTGGATGGAGGTTGAATTACCTAAATTGGAATAATGCATTAAAACTATGAGTTTTAAGCCCACTCGAGGGTGGCAAAACCTGCATTTTAGCCTACTTGCGAGTAGCAAACCATTTTCAAAACAAACATGAAATGTTTTGTTCCAATTTAGGCGATTCGGTCTATACTTATTTGCTGCACGCATAACATAGTAATTCTAGGCTAATTACCTCAATAACGGCATGTAATGTTTTCAACACAGGATATCACCGTTAGTAGAGGCCGATCTTGGATCGGGCAAGAGGGGTGCTCATAGCTAACCTTCCCCAATCGTACCCAAGCTCTTCGAGGCAACTTTGGTGATGACGGATACATGGCCTTTGGCACCGAAGTTAGGGTTTCCTAAATTCCTCCATAAAAATATTTAGGTGGCGACTCAGATTCCAAGCGATCCATGTTTAGCACTTCTTTCAAAATCTGTTTTCTCAAAACGATTTGCCAGATTTGGACTCTTTGGTTCAGATTGAGAACCGTGACACAAATTGAGTCTGAACTGTAGCGAGGTCCCTCCGCGGGCTTGTTACAATGACGTACTCTACCTTTTTAACAAAGGGACACATGTGAAGAACTTGACTGATTTAGGTGTATTTGTAGAGAGAAGTAGAATTTTAGAGAGGGGGTGTAGATCTAGGGTTTTTAGAAAGTTTAGAGAGAGAGAGAGAGAGATGTGAAAAAGTGACGTAGAAAAGTCACCTTGTGAACTGATATACACACAAATCGCTCGAGCGCAAGAAGTATCGCTTGAGCGTCCAAACACAAAAACATGGGACCACTCAAGCGCATGAATTTCAACTCGAGCGAAGAATACAAACTCCCAAAAGTTTTGCAAACAGAAGACCACTGCTCGAGCGCAAGAAAGACCGCTCGAGCGGAAAATGCCAACTCCCAGTATCTCTGTAGACCTGTAAAAGTACTGGAAATTCACAAAGACCTCTCGAGCGCAAGAAGTGCTGCTCGAGCGAAGAAGTAGATTTCTGGACAACAATAGTTTGAAAGATAAGCTAACAACCTGTTCCAAACGCCACCAACACATCCCAATAGCCACACTCAAAGAGAAATAAAGGGAAACAAGGCATGAACAAATGTATAAGACTATGAAACCCGAATCCAAAATATCAAATGGGTCGGGTCTAAACCAGAAACGTTGTAGTTAGGAATATTGAAATGTTTTCTGTAAGTAACATTGGAGTAAGAAACACTTAGGCCTAGTTTGGCATGTCCAAAAAAAGATAAAACGTTACTAAAGAAGTTAAAAAGTTATCACTATTCACCCAAAAAAGTATTAAAAAATTAATTTTACATACAAAATTACAAGACAGATCTGACCGGTTCAGATCTGTGGCTGCGTTTTTTAAGAAAAATTGTACAATTGGGTGTAATTTTAACACAATGTTGTTCAGCCCGTGAGGGCCCATCACGTGTCCCGTTTTGATAATCTGAACCGTTCAATGTGTAGAACTCGTCGAGTACTATATGTATGTAAAAAGTCACATTGATCGGATATCGCTAACTGCATTATCAAATCAAATTTGTATAAAAAAAATGGATGGTGTTATAGTTAACAGTTGCAAAAAAAAACTAATCTGATCAGATAGCTATCGATATCCGATCAACGTGATTTTTTACAAGCATATAATACTCGACGAGTTCTACACATTCAACGGTTCAGATTATCAAAACAGGACTCGTGATGGGCCCCATGGACCGAACATCACCGTCCAGTGCAATGCCCGAAAAGTAGTTAATCATTTCTTAGCATCACTTCCACTGCATAGATAGTACGGTTGTACAACTCACACTCCTAATCTTCTTCTACACACTAATTTATACAATTTTTTAATACATATTTTTTCATAAAAAGTCAAAAAGTTAACCCGAACAACCATCTTTTTTTCCGCAACTTTTTAGTCCAAAAAGTCAAAAAGTGCACTTATTTAGGACACCCCAAATAATAATTATATTTTACTAAACTTTATTATGCAATTTTTTTTTTCTATTATATTAATATCTCTTATTTTATTTTTTTTTATTTACAACAATGATAAGTAGCCCGAAAAAACATGGCTCGAATGGCTCGAATGGCTCGAAACGACATCGTTTTGACACATTCGAGCCATTTGAGCCACAGAAATTCGGGTCACCAAACATTTTCATTTTATTTAATCAAATATTTATTTGTTTAATTTGTCTTCCACTCTACGGTGTCTTTTTTATTTTATTGTTTCTTTTTTTTAAATTTATTATACAATTTGTTAGGAATATTGAAGTGTCTTTTTGCAAACAACGTTATAGGAGAAACACTTGATTATATTTTATTAAACTTTATTAGACAATTTTATTTTATTTTTTAATTTTGTAGCATCATAATAAATTGATCTTTTTTCTAACAAATTAGTTTTACTTCTTTTTTTTTTTTTTTTTATAAAAATAGAAGACAAAATTCAATCAAATATGATGAATTGGATTTCTCCTGACATAATTTTTTTGAAACTATTTTTAATGCTAAAATATATGTGACTATTTTTTTTTTGGTTATTTTTAGTTTTTTTTTTTTTTTTTGTGGGTATTAATGTGTATTATTTTTATTGCCTAATTTGAGTTAATAAAAATAAAAAAATAATATTTGTATAGTTTAACTATTATTATTTGTATGGTTTATTATTATTTTTAATTTATACAATTTAAGTTAACATTTGTGTCGTTTGAATATTATTATTATTATTGTACAATTTGAGTTAATATCTTTTTTATTAGTCTTTATTTTTTTTTAGTAAATAAAAGTAATATTTTTTGTTCAAAAATAATTTTTATTTACATTAATTTCAAATCATACAAATTATCACTACAACATATAAGAGTTTTAGAGACCAAATTTTTTGGTCTCCAAAAAATTTTGTTGTAAAATATATTTGGGGACCAATTTCTAACATCATAAGGATAATTAATAAAACGTCATCCCAAAAAGTCAAAAACAATGCTTTTACCAACAAAATTTAAAAAATGTCACAAATAAATACACTTTAAGGGACAAAATAATTTGGTCTCAAAAGGGTTTATTTTTGGAAAATTTAGTCTAAGGTCCCTCTTTCATTTTTAATAATAGAAGAAATCCACAATATTATTTTATGATGTCTAAGGTTCCTTAACCCTACATCCATATATCATAGAGAAATTTGACTCTTTCAAACACAGAACTTGCTACAAAATAGATCACAAAAAATGCGGAGTTCCTACTTTCGATCATTGAGATTGCTCCACTATCAGCACCGCTCGATCCTCCTAATCTCCCCTCAAAGTCGTATTTCCACTCGTCGAACTCAACGCCGAAGACTTAGCACTACTTGTAGTCCCAGCGAGGATCGTACTGTTACAATGTGAAGCCTTCACCGAATCCAAATTCACCTTAGCATTTAGATTTACCAGCTGGAAGCTGGAACTCACGCTTGTCCGGAAAGTCGTTCGTGACAGAGCCGTTACCTGCCAAACTTGATTCGTCGACGAGCTATTCGCCAGCAATGTGAGACTCGTGACGATCTTCATCGTTCTACCGGAGTACTTAGCGCTCTTCTCGGGGACCTCAAAGGCGATCTTCGATTAGATGGTAGAGTTGTAGGAACTAATATTATAGCGATTCCGGTTTTGACCTAACCCTTGTTGTACCTCGGACTCGGGTTTGATGGTTTCACATTGTTGTTTACAGCTTATTTTCCTTATATCTCCTTAAGTTTGACTTTTGGGTTGTAGTGGTTGTGTTTGGAACAAGTTGGTTGCTTAGTTTTCAAACCTTTATTGCCTAGAATTTTGCTTCTCCGCTCGAGCAACACTTCTTGCGCTCGAGCGAGCTTTTTGAACTTTCAGTACTTTTACAGGTCTACAAAATTACTGGGAGGATGTATCCTATGCTCTAGTGGTGTTTCCTATGCTTGTGCGGGTGGGCGCTTGAGCGACCATTTCTTGCGCTCAAGCGTTGGTCTATCCTCTACAAAACTACTGGATGTGTGTTCTGCGCTCAAGCAGCCATTTTTGTGCTCAAGCGGAACAACTTATTGTGTCTGCTGCTCACGTGTCAACTCTTGCGCTCGAGCGTCAACTCTTGTGCTCGAGCAGAGTTTGCGTGTATCAGTTCACAACAGCTTACTTTTTCATCTCTTTTCTCTCAAAAACCATAGATCAGGACTCTCTCTCTCTCTCTCTCTCTCTCTCTCTCTCTCTAAAACTCCCCTTCTTTCTACATTTTCACCTAGATTTAGTGATCTCTCTACCTATGTGCCTTTGTTAAAAAGGTAGAGCATGTCGTGGGCTCTCTTTTCATCCAAATAAAAATGGGTTTTGGTGTCTTTGAAGTCTCCCCTTTGCTTCGCTCGTCTTCTCACTTTGAGGTAAGGACCTTCTACATTCTTTTATGAGTTTTAACTTAAATATTTGTTGATACGTAAGAAGCATTAGGATTTGAGGTGATTTTTTAACAAACCTAGGGTCTAGGTTTAAATCAAAAGAGGGTTTTTGAATTTAAGTATTGGAAATGGATATAGGAGTAGTTTTGAGCTTGTGTAGTGTTAAAGTGGATGATTTTGGTGTTTGGAATGAGATTGGAAAAAAGGGGATTTTTCCCCTAAAATGTCTTGAATAATTATTTTCTATAAATAGTGAAATTGCTACAAGGAATATGAAATTGGATGGATGTTTATGTAAATCGTGGAACCAGATATGTATTACCTCATACTTATAGAAAAATTTGGATCATGTATTTTTTGTAAAGATTGTATATCTGTTTAGAAATATCTGTTTTAGGCTATCGGTGGAGGATAGCCATGATTGTTGTAACAATTGCATGAGGATTAGGCGAATTGAAACTAATTTCTTGATCGTTATCATTGAATATGATTATGATGTGTATACATTATATATGCATGATATTTGGGAGGAGAAATGGGATAGACTCTATTAAATTAAGTTGGCCTGTGTGTCCAGGGTGAAAGTTTGCCAATTCCCGTGGATGAAATTTCTGTAAAATGGAAAATGAATGAATTTGTATGATAATTATGTTAGTTGGAAACCTGTGAGGTGCATCCTCTGTTTCATCGATTAAATGAAGTGGGTATATCCATTGAACCGGGATAAAATGAATTGAGATGTAAGTTTGGTATAACATGGTTTTGGAAAAAGGGTTGTAAAAGATTTTGTCACTAGACATGAACACGTGCATATTACTTATATCTTTGTTAAGATTCATATATTGTGATATATTGTCTCTATTGGGCTTTGGTTCACCCTACTTAGGAAACCATTTTTCAAGTGCTAATGACATGCCTCCGCCAAGGACCTAGCTTGGGAGGACTGTGGAGCGGAGAGCTCACTTTTATTTATTTATATTTATTTTTGCACAAGTCTAGGGCTTTCTTTGTATTGAGCTTCTGACTCGTTTTGTTGTGACCAAGCATTGCCTTGGAAAGTTGTAAGCCCGTAGGGCATTTATTTCGTTGACCGTTAGTCTAGTGTCACATGCTATATGTAGATGTCCCCGAACACATCCCGGGGAGGGTGCGACTCCCCCCCGTTCTGGTTCGCTTGCGGGTCTACTACAGTTCGAAGGACTTAAATGTCACGGTTCTTAATCTTGAACCAAAGAGTCAAAATCCGGCAAATCGTTTTGAAAACAGATTTTTTGAAAGAAGTGCCAAACATGGACTGCTTTGCCAGATACAGAGTCGCCACCTAAATATTTTATTTTTGGGAAATTTAGGAAACCCTAACTAGGTGCCAAAGGCCACGTGTCCGTCATCACCAAAGTTGCCTCGGCTCGGGAACTTGGGTACGATTGGGGAAGGTCACTTCGTGAGCACCCTTCGCCAGTCAAAGAGCCTCTACTAACCATGATATCTATTTTTGAAAACATTGTGTGCTGTTATTCCGGTTATTAGCCTAGATTTACTATGTGATGCGCACAGCATACAAGTATAGACTGAGTCGCTTGAATTGGAACAAAATATTTCATTTTTGTTTATTTGAAAATGGTTTGATGGTGCTACCCGCAGGTAGGCTAAAACGTGGATTTGCCACCCTCGGGTGGGCTTAGAAAACATGATTTTGCCACTATCCAGTGGGCTTAAAACAAACATTTGATGAATTGTCCCACTCCAAGTAACCCAACCTCCACCCACAGGCATTCGAGACAGTTATATCACATAAGCACATAGCCTCATGGTAAGCATGCTATTTATGGCAGTCACTCACACGCATGCAAGGATGCTAAAGCATAAAACTCACTGAGTACTCCAAGCCAAAACAGAAGCTCATTAGAAATCATGCATGATCCTAAATATACAGAAATGCCTAATGCAACACATGCAAAGATGCAACTATAGCAGGCTCGGCTATTCTAAACATGGCATATGGAATGCTACAACTAACACGTATTCAATTTGGAATTGAAATACAAACGCGATTTGTATGATCTGTAGCAGTGCGTGCAAAAGCAGATGAATGATGCAAACATCTTTGTCATCTTTGTATGCTAATTGAAATATGCCCTAATCTAACCATCATAAGCAGGTAAATAAAAGGGAAGAAAGATGTGGGGTTGGAAGACATACATCACACTCACCCACACTTATTACAATTATGCCCTCGCGCAGAGGGTCCAAATAAATATACAGTCCCGAATGAAAGAATAGTACAGTCCAAATAATGTACAAATTCCTAATTAATTTACAAATTAACTAAAAAAATAATAAAAGCGGCATGCAAGCCGAGGGCTTATGATTCTGCTCCGGATGATGGAATGATGCATGTTTGGGCTGCTTTGCGCGGAAATCCACTGGAATGCCCCAATTAGCCTCTGTTTTGTAATGATTCTTGAAAAGCGCGCCAAGCCTCGGAAGACAGCTGATTCTTGATATGCTGCAACAGAGAGTAGGAAAGGGGCATAGCAATGTATTTTCACAAATGTATGCATGTCTCGATCCCCGTACCACCAATCACGCATCTCGATGCATGATGGCCGAGGAGCCGAATTGCACAACTCAATATAGAATGAATGCATATGAACACTACAACAAAACCTAACTCCATCATGGATAATCCGGAGTCTCGGTGACTTGGGAATTGAGATACGTTCCGTCACTCAGAGTACGGAACGTACCTCGTTTCCCGTGCCTGGGCTAACTCCTATCCTGAACACGATGCCATATGCATGATATGCGTAAAATGCAACTAAGATACAATCCTAACATATACAATGTTATGGAATGGCATACACGCTACACGAGGTGATACACAACCGAGCATACACAATGCTATAGATGAAATGGCATACGCAATGCAATATGGGCTTACACCAACATGAGAGAGCCTCAGCCACACTCACATAAGAGGCCATAATGAGAACAGGACAACTCGAAATCGTGCGTGCGCAGCGTGCATAAACCGAAAGACCCTCGAGCACCGAAATGCCACTCTAATGAGACATGGAAAAGACATGGAATATGGTATGTGAACATGCAAAAATCAATGGCGAAATGTGGGGAAAAACAACCCCGAAACAAGGCGAAATGACACTCGATGCATGGAATCTCTCCCGAAATGCAAAACTAGGCATGCGGAATGGCCTACAGCTATACTAAACATGCATAAGTCGAACATGAAGTGTAAAAGAAGAAGAAATTCAGTCCCAAAATGAGCATTTTCACAGTACAAAGCATGGCCAAACAGCAAGCACAAGTAGGGCTAAAATAGCATACAAAAATGGCTCCGCAAGGGAGGCAATGAGGCAAGTGGTAGATGCAAAGCCCAAACAGAAAAAGACCCTTCTGCAACACTAAATAGGGACCAAAAATATGATGTTTTTCAGTATATGACAAGCCCCAAATCAGTATACCAACATGCTCAAGATGCAATGCAAGATTAAGGCCACAAGAAGGCTATAACACAAAGTATACAAAATATTCATCAAACAGCCAAAGACCCTTAATGAAACATGACAAGGGGATCAAAATATGGCCACTTTCAGCTCTGATCATGGCCGAAAAACAGAAGCAAGATAAGCTAACAAAACATGCAAAAGTAGGGACCAAAGAGGGGTACAATGGCAAGTGGTACATGGAGGTCCCAAACAGTGGTGAGCCCTTCTTCAATGTTGAAGAAGGGCTCAAAATAAGCCTATCTACAGTTTACCTCATGCTCCAAAACAGATTATATATAGGCCAAAAATATCATGCAAAAAAAAATGGCATCCAAGAGGATAATGAAGCAAATGCCAAAAAGAAGCTTCAAACTGCAATGAGCCCTTAATGAAACATGGAATATAGCTCAAAAAAATGACATTTTCAGTTTTGGTCGGAACTCAAAACAGCAAGCTAGATGGCTAGAAAAATGTTGCAAAATGAGCTCAAAAAGAGGGAAATGACAACTTACCCTTGTAGACCAACCCTTTGCTGCTTCTTGGACCAAGAATGCTGCCTTCTAGCCTTTGAAAAACTCCCCAAGCTGCTGGAAATGGAGTAGTGGTAGTGGTGCTAGGTGGTGATGAAGAAAGGGTGTAGACCTTGGAAGATTTTTGAGGATTTTGGAAGAGAGGAAGAGGGAGGTGTGTATGCAAGCTCAAGGATGGATCTTCTAACCCTAAAACCAGGTTTTGGAGGCTGGTTATATGGACCAAAGAGGGGGAGAAAGAGGGGGAAAAATGGGAGGGAAAATGCATCAAGTTTCCCTCCAAAAGTTGGCCTCCCCGGATACACAATCTGGGGGGTCAAAGAGGTCAGTTCTGAACTAAACAGGGTGTAAGGAGGAAGGCCGGCCAGTTGTTGGGCTTGCAGGTGGCTGACCAGCCACCCCCCATGGCCGGCCGGCTAGAGGTCAAAAGGGTCAATGTGAAATAGTGGCCGGCCATGCCATATTAGTGTCCTCCCATGTGTCCTTAACACAACCCTATGGTTGAAAATTGGCAACTGTGAACCAGGAGAGAGAACAACCCACTTTTCGAAGGGGTTCAAAAGGGTCAAATGGAATTACTGGCCGGCCATATGATATTTGTGTCCTCCCAGGTGTGTACAACACAAATATGTGGTTTGGAGCTGAAGAAAGTGGCCTTAGGGTGGTCAACATTGGCTTTGAAGTGTGAAAAACGGGCGTCGGAGGGCAACGAAGGAAATATAGCTGGTTTCTGGAACAATTACTGGCCTCCCACCCCTCTACGGCCTTCCTGGTGATGAAACAGAGGTCCCTGCCAAAAATGAACAAAAACCGATGCAAAATGAAGGTTCGGGGGCCGAAACGCGCAGTCCGAGGCCCCGAAAACTAACTGTTAGGCACCGGGAGTGGTGTTCGACCACGAAGTGGGTCTCTCAGACCACAGTGTCCCTCAAAAGCGAGTAAACAAGATGTATGCCCAAAAACCGAGGCAATCTGAGATGGTTAGGCGGTCCCCAACCGAGGCACACGGCCTGACGGTTCCGAAAATTGGGAACCGGGCTCCGAAATGGGAAGAATGGCCTGCGACCACGAAACGTAGCCTACGGCCACTGAGAGATTGTCTATGGGACCTCTCCCTTTCCTCAGGAAAAGAAACAGAGAAAACTGAGCCTGGTTCACAAACCGAGACAAAGTACAGAAGGAGTTGCATATCGCGCTCATCCAGAGTTTAGTCGCGGCCAAGACTTCTCGCGAGGCGCACTCTTCGAAACTCCTGGATGAGCGCGATATGCAACATCACCAAGCGCTCAATCGGTGACGTCTAAGTCTTAAGGTCGGTCAAAAATGGGGTGTCTACAGTTGCCCTTCTTTGACAGAACTCGGAAGTCACAAGTGACGGGAGTGAATGTCAAAGCCCAGAGATGACCCATTTTTGACAAGGCCGAAGACTTAAACAATCATACGAGATAAACAGAGATATGCCCGCAGGCATACCCACAGGCAGGGGAAAAATGCAAATGATATGCGGGAAGATTTTGATAATTGGACTTATACGCTACGTGAAGCCGGTTTGATAATTGGACTTATACGCTACGCGAAGCCGGTTTGAAAATTGGACTTATACGCTACGCGAAGCCGGTTTGAAGATTGGACTTATACGCTATACGAAGCCGGTTTGAAGATTGGACTTACACACTACGCGAAGCCGGTTTGAAGATTGGACTGACACGCTACGCAAAGCTAGTTTGAAAATTGGACTTATACACTATGCGAAGCCAGTTTGATAATTGGACTTATACGCTGCGCGAAGCCGGTTTGAAAATTGGACTTATACTCTGTGGCGGTTTGAAAATTGGACTTACGCTTCTGTGGCCGGTTTGAAGATTGGACTTATACTGTTGTGCAAAGCGGTTTGAAAATTGGACTTATACGCTCTGTGGCGGTTTGAAGATTGGACTTATACGCTCTGTGGCCGGTTTGAAGATTGGACTTACGCCTGTGGCAGTTTGAAGATTGGGGATTCATGCAATGCACTGTAATGTAGTGGCTAAAATGCAATTTGATAGCTAGGAAAAGGGAGGTACCTTACAGGGGCAGTTGGCAATGACTTACCTCGGCAATGTCCTACCTTATGCTGATGTGAGAATCTTCCGCTTCTTCTTGGTTGAACCACAGGTACTACTTTTCTCCCTGACTATAGTCGCAGCTTTCCCTATTCTCCAACAGGGTGACAGACTAGGTTGATTCAGTATCCAGAATTGAGGCGCATACACATGCTATCTCAATCTATGGGGCTGCCATACAGATTTCAAGCCGAGGGTATACCCCTGGGTATTTAAACCAGACTTTAGTCTCGAAAATCCCGAACCTTTGCGTTCTAGGCATAAGCCATTCAAACTCTAGTTTCCACCGTCTCAGTTGGTCTCCTAGGAACTCACCGCTGACACAGGCAGGTGGCTATACCAGACCACTGGAAGTCGTTCGGGCACGACAAACACCAAAGGAATTGCACCTTTAGAGGATGTAAGGTCTCCTAGACCAGGCAATAAAATAGATATGATGCAATGGATGTGATAGATGTGATGCAATAGATAATAGATGCGATGCAATAGAGAGTATAATAGATGCAAAATGGTGACATACTCCAACCGTGCTGGACTCGTGAGAGGAGAGAGAACAAAGAAAACCAATCAGGCGCATTCCACGCAACCTAAAATAAATTCCAGACACGCTGAAAATCGTGTGAGGAATGGGACACTCAAAACACGCTGATAATCGTGAGAGGAGGTCCAAAAACAGCCCGCCCAGTGCGTCTACAACGTAACCTGGGATAAATTCCAAACACGCTGAAATCGTGTGAGGAAAAGAACACTCTAACCATGCTGAAATCGTGAGAAGAGGTCCAAAAACAACCGCCCAGGTGCGTACACAACGCAACCTGAGATAGATTCCAAACACGCTGAAATCGCGTAAGGAACAGGACACTCAAACCACGCTGAAATCGTGAGAGGAGGTACAAAAACAACCGCCCAGGTGCATACACAACACAACCTGGGATAAAATCTAAACACGCTGAAATCGCGTAAGGAACGGGACACTCAAACCTTGTTGAAATCGTGAAAAGAGGTCCAAAAACAACCGCCCAGGTGCATACACAACACAACCTGAGATAAAATCCAAACACGCTGAAATTGCGTAAGGAACGGGACACTCAAACCACGCTGAAATCGTGAAAAGAGGTCAAAACAACCGCCTAGGTGCGTACACAACGCAACCTGAGATAGATTCCAAACACGCTGAAATCGCGTAAGGAACAGGACACTCAAACTACGCTGAAATCGTGAAAGGAGGTCCAAAAACAACCGCCCAGGTGCATACACAACACAACCTAAGATAAAATCCAAACATGCTGAAATCGCGTAAGGAACGGGACACTCAAACCGCGCTGAAATCGTGAAAAGAGGTCCAAAAACAACCGCCCAGGTGCATACACAACACAACCTGAGATAAAATCCAAACACGCTGAAATCATGTGAGGAAGAACCAAACTCTAACCACGCTGAAATCGTGAGAAGATGTCCAAAAACAACCGCCCAAAAGTGCATACAGCAACTGAGATAGATTCAAACACATGAAATCGCGTAAAGAAAGAACCAAACTCTAACCACGCAGAAATCGTGAAAAGAGGTCAAACAACTTGGGAGCGTGTTCCACACAACCTAAGTTAAGTCCCGGGGGACAACAATCCTAAACGCTTTCGCCGTAAAAGGATAAACAATAAGAGATAACACAAGATGCAAATAAGCGCAATAAGTGCGATGAAAGCGCGTGTACAATGCAAGACTTGGCACCAACTTACGATATAGCATTCCATTCATTTGGCACCTGACTCACAACACGACACTCTGTTCATTAGGTGCACTCGCAACACAAAATTACATTCAATCTGGGCACACAACTCTTTTGGGGCACAGGCGCATTTGACACCTTGACTCATCTTGGGCACCAGGCGCATCTTGGGCCTTGACAGATCTCAGGCGGAACAACGCATTCTTGAACTGCAGCTCATTTGGGCACATAGTATATTTTAAGACGCACTTTCGTTTTTAGGCGCCAGACTCATTTTGAACATACAGGATGCAATGAAAGAACTTGTAGAAGTTGAAACAATCTCAGATGCCCAACATTTTCCCTCTTTTCTTTTGCTGCGACTGGAACTTTCACTTCCAGATAGGTCTGGTTTCTTGTTCTCACATGACTGGGTTGAACCTGCGGTTTTATGAAAGAACAAATTACATTTTCCACAAATGTGGAGAACGGCCGACATGGCTTTTCGGAGCACAAAACGATTTTATTTTTGAAATTGAGAGATGAGTTTTCGATCAGGTATTGAGCCTACGACTGGACACAGCAAAACGACTCAACACGGAAATAAAAGGCTCACAACCTAGACACATCGAGTAACACTTGAAACGACTCAAAACAAGAATCGAGATAAAAAAGACACGACACTCAGACGTGCACCGGGAGCCTGTTTCACCGGGTAGTGTTCCCACCCTTTCTCATTTGTGGTTCTCACATCACTCGGCCCTCAAGCTCTGTTTTTCTGAAAAAGTCCTTTTCTTACTTTTTCTCTCATCGCACATCTCTCTATTCTTCAATCTCTCATTTTTCAATCCCTCCCCTGGGTGGTTGATGGATAAACAGCAAGTTGAAGGCTCTCTAGCACTCCTTTTCTAGATTCTTCTTTCTTCGCCCCTGACTAGTGAATTCTTCCCACAAAGGGGTTGTGCTACAACTGGGTGTGTAGCAAATTTGCAGCTAGCATCGGTTGATGATGCTTTGCTGGGGAGTTTGGACGTGATAAGATTTGTCCAAATGATGGAGTGGAATATCTTACCTCATTCCAGTTCGTGCTTCGCACTTGGCTCGACACCTCGTTGCTTGGAGGATACGAGAGCTTTCAGTCCTTTGTTGTTAACTTCAATTGTGCCCTTTTTGGCAGGTAGAGTGCCCTTCTTGGCGAGTAGGGTGCCCTTTCTGGCGAGTATGTTGACAATGGGGAAAAGACAGAACACCTGACTCAACTGTGCCCCTAGTTCATTATTTCGACCATTTTTTGTTTTTGCTTTCCACTAAAACAGTTTTGACCAAAATGAGAGTTAGATCAACATGCTTGTTCGATTTTTGATTTAAAATCATGCAAGTTAGGCTATGAGCACTGAAAATTTTCCTTTTTTTGGGTCCATGAAAAGGGTCCAGTTTTGGAAAAGATAGAATGATTTTCGAGAAAATAGTCAACCTCAGTAAAAATTCTCAAAAGCTGTTTTTGCAATCGGCCACTGCTCAACGAGCATAGAACCCACTCTCGAGATGCACAACCTCAGATCCGAAGGAAAATTGCCCCTTGCTTGAAGAAAGTTGCACGGCAACGGAAAGTTGCCCCTTGTTTGAACGGCACCGCGGCGCATTGAATGGCAACGGAAAGTTGCCCCTTGTTTGACTGGCGCCGCAGCACACTGAATGGCAACGGAAAGTTGCCCCTTGTTTGGATAGCACCGCGGCGCATTGTAGTCAGTCCTCAGAGTGAAGAACACAACCAAATCCTCAGATATAGAGAAGACAAAGATGACCAGATCCGTCGCATGGACACAATCAAATTGAAGTGTTTTACGGCTGGACTTTAGAATGAAGTTGCCTACGTATCCCAAACATGGGAATCAAGCCTTACGTAGTTCGGGGTTAAGGTACACTCGAGTATTTAACCTCTCCTTTTTATGCTCTAACTTTTGCCAAGGCGTCTGTTGCAGGTTGCCAATCTTGCGAGCTTTGTTTTTCTTTTCTTTTCATTCTTTTCTTTTCATTTTCATTTCTTTTCTTCTTTTTTTTTTCCTTTTTTTTTTTCTCTTTTTCTCTTTTTTTTTTTTTTTTTTGTATTTTTCTCTTTTTTTTTTTCTTTTTGCATTTTTTGTATATATATTTTTTGCCTTGCTCTAACTTTTGCACTGGTCGCCCTTTCGGTTTTCGCCCAAATGAGCCTCTCAAAGGGTAAAAGTGTAGCTGGTCCATGCCAAATGGTTTTGAGATCCTGTCATCGAATCCCGAAAATGATTGTCAGATTGATTCGCAGAAGGATCCATCTTCGGCTCTTCGAGTATATCGGACATTTTTGCCCCTAGTTCGAGGGGTGCTTCTGATTTAGCTTTGCAAGCTTCTTCTGATGTGGTGTGATCTTCTTGATCTGTCTTTGGTGCCTCTTGGTCGAGGGGTGCTTCAACCGCCACACAGGCCTCACATTGTAGTTGACCGTTGAACCTTCTGAATTCAAGTTCAAGGTTTGGAAGCAAAAGGGGTTGAGTCTCGAGGCTGAGAGCGATCCTAGGCTGCACAATCTCAAGAGCGACTCCACACAGGTCTTCGCAGGACTGCGCAAAACATTTTGTTTTTGAAAATTTTTAAGAAAGCGATAAATCGCTCGCGCTGAAGATAGTGTGAAACCAGTTTGGATCAAGCCAGGGTCCTTCTCAGTACTCACTCCAACAAGCATGATTTCATTCATTAAGGGCTTAGCACGCCTCTTTTTCTCTCAGTTTGATCAAAGTTTTGCAAATCCCGAGGAATTCCTCCCTCTTTGTTTTACGCAGTTGTTCAAAAGGTTTCAAAAACCAAGTCATTACAATGACTTCAAGGCACAAGAGAAGCGGTGGAATGCACCGCCATTTCATTCAAATCCGGCACAACTAGCACACGGCGAAGCAAATGTGAGAGCGTGAAAATCATCTTTGTTTCATTCAAAATCTGTTGACATAAGCGGCTCCTGGTAAAGCAGACTCGAAACAAAACAAAAAGACAAGCGAAACAAAATGGTGGCCTTGAGGTAACACCCTTAATCACCCGACTCTATACAACAGATCGACTCGATATAACAAGACAGACCCAAAACAAAAAGAGACTCAAAACAAAAAGACAGACTCAAAACAAAACAACAAAATTGACCCAATACCCAAGTCAGAAAACACAAAAACTGGTATTTGCACATTGCTCAGAACAGTGCGTGCCATCCACCATATTTGGAGTAAACTGAGCGCTGCCCGCAGGTGGTTCATCCCTCGATCACATCACATTATCCCCTACAAGTTCACTAATCAAGTGCCAATAGACTTTGCAGAGCTTGGCGGGAGGACAACCCCATTGTCAAATAGATCCTGTACTTCATGGCGAAGACGGAAGCAGTTGTCGATAGTATGGCCAATTTGCTGATGGTATGTGCAGTACTGGGTAGCATCATGTGTAGCCGGAAGAGGGTTCGGGAGAGGCCGAGGCTCAAGGGGTTTGAGATGGCCTTGTCCAACAAGGATTTGGAAAGCTTTGGATAAAGGCATGTGGAGGGCATGGAAGACCCTCTGACCTCGGGGTTGGTACTTCTGGGTTTGTGGATTTCTGCTGGGCGCACCAGCAAAGGGATTGGCAGGTGCTGGCCTGGTTTGCTGATCTCTTCTGAGTGGAGGATTATAGCTAAAAGGAACATTTCTGATACAACGACCCTTCTCCCGGCTTGCCCCTTGATTCAAACTGCCCCCGACTTGAGTGGCGAAAATGCCGTCCACAGTTTTTGCAACAACTGCGAGCACTTGCTCTTTGTTCAGTCCCTCGGCTTTCAAAGCCTCAACAGCCAACAGAAGATGCTCATGGGGATCCATGTCCGCCCCTATCTTGTTCTTTCCACTCACCTCCACTTTTCCAAGGGATTGGCATTCCTCAAATACAGCCCGTTCCAAGATCGGGGAACCTTTTGTCGTGAAACTCCTAGCATGTGCTGTGGTCGATGATGGAGCCAATGTCCCAGAGGCTAGATCTGTTATAGTTCTTTGAAGATATTCGATCATTCTCTTTAGCTCAGAAGTAGTGGGCTCACGGGTTTGAGATGATTGGGGTTTAGGTGGATCCATCATGCATAAGTCCATGCTTTCTGGAATGAACATCTCAGGCTTGGATAGATGGGCTGGGGTGATGTATATGCTGGGGTTGAAGGTGGTTGGTAGTGTATGGATGAGGTTGAGGTGGGGAGGTGACAAGTCAGTACTAACCTGAGGTCCTTTGGGTGGAGCTAGGGTCTCTTCTTCAATAAAATCCTGAATCTTATGACGGAGGCGGATGCAACGGTTCGTATCATGACCGTGCTGCTGATGGTAGGCACAGTATTTAGCTGGGTCGTATCTTGTTGGAAGAGGGTTTGGAAGGGGTTGGGGTTCTAGGAGTTCTAGGTGCCCTTCTTCTTGCAACTTTTCCAAAGCTTGGGAGAGACTCATGTAAAGAGGATGGAATTTTCGGGCTTGGGGTCGAGTTGAAGTGGTTGGTTTTTTGTCATTGAGGGAAGTGGTGATAGTGTCTACTTCTAAGCATTTCAAGAATCGTATACCATTAGTAGTAGCATTGGAACTGTGAGCAACATTCCTCTTCAAAGGCCCATTATCTTCTGCAAAGATCCCTTGTCTGATGGCATCCTCAATTTGAACCCCCATTTCATGAAGGGGTGGGAAAGTAAACAGAGATAGAACGACCCTCTTTGCGAGAACTCGCCATGCAGATTCTGAACAATCATCCTGATCTGATCTTTGTCGGAAGGCCTTGTAGTCATCATTGAGGCCTTTGCCCTCCATCTCGTCACGAACTCTGAGAAACCCTTCTTTGGTTCTTGGCGGGTGACTTCGAGATCACGAGTTGTGACCTCGATCTGTGTGTTATAGGAGTATTGATCAATAAAGGCCTCAGCCAGCTCTTCCCAGTTCTGTTTCACAAAGTTCTCCAGTTTTGCATACCAGATTGCGGCTATCCCGGACAGGGTTCGGCCGAATAGTGATAGTTTCTGGGCTGTGGTCAAACCCATTGGTCTCAGGATATCAGAAAACAGTTGGAGGTGCACCATTGGGTCTTCAGAGCCATCAAATCGATCGATATGTGGCATCTTGAACCGATCCGGTAATGTCACCACTGAGTCGGTATAACCATCCTCTATATCAGGAATAGAATGGGCCCCCTGAGACTTTTTGAACAACTTCTCAAGCTTGCTCACTTTCAATGCTGTGGGGTCCGTCTCGAACTCAAAGGGTGAACTTGGCAAGTTGATTAGTGCTTTGGATAGCTGGGGTAGAACCGGGGGCAGAGGTGGCCTTGTCAGAATGTCCGTATCTACTTGGACATTAGCTGTCTCCCCGAGCGTTGGAACTCTGGGTGGGGGAGGAGCTTGGTGTGAAGTAGATACCCCAGTTTGCTGCTCTAGCCTGGCAATTGTCTCTACCTGTTGGGCTATAATCTCGGCCTGGCTTTTGGCAAATTCCGCTTGACGGCAAAGTCTCCGCATGAGTTTCATACTTTCTTGGAGTTGTCGCATCATTTCCTCCATCCCTGCCATATTGCCCTAGTCTAATCAACAAGCGGTATAATCGTCCCCGATCGCCTTTTTACCCTGCCTTTGGTGAAGGAACATTGATTGCCCTCGAACTGAATCTCTGACCCGACAAAGTCTATCAGCACAAGTCTAATGATCCTCGGGGAATATTGGGGCCTTCCGAAGCTATGGTTCCAAGACTACCTAGCAAAAGAGAAAACATGCAGCATCTCAGCCTGATGTTTACTAAAATGATACTGGCCTAGTAGGATGATCGCCTCTCATGAATTATGCCCCAAATTCTGCCTCAAAACTGAATCTGATACCCGCAGATAACTGATTCCTAAAATACCGATACTGGTGCCTGCAGGCCCGATGCCCAAACTTGCAAACTGATACATGCATTCCTATAGAGACGCACTCTAAAAGCACATAACAGATAAGTGAGAGCCAAACACCCCTATGTTGGGGTAGGGTTTCGCCCTATTTTGTCGAGCTAGGTTTCACTACACACGCAATGTTTCAAACAACCTATATCGGGTAAGCAACCTGTCCTAGTTTGGAATGGTCACTATGGATTTCGATATGCACTAGGTCGAATGGTCAAAAAGGGTGCCCCGATAAAACCGGGGTTTGTGTTCCCATGCTGTCAGAGCCGAGAGCCGATCAGCCTTATGGTCATGCCTTGACAAGACAAGCCTCCGGTAAATCGTTCGGGAATGGCATTTTGCAAACACGGTGTCCTAGGCGCACCAATGCAAATGCAATGCAAAGAAACACACAAGTGTAATCAAAATCAGATATCATGAGTTTGAGTCAAGTTCTCTAAACCCCAATGAGTTGCGAACTCAGAGACGCCCCAACGCATCCGGGAGGGTGCGACTTCCAGCCTGTTCGCTTGCGGGTCTACTACAGTTCGAAGGACTCAAATGTCACGGTTCTTAATCTTGAACCAAAGAGTCCAAATCCGGCAAATCGTTTTGAAAACAGATTTTTTGAAAGAAGTGTCAAACATGGACTGCTTTGCCAGATATAGAGTCGCCACCTAAATATTTTATTTTTGGGAAATTTAGGAAACCCTGACTCGGTGCCAAAGGCCACGTGTCCGTCATCACCAAAGTTGCCTCGGCTCGGGAACTTGGGTACGATTGGGGAAGGTCACTTCGTGAGCACCCCCGCTCGCCCGATCAAAGACCGGTCTCTACTAACCATGATATCTATTTTTGAAAACATTGTGTGTTGTTATTCCGGTTATTAGCCTAGATTTACTATGTGATGCGCACAGCATACAAGTATAGACTGAGTCGCCTGAATTGGAACAAAACATTTCATGTTTGTTTGTTTGAAAATGGTTTGATGGTGCTACCCGCAGGTAGGCTAAGACGTGGATTTGCCACCCTCGGGTGGGCTTAGAAAACCAGATTTTGCCACTATCTAGTGGGCTTAAAACAAACATTTGATGAATTGTCCCACTCCAAGTAACCCAACCTCCACCCACAAGCATTCAAGGAAGTTATATCACATAAGCACAAAGCCTCATGGTAAGCATGCTATTCATGGCAGTCACTCACACGCATGCAAGGATGCTAAAGCATAAAACTCACCGAGTACTCCAAGCCAAAACAAAAGCTCATTAGAAATCATGCATGATCCTAAATATACAGAAATGCCTAATGCAACACATGCAAAGATGCAACTATAGTAGGCTCGGCTATTCTAAACATGGCATATGGAATGCTACAACTAACACGTATTCAATTTGGAATTGAAATACAAATGCAGTTTGTATGATGCGCCGAGCCCGGTGCGTGAAAAACAGATGAATGATGCAAACATCTTTGTCATCACATCGTATGCTAATTGAAATATGCCCTAATCTAACCATCATAAGTGTAAATAAAAGGAAAGAAAGACGTGGGATTGGAAGACATACATCACACTCACCCACACTTATTACAATTATGCCTCACAGAGGGTCCAAATAAATATACAGCCCCGAATGAAAGAATAGTACAGTCCAAATAATGTACAAATTCCTAATTAATTTACAAATTAACTAAGAAAATAATAAAACTGGCATGCAAGCCGTGGACGCTTTGATTCTCGCCTCGGATGATGGAATGATGCATGTTTGGGCTGCTTTGCGCGGAAATCCACTGGAATGCCCCAATTAGCCTCTGTTTTGCAATGATTCTTGAAAAACGCGCCAAGCCTCGGAAGACCGCTGATTCTTGATATGCTGCAACAGAGAGCAGGAAAGGGGCATAGCAATGTATTTTCACAAATGTATGCATGTCTCGATCCTCGTACCACCAATCACGCATCTCGATGCATGATGGCCGAGGAGCCGAATTGCACAACTCAATATAGAATGAATGCATATGAACACTACAACAAAACCTAACTCCATCATGGATAATCCAGAGTGTCGGTGACTTGGGAATTGACACACATTCCGTCACTCGGAGTACGGAACGTACCTCGTTTCCCGTGCCCGGGCTAACTCCTATCCCGAACACGATGCAATATGCATGATATGCGTAAAATGCAACTAAGATACAATCCTAACATACACAATGTTATGGAATGGCATACACGCTACACGAGGTGATACACAACCGAGCATACACAATGCTATGGATGAAATGGCATACGCAATGCAATATGGGCTTACACCAACATGAGAGAGCCTCAGCCACACTCACATAAGAGGCCATAATGAGAACAGGACAACTCAAAATTCGTGCACGCGTGCACGCAAACCGAGGACCGGCCCTCAGGCACCAAAATGCCACTCTAATGAGACATGGCAAAGACATGGAATATGGTATGCAAACATGCAAAAATCAGTGGCAAAATGAGGGGCAAAACAGCCCCGAAACAAGGCGAAATGACACCCGATGCATGGAATCTCTCCCGAAATGCAAAACTAGGCATGCGGAATGGCCTACAGCTATACTACACATGCATAAGTCGAATGTGAAGTGTAAAAGAAAAAGCAAGGAAGTCCCAAAATGAGCATTTTTACAGTACAAATTATGGCCAAACAGCAAGCACAAGTAGGGCTAAAATAGCATACAAAAATGGCTCCGCAAGGGAGGCAATGAGGCAAGTGGTAGATGCAAAGCCCAAACAGAAAAAGACCCTTCTACGACACTGAATAGGGACCAAAAATATGATATTTTTCAGTAGATGACAAGCCCCAAATCAGTATACCAACATGCTCAAGATGCAATGCAAGATTAAGGCCACAAGAAGGCTATAACACAAAGTATACAAAATATTCATCAAACAGCCAAAGACCCTTAATGAAACATGACAAGGGGATCAAAATATGGCCACTTTCAGCTCTGATCATGGCCGAAAAATAGAAGCAAGATAAGCTAACAAAACATGCAAAAGTAGGGACCAAAGAGGGGTACAATGGCAAGTGGTACATGGAGGTCCCAAACAGTGGTGATCACTTCTTCAATGTTGAAGAAGGGCTCAAAATAAGCCTATCTACAGTTTACCTCATGCTCCAAAACAGATTATATATAGGCCAAAAATATCATGCAAAAAAAAAAATGGCATCCAAGAGGATAATGAAGCAAATGCCAAAAAGAAGCTTCAAACTGTAATGAGCCCTTAATGAAACATGGAATATAGCTCAAAAAAATGACATTTTGAGTTTTGGTTGGAACTCAAAACAGCAAGCAAGATGGCTAGAAAAATGTTGCAAAATGAGCTCAAAAAGAGGGAAATGACAACTTACCCTTGTAGACCAACCCTTTGCTGCTTCTTGGACCAAGAATGCTGCCTCCTAGCCTCTGAAAAACTCCCCAAGCTGCTGGAAATGGAGTAGTGGTAGTGGTGCTAGGTGGTGATGAAGAAAGGGTGTAGACCTTGGAAGATTTTTGAGGATTTTGGAAGAGAGGAAGAGGGAGGTGTGTATGCAAGCTCAAGGACGGATCTTCTAACCCTAAAACCAGGTTTTGGAGGCTGGTTATATGTACCAAAGAGGAGGAGAAAGAGGGGGAAAATGGGAGGGAAAATGCATCATGTTTCCCTCCAAAAGTTGGCCTCCCCGGATACACAATCTGGGGGGTCAAAGAGGTCAGTTCTGAACTAAACAGGGTGTAAGGAGGAAGGCCGGCCAGTTGTTGGGCTTACAGGTGGCCGGCCGGTCACCCCCCATGGCTGGTTGGCTAGAGGTCAAAAGGGTCAATGTGAAATAGTGGCCGGCCATGCCATATTAGTGTCCTCCCATGTGTCCTCAACACAACCTTGTGGTTGAAAATTGGCAACTGTGAACCAGGAAAGAGAACAACCCACTTTTCAAAGGGGTTCAAATGGGTCAAATGGAATTACTGGCCGGCCATATGATATTTGTGTCCTCCCAGGTGTGTACAACACAAATATGTGGTTTGGAGCTGAAGAAAGTGGCCTTAGGGTGGTCAACAATGGCTTTGAAGTGTGAAAAACGGGCGTCGGAGGGCAACGAAGGAAATATAACTGGTTACTGGAACAATTACTAGCCTCCCACCCTTCTACGGCCTTCCTGGTGATGAAATAGAGGTCCCTGCCAAAAATGAACAAAAAACCGATGCAAAATGAAGGTTCGAGGGCCGAAATGCGTAGTCCGAGGCCCCGAAAACTGACTGTTAGGCACCGGGAGTGGTGTTCGACCACGAAGTGGGTCTCTCAGACCACAGTGTCCCTCAAAAGGGAGTAAAAAAGATGTATGCCCAAAAACCGAGGCAATCGGAGATGGTTAGGCAGTCCCGAACCGAGGCACACAGCCTGACGGTTCCGAAAACCGGGAACCGGGCTCCGAAATGGGAAGAATGGCCTGCGACCACGAAACGTAGCCTACGGCCACTGAGAGATGGTCTACGGGACCTCTCCCTCTCCTCAGGAAAAGAAACAGAGAAAACCGAGCCTGGTTCACAAACCAAGACAAAGTACAGAAGGAGCCCGGAAGTCCGGAGGCAAGGCTCGCAGCCGCGACTCTGAAACTCCTGGATGAGCGCGATATGCAACATCACCAAGCGCTCAATCGGTGACGTCTGAGTCTTAAGGTCGGTCAAAAATGGGGTGTCTACACTATAGATTTAGGGTAGAGCTTATGAGTGTGTAATGAATGTGCCCCATTTGTAAATTTACTCTGATTAATGAAAGCCTAATACTCTATTTATGTCATTTTGTATTAGTCTTTATTGTTGTATTATTGTATTATTTTCGAGGCATTATAGATATTGTAGGTGTTGAATAACATCTAGCTGTTGGATTGCTTGAGGGCGACAAGAGCCTATGCACCAACCATGCCGGTTCCGGTAGGGTTGAGGGCCTGGGTTGTAACGCCCAAAAAAAAAATATACATGATGATAACATAACATCTATTACTCCTTATGAAGAACCAAAATAATTCCCAACACTTACATTACATGATCATGAGATTAGTACAAAATAGTCCCACATGCGAATATACATTCAATGATTTCTAGCACCAGAATCTATAGAATGTAGAACTATCAGTCAAAAATAAAATAAATGCCCTTAAGGGCTTACAAGTTCCAAGGTTTAAGCCCAATTACACAAAAGATGGTTTCTCAAACCCATACATGTATAGCCCTTGGCTTGCAAAAATACGATTACAACAAAATAGAGCCTTGTGCTCTCAAAACATACATCCACGCCCTAGTTTGGGGGGTTCACCACGTCCTTTCCTGCACCAAAATCCCATAGGGTGAGCATAAAGCCTAATAGAAAATTCTTAACAAAGTATATACATTTTGTACAAGTCTCAAGGAATAAAATGCATATTCCATGTTATGTCCTTTTTGAAAGAAAATCACATTTACTCATCTTTTGAGAACCATCATGCCCAATGTTATCTTGAAATTTTCAACAAATTCTAAATTTATCAATTTAGTTCAAGGGACGGTAAATACGACTCAGGTAATCCCTAGGCTGGTGTCTGCAAGTAGGCATAACTAGCACTAACAAAACCCCACTTTACCAGTTGCTAATTGGAAGGGAAATGGTACCTCATTCGCGCATGTTTTCGGTCTTTCACCCCGGACACTTAGGTCAACTTAATCAATTTCATCTACACCCCCTATCCAAACTTACCAACGTATTTACCCCAAAGTAATTTCATAAAAATTCATTTACAAACTTTCTTTTCTCAATGCAAAAGTTTCTAAACTCAATTCAAAATATGTAATAACCAATTGAATGGGTATGCAATGCAACAATTACCTATGCCACATAATGTTTCTCCACTTTCAAACATTTCAAACAATAATTCCATAAGAATTAAAATTTCCATTTCTCCTTTCAAATTCTATTTCACAACATTTCCACATATTCAATAAATTCTATTAATAAATAACAACATTTCCATACTTTGTACTTTTGTCAACAATTTAGTCATTTCAAGACTATATCAACATCTTTGTACAACAACCTCCAAAATCACCAATTCTCATTTCTCATGAAACTTATCATTTACATATATATGAATAAGAAATTTTCCCATCTTTTATCATTTTGGCATACAAAATAATATATTAACAATGCCAACCAAGTGTTCTGAACATTCTTTTAAAACCCCTAAATTTCTAGGTTTTTCTCACCACAGCTACATACACACAAATCAATTGAAAGAATTTCTTCAAAAACATTTTTCCTTAATCAATGTTGTTCAAAACCCTCAAGAAAATTATTTCAAAAGAAACAAGGAGAAATCCCCTCCTAAACTATCCACATTGATGAGCCAACCATCAAGTTTCAACATTAACAAGAGAAATTGTGAAAATCAACAAAAATTCTTGTAGAAATATATATAACTCTAAGAAAGTCCCTACCTCAAGTTTGGAGAAGGAATGATATCAAACCCCGAAAATCAACAGTGCCAAAACCCAATCTCCACCGCATACAATGTAGCCCTTGCTTAGCTCTCCAATATTTGTGAAAGATGTTGGGTCAAAACCTTAATGGATTGCAAGAGATCAAGAGTTTTAAGAGATTTGGTGTAGGAAATGTAGAGAGAAGGCGGAGGATATGGTTTTAGAGAGAGAGAGATATATGTAAAAAGTGATACACACAGCCCAAGAAGAAAAGAAAAAATAGATTTTTGGAGTCTGTAGATTCCTGCACGTGCGGCACGTACCTTCCCCATGTGCGGCTCTCACCCCCGCACGTGTAGCCCATGCTCCGCACCTCCAACCGCAGGTGCATATAATGCAGTGTGCACCTTGGCAAACCCCCCAGTTTCCTGCACATACGGCCTCACTTCCCGCATGTGCAGACAAGGCCTCCGCACGTGCGGCTCTGCCATCAGCCCAAAAATTTTTTAGCTTAACCCAGGACACTCCAAACCCAACCTCACACCTTCCGAAATACGTGAAACTCAGGATAGCAATAAAAAGAAAATTTTAGGGAATAAGTTTTCAAAACAACAACCTAACGGTTAATCTAAAACCTTGCACTAAAATCCGACACCATAACAATGGTAGACCTAAGGTTAAGCAAAGAGGACGAAACGAATAACATACCGAGTCATCACAACCTCCCCACCATAGGAAATTTCATCCCCGAAATTAGATCAAACTATCCAAACAAAAGGACAACAAGTGGTCAAAGCCATGCTAAATACTATTTCAAATCACAATATCTATTTTCAATCAAAATTTACTATTATCATCATGGTTACCTCAATAACGACAACCGCTCATGGTAAGCATAAGTATGAAGCTTTCTAGCAAAATATCAATCCACAACAATTTCATGCTTAGAATAACAATACATATAACAACATGTGAGCAACAACTTTGATACATTTCCCTCCAACATTAGGGAATATTACAAATTAAAACAACTAAGCATTTTCAAACAAATCCAGATACTTGGAGCGGACCTCCGCTTCCTATTCCCAAGTTGCTTCCTCAACCCCATGGTGTCTCCACAACACCTTTACAAACGGCATAGTTTTGCCCCGTAGCACTTGCTCCTGGGTATCTAATATTTGCACTGGCAGCTCTTCGTAGGAGGCATCCTCATCTACCTCCAAATCAACCCAATCAAGCACATGAAAAGGGTCGGGCTCATACTTTCTTCTAAACATTGATACATGAAACATGTCATGAACCCCCAAAAGTTGTGGTGGTAAAGCTAACCGGTACGCCACGTCCCCAATTCTCTCTAATATTTTGAAAGGCCTAATGAACCTCAGAGACAATTTACCACTCTTACTAAATCTCATCAAAACCCGCCTCAGTAAGATTTTAAGAAACATATGGTCACCAACTTCAAAGGACAAAGGTCGTCACCTCTTATCGGCATAACTTTTCTATCAACTTTGAGCTGTAGCTAACCTCTTTCGAATGAGAGCAACTTTCTTGGTTGTCTCTCTACCAATTTCTGGACCCAACAACGATGCATCACCCACCTCGGCCCAACAAACCGGTGATCTATAAGGTCGGCCATACAAGGCCTCAAATGGTGCCATCTCAATGCTAGCTTGATAACTATTATTATAGGCGAACTCAACCAATGGTAGGTGCCTCTCCTAAGACCCCTTGAAATCAAGGATGCATGCTCTAAGCTTGTCCTCCAAAATCTGAATGGTTCGCTCCGATTGCCTATCGGTTTAAGGGTGGTAAGCGATGCTAAAGGTCAACTTAGTTCCCAATGCCTCTTGAAAGCTTTGCCACAATTGGGCAATAAAACAAGGATCTCTATCTGATACAATGGTTACAGGGACTCCATGAAGTCGAACTATCTCTCTAATGTACAACTCTACCAAATGGTCAATTGAGTCATCGGTGCACACCAGAATGAAATGCGTAGACTTGGTCAACCTATCAACAATCACCTAAACTGCATCATTGCCTCGCTGTGTCCTAGGAAGTCCAACCACAAAATCCATAGTAACATGCTCCCATTTCCACTCGGGTATTGGTAAGGGTTGTAACAAACCCGCTGGCCTTTGGTGTTTGGCCTTTACTTGTTGACAAGTTAGGTATTTCAATACCAATAAAGCAACATCCCATTTCATTCCCCTCTACCAAAACTGACAACTAAGATCATGATACGTTTTGGTGCCTCTCAGATGTACCGCAAGGCGTAAGTGATGGAACTCCCGAAGTACATCATCTCTACAGGATTCTGGTACAAACAAACGGTCCAGGTAACGTATACTTAGATCCGAGTAAATGTTCAAACCCTTCTCTTCCTTCCCGTTGGAGATTCTATTACGAATTGACTCCACTTTATAGTCCCCTTGTTGTGCCTCTATGACTTTACTAATCAAGGTAGGTTGAGCATTCAAAATAAACAAGGTAGTACTCTCACCGAACTCTCCCAAGTGCAAATCAAACTTACCAATATCACCTAACATAATCCATTCCCGAATGGCCACACTTGCCAAACTACTCACAGATTTTTGACTCAAGGCATCAGCCACCACATTGGCCTTCCCCGAATGATAGTGTAACTCAAAGTCATAATCCTCCATAAATTTCATCCACCTCCATTGGCATAAATTCAAGTCTTTTTGAGAAAACAAATACTTTAGACTCTTATGATCAGAGAAGACTTCAAACTTTTCACCATACAAGTAATGTCCCCAAATTTTCAAGACAAAAATTACCGCCGCTAATTCCAAATCATGGGTAGGGTAGTTCTTCTCATGAGTTTTCAATTGTCGTGAACCGTAGGCCACAACCTTTCCCCCTTGCATCAAGACACAACCAAGCCCATCCCGAGATACATCACAATATATGCTGTAACCCAAACCTCTTTCCGAAATTATCAAGACCGGTGCGGTAGTCAATCTAGTCTTAAGTTCTTGGAATGACCTTTCACAAGCCTCACTCCAAACAAATTTGACACCCTTTCTAGTCAACCTGGTCAAAGGCAAGGCTAGTCTAGAGAAGTCCCTTACAAAGCATTGATAATACCCCGCTAATCTCAAGAAACTTTGGATCTCAAAAACATTTTTGGGTTGCCCCCAATCCTGCACAGCATCTATCTTCGAGGAGTCTACAGTTACTTCCTCTCTTGACACCACATGTCCCAAAAACTTCACCTCAGTGAGCCAAAACTTGCATTTCTCAAATTTAGCATACAATCGATGCTCCATAAGCAAGTCAAGCATCATTCGCAAGTGGGCCTCATGTTCCTCCCTGGAGGTTGAATAAATTAAGATGTCGTCCACAAAGACGACCACGAAACGATCCAAGAATTCTCAAAAAATTCAGTTCATCCAATCCATAAAGGAAGCTAGTGCATTAGTCAGCCCAAAAGGCATCACAAGGAATTCGTAGTGGCCATAACGCGTATGAAAGGCCGTTTTCTGGATGTCCTCCTCTCGAACTCTTAACTGACGATACCCTGACCTCAAATCTATCTTCAAAAAACAGTGAGACCCTCTAAGTTGGTCAAATAAATCATCTATTCTAGGTAGTGGGTACTTGTTCTTAATGGTAACCCGATTCAACTTGCGATAATCTATAGATAACCATAATGACCCAACCTTCTTCTTCGCAAAGAGAGCCGGCACTTCTCAAGGTGATGTACTACGGTAAATAAAGCCCTTGTCTAGAAGCTCTTGGAGTTAAATCTTCAACTCATGCAATTTGGCGGGTGCAAATCTATACGGCACCATGGAAATCGGTGCAGTGCCAGGCACTAAGTCAATGGAGAACTCGATCTCCCTGTGGGGTGGCAAACTAGTAAGATCCTTAGGAAAGACATCCGGGTATTCACAAACTACCCTTGGCAACTCAACATGGGCCTTATCACCCTTACTCTCCAAGAGAGTTGCAAGAAGGTCACCAAGCTTGCTCCGACTACGAGGGTCAAAAACTAGTGACAAGACCCTATCAACCCAATCTCCCAGAAAATAAAAACAATCACCACTCGAGGTGCACACTATAACTCTCTGATGGTAAGAATCAATCACAGCTCAGTACGAAGATAACCAATCTATGCCTAAAATGACATCAAAACTTGACATGTCTAGCAACACAAAGGCAAACAGAAGTTAACGCCTGGTAACCTCTATCTCACAACCACGACATCCCCGGTCTAAATCAACCGTACTCCCAACTGGTGACTCTACTCTGAGGAGAGATGCTAACCGTGCCACCTCTAACCCCAATGCAGAAGCAAATGTAGTAGATATAAATGAATGAGACGCACCTGTATCTATCAACATATTAGCCAAGGAATTACACACAACAAAAATACCTCTCACAACTAAGGATCCTGGTAACTGCTCTAGCGCGGTAACAACATACACGCACCCCTGTGGCCTCTGATCAGCCTGCCTATCCCTTGGAGCATAGGCCTGTTGCACTGAGTGAGCCGAAGCGGCTCCTTGATTAGCTTGGAAAGTCTTAACTGAGTGAGCCTGCTGGTGGCTCTGTGTTTGCCTCGATCCTAATGCACCAGATGTGCCTCCCAACTGCGGGCAAGCTCTCCTCATATGCCCCGACTGGCCACACTGAAAGCAAGTAAGTCCTTGCCCTCTATTCTGGAACTGACTCTGGAATCAGTTAGGTGGTGGTGGTGGCAACATCTGTTGTCCTCCTTCTGTGCGCATGAAAAGGCCTTATGACCTGGTTGGCTACACTTGAAACATGAGAAATTACCCGGTGTGCTTTTTCTCGGGCCCGCACTAGGTAAGGAAAAGGTGGATCTAGACTGCTGCGGTTGGGACTGTGATGAAAAAGTGCTCATGCCCTTCTTGTTAGGTCTATAGTCTCTCTGTGACTCTTGGCCCCTGGACCTTGAACCTCGAATTCTTTCCTCCTTGGCTTGCACTGTAATCTCCACATGTGTCACCGCCTCCCCAAGAGGGTCATAGTTCCGGATCATATTCTCGGCAACATTGAACAAGATCTTAGTTCTTAAATTCTTCTCGAACTCAATGCAACGACGCTCTTCCATTGCCACCAACTTTGGTGCAAACTGGGACAAATTAGAGAAGGTCGTCTCAAACTCGGCCATGGACATATTGAGTTGCTTGAGGTCTTGAAATTCTTGTCTCAACCTCTCCCTAGTAGTGGAAGGTAGGTACTTATCTTGGAAAGCAACCACAAAGGCTTCCCATGTTGGCTTCATCCTACCTTTGGCGTACTTCAACCACTGGCCCGCATCCCCCTTAAGGTAGTAACTTGCTAAAGTCACCTTTAGCTCGCTATCCTCATTGTGAAGCATCTCAAATGTCTTCACCATTTTCTCAAGCCATTCGTCCGCTTTCTTGGGCTCGGAGCCACCATGGAACTCATTCAGCTTGGCTCACAAAAATTCCCTAGTAAGGAAACTCGCCCTTGTCTCTACAGCGTTCTCTCAGGCTTGGTTCTTCGCCCTCAACATATTCATTGATTTCCTCAAAGCCTCTACCATTTCTCGGGCTAAGGCCCCCATTGCAGCTTGGCCCACTTGCTCCGAAATTTCTGTTTGTCCTACTTGCTCAGCCACGTTAGCCTGGCCCACTCGCTCGGCCGTATTGGCTTGGCCGAACCCTTCCTCTAGCACCGGAACCTCGTGGACCGGTACTTCATGTACACCTCGGCGAAGCCTACCACGCCTTTCGCCTCTACCACCACGGGCTTGACCCCTTCCTAACATCCTAATAAGGGACAAGAGAATAATTTAGCACCCGAACCCACATGTGCTCGCAACTTGCCTCACACATTTGACCACAACAATTCTACATATTTCTCTACCATACAAACAATTAAATTTCACTCCACATAAGCATTTGACCACGTAAGCACATACGGATTATGCCTTTACGATGAAATTCGTCCCACAAAAAATCAAGAATTCTTAGTAGAACGAGTATTGATCAAGTACCCTTCTAATAAGACCTCAAGGAATTTAATAGGCGCAAACAACATCCCAAAAGTCCAATCCCATACCCATTTAGTCATATAAACGTGTTATCAAATAGTCGCAAAATATGCAATATCTCTTATTCATGCGAGATGAACCGCTTGTGGTAACACAACCACTTCTCATGAGCCCCAAGTATTCAAACTCGGTAGCTTTGATACCAAGTTGTAACGCCCCAAAAAAATATATACATATACATGATGATAACATAACATCCAATACTCCTTATGATAAACTGAAATAATTTCGAACACTTACATTACATGATCATGAAATTAGTACAAAATAGTCCCACATGCGAATATACATTCAATGATTTCTAGCACCTGAATCTATAGCGTGTAGAACTATCAGTCAAAAATAAAATAAACGCCCTCAAGGGCTTACAAGTTCCAAGGCTTAAGCCCAGTTACACAAAAGATGGTTTCTCAAACCCATACATGTATAACATGTATAGCCCTTGGCTTGCAAAAATACGATCACAACAAAATAGAGCCTTGTGCTCTCAAAACATACATCCACGCCCTAGTTTGGCGGGTTCACCATGTCTTTTCCTGCAGCAAAATCCCATAGGGTGAGTATAAAGCCCAGTAGGAAATTCTTAACAAAGTATATACATTTTGTACAAGTCTCAAGGAATAAAATACATATGCCATGTTATGTCCTTTTTGAAAGAAAATCACATTTACTTATCTTTTGAGAACCATCATGCCCAATGTTATCTTGAAATTTTCAACAAATTCTAAATTTATCAATTTAGTTCAAGGGGCGATAAATATGACTCGGGTAATCCCTAGGCTAGTGTCTGCAAGTAGGCATAACTAGCACTAACAAAACCCCACTTTACCGGTTGTAGACGTCCCCGAATGCGTCCCGGGGAGGAGTGCGAGCCCCCCCCCCCGGGTTCTGGTTTGATATCGGGTCTACTACAGTTCAAGGACTCAAATGTCACGGTTCTTAATCTTGAACCAAAGAGTCCAAATCCGGCAAATCGATTTTGAAAACAGATTTTTGAAAAAAGTGCCAAACATGGACTGCTTTGCCAGATACAGAATCGCCACCTAAATGTTTTTTAATGGGAAATTTAGGAAACCCTGACTCGGTGCCAAAGGCCACGTGTCCATCATCACCAAAGTTGCCTCGGCTCGGGAACTTGGGTACGATTGGGGAAGGTCACTTCATGAGCACCCCCGCTCGCCCGGTCAAAGACCGGCCTCTACTAATCATGATATCTGTTTTTGAAAACATTGTGCGTTCTTATTCCGGTTATTAGCCTAGGTTACTATGTGATGCGCACAGCATACAAGTATAGACTGAGCCGCCTGAATTGGAACAAAACACTTCATGTTTGTTTTTGAAAATGGTTTGATGGTGCTACCCGCAGGTAGGCTAAGATGTGGATTTGCCACCCTCGGGTGGGCTTAGAAAACATGATTTTGCCACTATCTAGTGGGCTTAAAACAAACATTTGATGAATTGTCCAATCCAAGTAACTCAACCTGCACCCACAAGCATTCAAGGCAGTTATATCACATAAGCACATAGCCTCATGGTAAGCATGCTATTCATGGCAGCACTCACACGCATGCAAGGATGCTAAAGCATAAAACTCACCGAGTACTCCAAGCCAAAACAGAAACTCGTTAGAAATCCATGCATGATCCTAGATGCACAGAATTGCCTAATGCAACACATGCAAAGATGCAAACTATAGCAGGCTCGGTTATTCTAAACATGGCATATGGAATGCTACAACTAACACGTATTCAATTTGGAATTGAAATACAAATGCAGTTTGTATGATCTGTAGAGCAGTGCGTGCAAAAGCAGATGAATGATGCAAACATCTTTGTCATTGTATGCTAATTGAAATATGCCCTATATCTAACCATCATAAGCAAGTAAATAAAAGGGAAGAAAGACGTGGGGTTGGAAGACATATATCACACTCACCCACACTTATTACAATTATGCCCTCGCGCAGAGGGTCCAAATAAATATACAGTCCCGAATAAAAGAATAGTACAGTCCAAATAATGTACAAATTCCTAATTAATTAACAAATTAACTAAGAAAGCTGTAAAACTGGCTTGCAAGCCAGGGACTGCCTTGATTCTGCTCCAGATGATGGAATGATGCATGTTTGGGCTGCTTTGCGCGGAAATCCACTGGAATGCCCCAATTAGCCTCTGTTTTGCAATGATTCTTGAAAAGCGCGCCAAGCCTTGGAAGACCGCTGATTCTTGATATGCGGCAACAAAGAGCAGGAAAGGGGCATAGCAATGTATTTCACAAATATATGCATGCCTCGATCCTCGTACCACCAATCACGTATCTCGATGCATGATGGCCGAGGAGCCGAATTGCACAACTCAATATAGAATGAATGCATATGAACACTACAACAAAACCTAACTCCATCATGGATAATCTGGAGTGTCGGTGACTTAGGAATTGAGACACGTTCCGTCACTCGGAGTACGGAACGTACCTCGTTTCCCGTGCCCGGGCTAACTCCTATCCCAAACACGATGCAATATCCATGACATTCATGAAATGCAACTAAGGTACAATCCTAACATACACAATGTTACGGAAAGGCATACACGCTATACGAGGTAATACACAACCGAGCATGCACAATGCTATGGATGAAATGGCATACGCAATGCAATAGTGGGCTTACACCAACATGAGAGAGCCTCAGCCACACTCACATAGGAGGCCATAATGATGAAAACAAGACAACTCGAAATGCGTGCACGCGGGCACGCAAACCGAGAACGGACCCTCAGGCACCGAAATGCCACTCTAATGAGACATGGCAAAGACATGGAATATGATATGCAAACATGCAAAAATCAGTGACAAAATGAGGGGCAAAACAGCCCCGAAATGAGGCGAATTGAAACCCGATGCAAGGAACGAGTCCCGAAACATGGAATTAAGCACATGAAATGGCCTATAGCTATGCAATGCATGCATAATTTGAATGTGAAGTGTAAAAGCAGAAGCAAGGCAGCCCCAAAATAGAATTTTTACAGTATAAAGCATGGCCAAACAGCAAGCACAAGTAGGGCTAAAATGGCATACAAAAATGGGCCCGCAAGAGGGGTGATGAAGCAACTCACAGCTTCTGGTCCCAAATAGGAAAGGAGCCTTCTACAACATTGAAGAGGGGCCAAAAATATGATGTTTTACAGTTTATGACAACCCCCAAAAACAGATATAAGTATGGCCAAATTAACATGCAAGAAATGGGCCAACAAAGGGGCAAAGAAGCAAGTGGTGCACGGTGGCCCCAAAGAGGTTAGGGCCCTTCAACAATGTTGAAGAGGGGCCCAAAATATGCTTTTTATAGCTTATGATAAGACACAAAACAGAACACAAGCATGCTCAAAGTATGATGCAAGATGAGGCCACCAAGAGGGCTATAACATGAAGTATACCAAGGATGATTCAAACAGCCCTAGACCCTTATTGAAACATGACAAGGGGGTCAAAAAAGGGCCACTTTCAGTTCTGATCATGGCCGAAAAACAGAAGCAAGATAAGCTAACAAATCATGCAAAAATGGGGACCAAAGAGGGGTACAATGGCAAGTGATACATGGAGGTCCCAAAAAGTGGTGAGCCCTTCTTCAATGTTGAAGAAGGGCTGAAAATAAGCTACTTCACAGTTTATGACAGAGCTCAAAACAGATTCTATATAGGCCAAAAATATCATGCAAAAATATGGCATCCAAGAGGGGTAATGAAGAAAGTGCAACAAGGAGGTCCCAAACAGTGAGGGACCCTTAATGAAAGGTGAAGAAGAGCTCAGAAAAACACTACTTTCAGTTTTGGTCAGAGCTCAAAACAGCAAGAAAAATGGCTAAAAAGAATGATACAAAAATGAGCCAAAAAAAGGGAAATGGTAACTCACCCTTGTAGACCAATCTTTAGCAACTTCTTGGACCAAATTTTCTGCCTCCTAGCCTCTGAGAAGACCTCCAAGCTGCTGGAAATGGAAGTGGTGGTGTGGTGCTAGGTGATGGTGTGTAAAAATGGTTAAGAACTTAAGGGTTTTGAGGTTTAGAGTAGAGAGAGAGAGAAATTTAATGTGAGAGGCTTATACAAAAATATGTAACCCTTAAACACAGACCTGGGGTGCTGTATTTATAGGCAAAAGAGGCTGGAAAAGAGGGGGAAAAAAAGGGGGGGAAATATTTCAAGTTTCCCTCAAAAAATTGGCCTAAAGTGAGACAAAGAGGCAAGTGGTAGCTACGGTTCTCAAACCGAAGAGAGCCCTTCAACAAAGTTGAAGAAGGGCTCAAAACAAGATACTTTATAGTTTACGACTAAGTCCAACACAGCCCACAAGTACGCCTAAAATACCGTGCAAAATAGGCCTAAAAAGAGGTAAAGAGGCAAGTGACAGATGGAGATCTCAAACAATAAAAGGTCCTTAATAAAACATGAAAAGGACCTCAAAATATTACTATCTCAAGTTCGGGTCGGAGCCCAAAAATGCAAAATGAAGGTTCGGGAACCGAAACACGCAATTCGGGGCCCCGAAAGTGGGCTGTTAGGCACCGGAAGTGGTGTCCGACCACGAAGTTGGTCTCTCGGACCACAGTGTCCCTCGAAAGGGAGGAAATAAGGTGTGTGCCAAAAAGACAAGCGGAGGTGGTTAGGCGGTCGAACCGAGGCACCTGCGGCTGGCGGCTCAATCGGGAACCGGGCTCGAAATGGGAAAAATGGCTGCGACCACGAAAGGTAGCCCTCTGACCCGAGAGATGATCTAAGAGACCTCTTCCTCCGCCGGGAAGAGAAAATAGAAAAAGCAGAGCTGGTTATAAACCGAGGCAAAGCACGAAAAAGTCCTAAGTCCAAGGCAAGGCTCATTAGAGACTCTGAAACCTCTGACGAGCACGATATGCAACATCACCAAAGCGCTCAATTGGTGACGTCTGAGTCTTAAGGTCGATCAAAAATGGGGTGTCTCTGATTGCCCCTCTTTGTGAGAACTCGAAAGTCATAAGAATGACGGAGTGAATGTCAAAGCCGAGAACGACCCATTTTGACAAGGCGAAGACTTAGACAAAGCGAGATAAGATAGACAAAAATGTGCATGCCCACGAGGGCAAAATGCAAATGATATGCGGGAAGATTTTGATAATTGGACTTATCGCTCTGTGGCCGGTTTGAAAATTGGACTTACGCTGTGGCCGGTTTGAAGATTGGACTTATCGCTTCTGTGGCCGGTTTGAAGATTGGACTTACGCTCTGTGGCCGGTTTGTATGCAAAACAATGTAATGTACTAACAAGTGCAATTGAGGTCATAAAGGCAATGAATGAAATCTTGAGAAGGAACAAAGAAAGCGTAGGGACTTATCCGGTGTTTGAGTGGTTTAAGCATTGGAACGTATTCCAAATGCTCTTAACCAAAGAGGGGGGAACAGAGGGACGTATCCCGGAGGTTAGGGACGTATCCCAAAGGTTAGGGACATATCCCAAGGATTAGGGACGCATCCCGAAGGTTAGGGACATATCCTAGAGGATTAGGGACGCATCCCGAAGGTTAGGGACGTATCCCAAAGGTTAGGGACGTATCCCAGATATTAGGGACGTATCCCAGAGATTAGGGACGTATCCCAAAGGTTAGAAAAGAAGGAGAAACATAAGGACCTATCCCAGTGTTTTGCAAGGAATGTAAAACATAGGGACGTATCCCAGTGATCCGCAAGGAATGTGAAACGTAGGAACGTATCCCGGTGTTCCGCAAGGAATGTGAAACGTAGGGACGTATCCCGGTGTTCCGCAAAGAGAGGAGAAACGTAGGGACGTATCCCGGTGTTCTGCAAGGAATGTGAAATATAGGGACGCATCCCGATGTTCCGCAAAGAGAGGAGAAATGTAGGGACGTATCCCGGTGTTCTGCAAGGAATGTGAAATATAGGGACGTATCCCGGTGTTTCAGAATGGTGTAAGCATTGGAACATATTCCGAACACTTTTAACCGAAGAGGGAGAGACATAGGGACGTATCCCGGTGTTTCAGAATGGTGTAAGTATTGGAACATATTCCGAACGCTTTTAACCGAAGAGGGAGAAACATAGAAACATATCCCGGTGTTTCAGAATGGTGTAAGCATTGGAACGTATTCCGAACGCTTTTAACCGAAGAAGGGGAAACATAGGGACGTATCCCAGTGTTCCGGAATGGTGTAAGCATTGGAACAGATTCCAAATGCTTTTAACCGAAGAGGTCTAACCCGTCGCACGTGCGAGGAGAAAGAGTAATAATTGCAAGTGAAAAGGTGCATAACAATGCAGGTGAAGTGTGCATAACAATGCAAGTAATGAACATAACAATGCTAGACAGATGTGCATAACAATGCAACGAATGAGCATAGTGTGATTGATACCCAAAGTGAGCAGAGTATGATAGACATACTAAAGGTGAACACAAAGTGTGATAGATGCACTATGTGAACAAGTGTGATTGATACACTAAAGGTGTGTGATGGATACACAAAAGGTGAACACAAAGTGTGATAGATGCACTGAGTGAACAAGTGTGTTTGATACACTAAAGGTGTGCGATGGATACACAAAAAGTGAATATGTGCGTGATAGATACAAAAAGTGAGAATGTGTGTGATAGATACGCAAAAGTGAGAATGTGTGTGATAGATACACAAAATGAATGAAGTGTGATTGATACACAAAATGAATGAAGTGTGATTGATACACTAATAAATGATCTCAAACGGAACTTCTTTGGATGAACCGTACATACAATATTGTGCATGACTGAGAAAGAAACTTGACAGGTACAATGCATTACAATGCATGATGCTTAAGGAAAGCAATAAATGGACAAAGCGCTTTAGAAAGCACCTCTGAGGTGAGTGGCGGTGAACGCTCTACTCGACGGATCTCCCTCGTGCTCTTGAACACTTTACCTTGAACTCACAGTACAAAGGCTCTGAAATGCTGACAAGTAACAACATCTGTATGTAGGAGCTACGGCTGCTGCTTGTTTTCCTGATCATATTCACAACTTTCCCTATTCTCCAACGGGGTGATAGACTAGGTTGGTCCAGTATCCAGAATTAAGGTGCATACACGCTATCTCAACCTATGGGGCTTCCATACGAATTTCAAGCTGAGGACACACCTCTGGGTATTTAAACCAGACTTTAGTCTCGGAAATCCCGAACCTTTGCGTTCTAGGCAACAGCCATTCGAACTCTAGTTTCCACCGTCGCAGTTGGTCTCCTAGGAACTCATTGCGAACACAGCCAAGATGACCCGACAAAGGCGGTACTCGGAGAGCACTTGATCGCCATTACGGCAGGTAGACTTGATCTTGAGCTTGAGGTAGAGGCACACTCATACTTCGGAGCATTAGCAAGACCTGAAGAGGTACACACGGAATACAATCTCGGAGCCTACTGAAGTTGGAACAAACTCAGATGCCCAACATTTTCCTCTTTTACTTTCGATTTGCAGTCCGGAACCATTATAGCTTCAGATAGGTCCTGGTTCTACTGTTCTCATATGACCTGAGTTGAATCCTGCGGTTTTATGAAAGAACAAATTTTGTTTTGCACAAATGTGGAAGCGACCGCGACTTTCGGAGCACAAAACAATTTGATTTTTGAAATTGAGAGATGAGTTTTTCGACGGTATTGAGCCTCTGTTGAACCACAAAAGCGACTCAACAAGGATATAAAAGGCACACAACCTAGACACATCGAGTAACACTCGAAACGACTCAAAACAAGAAACGAGATAAAACAAAAAGACACGACACTCAGACGTGCACAGGGAGCCTGTTTCACCGGGTAGTGTTTCCCACCCTTTTCTTATTTGTGGTTCTCACATCACTCAGCCCTCAAGCTCTGTTTTTCTAAAAAAGCCCTTTTCTCACTTTTCCTCTCATCGCACATCTCTCTATTCTTCAATCTCTCATTTTTCAATCCCTCCCCTAGGTGGTTGATGGATAAACAGCAAGTTGTGGGCTCGTGCCCCTAGCATTCTGCTAGATTCTCTTTCTTCCGCTTACAGCTAGTGAATTCCTCCCACAGAGAGGTTGCTTCTGGCCCAGGTGTGTAGCAAATTTGCGGTGACATCGGTTGTGATGCTCTGCTGAGAGTTTGGACGTGTCGAGATGTGTCGGATGAGAGTGGAATATCTTGATCCATTCGGTTAAATTCGCCGTGGGGCTTGATACCTCGTTGCTCGGAGGATGAGGGAGCTTTTCGGCCCTTTTGTTGTCGCCTTCAGTTGTGCCTTTTCTGGCAGGTAGAGTGCCCTTCTTGGCAAGTATTTTGACAAAGGGGAAAAGACAGAACTCCTGACTCAACTGTGCCCCTAGTTCATCATGTTGACCATTTTTTATTTTTTTGAGCTTTTGCTAAAGTAATTTTGACCGACATGAGAGTTAGATTAACATGCTTGTTCAATTTTTGATTTGAAATCATGCAAGTCAGGTTATGAGCACTGAAAATTTTCCTTTTTTGGGTCCAAGAAGTGGTCCAGTTTTTGGAAAAGATGGAACAATTTTCGAGAAAATTAGTCAACCTCAGTAAAAATTCTCAAAAACTATTTTTGCAAACGGCCACTTGCTCAACGAGCGTGAAACCTACTCCTGAGATGCACAACCTCGGATCAAAGGAAAAGCGCCTCGTGCTTGAAGAGAAGCGCATGGCAGCGGAAAGTTGCCTTGTTTGAAACGGCAAGCGGCGCATTGAATGGCAAATGAAAGTTGCCTTGTTTGAAATGGCACATGGCGTTGAATGGCAACGAAAGTTGCCCCTTGTTTGAATAACATTCGGCGCATTGTAGTCGATCCTCGGGCGGCGAACACAACCAGACTCTCGGATACAGTGAAGACAAAGACCAGAACCATCACATGGACACAATCGAATTTGAAGTGTTTACGGCTGGACTTCAGAATGAAGTTGCCTACGTATCCCAAAGATGGGAATCAAGCCTTACATAGTTCGGGGTTAAGGTACACTCGGGTATTAACCTCTCCTTTTTAGGCTCTAACTTTTGCCAAGGCGCCCGTCGCGGGTTTTCGACCTTGCGAGCTTTGTTCTTCTTTCTTTTTCATTTCTTTTCTTTTATTTTTTTTTCTTTTTTTTTTCTTTTCTTTTTTTTTCTTTTTTTGCTTTTCTTCTTTTTTCTCTTTTCTTCTTTTTTTTCTTTTTGCTTTTTGTATATATCTTTTCTTGCTCTAACTTTTGCCTGGGTCGCCCTTTCCGGGTTTTCGGCCCAGCAAGCCTCTCAAAGGGTAAAAGTGTAGCTGGTCTATGCCAAATGGTTTTGAGATCCTGAAGTCATCTGAATCCCGAAAAATGACTGCTGTATTGATTCGCAGAAGGATTCATCTTCGGCTCTTCGAGCATATCGGACATTTTTGCCCCTAGTTCGAGGGGTGCTTCTGATGTAGCTTCGCAAGCTTCTTCTGATGAGGTCTGACCTTCTTGATCTGACTTTGGTGCCTCTTGTTCGAGGGCTGCTTCAAATCTGGCCACACAAGCCTCACATCGTAGTTGACCGTTGAACCTTCTGAATTCAAGTTCAAGGTTTTGAAGTAAAAGGGGTTGAGTCTTGAGGCTGAGAGCAATCCTAGGCTGCACAATCTCCAGAGTGATTCCATATAGGTCTTCGCAGGACCGCGCAAAACATTTTGTTTTTGAAAATTTTTAAGAAAGCGACAAATCACTCGCGCTGAAGATAGTGTGAAACCAGTCTGGATCAAGCCAGGGTCCTTCTCAGTACTCACGCTAACGAGCATGATTTCATTCATTAAGGGCTTAGCACGCCTCTCTTTCTCTCAATTGATCAAAGTTTTGCAAATCCCGAGGAATTCCTTCCTCTTCGTTTTCACCGCAGTGTTCAAAAAAGTTTTGAAAAACTTAGGTCAATACAATGACTTCAAGGCACAGAAAAGACAGAATTCTTAGTCAAATACTGCTATCTCATTCAGAACTTCCGGCATAACTGGCACAAGGCAGAAGCAAACGCGAGAGCGTGAAAATCACTGCTATTTCATTCAAATGTGTTGGCATTATTGCCTCCCTAGCAAAAACAGACTCAAAACGAAAAGACAAACGCAAAACAAAATGGTGACGCCCGAGGTAACACCCCTGGAATCACCCGACTCCTATATAACAGGACTGACTCGATACAACAAGACAAACCCAAAACAAAAGAGACTGACTCAAAACAAAAAGACAGACTCAAAACAAAACAACAAGACTGACCCAATACCCAAGTCAGAATGCAAAATTAACAGCACTTGTACATTGCTCAAAATAGTGCATGCCATTCACCACAGCTGGAGTAATCTGAGCGCCGCCCGCAGGTGGTCCAACCTCTGATCACATCACAATATCCCCCACAAGTTCACTGATCAAGTGCCGATAGACTTTGCAGGACCTGGTGTAGGGATGACCCCGTTGTCAAACAAATCCTGTATCTCGTGGCGGAGGCAGCTGCCGGTGTCATGACCGGTTTGTTGATGGAAAGCCTGATGCTTAGTCGGGTCATGCTTTGGAGGGAGAGGATCGGGTAGAGGCCGTTGCTCCAACGGTTTCAGATGTCCTTTCCTGAGTAGGACCCCCAGGGCTTTAGACAAAGACATATAGAGTGGGGTGAAAACCCTCTTGCCTCGGGGTAGATAGTCTGAAGTTCGGGGGTTTGAAGTGGATGCACCAACAAAGGGGGTGGCTGCTCTTGGTGTGGTGGTGGCGACCATGCCCACTTCGGAAGATCTTGCAGCTGCGTCACCGTTGGTGGTCGCATTCGAACTGCGGGTAAACGCCCTCCTGGGCTGCTCCTTCTCCTGGTCAATGAGGCCCTGTTTCATAGCATCCTCGATCTGTACTCCCATCTCATGCAAATCTGAAAAGGTAGGGAAGGGGAGCACGATCATTTTTACGCATTAGTTTGAAGTGGAGGTTGCGCACAACCCTCCGTATCTGATCCTTATCCGTTGGCCTAACGGTCATCATTGAGGCCTTGGCCCTCCAGCGGGCCACGAATTCTGAGTAGCCCACCTTAGGCTCCTGCCTCATCGTCTCAGGATCACGGGTCGTAATCTCGATTTGGGTATTGTATGAATATTGTGCGAAGGCCTCGGCCATCTCCTCCCAGCTTCGTTTCCTTTGAATCCTCAATTTGGCATACCGGATGGCGCAATACCGACAGTCTGCCAAAAAGGGAGAGCTTTTGTAATCTTGTCAAGCCCATCGGGCATGAACATCTAAAACAAACTCAGGTGGACCATGGGATCTCCCGACCGTCAAAAGCGTCGATGTGAGGCATCTTGAACTTTGTCCGTGAGTTACAATGCGTCGGTGTACCCGTCCTCAATGTCCGGGATGGACTTTACCCCCTGAGATTTTTTGAACAACTTTTCAAGCTTACTCAACTTCAACGCTGTAAGGTCGACCTCGAACTCGAAGGGAGAGTCCGGTAGATTGGTAGGTGTTTTGGACAGCTGGGGTAAAATTGGGGGCAGAGCCGGCCCTGTTGGAATGTCCGTATCTGCCTGGACATTTGGTGTCTCTCCGGGTGTTGGAGCTCCTAGTGGGAGAGGAGCTTGATGTAAAGCAGACGCTCCACTTTGCTGTTGCAACCTAGTGATGAGCTCGGCTTGCTGAGCCATGATTGCAGCCTGCTGCTTGGAAAAGTCCGCTTGGCGGACAGCGTCTTGCTGCATGAGTTTCATAGTTTCCTGTATTTGACGCATCATTGCCTCCATCCCTAACGTGTTCTGCTGATCCATCGACCGACGGTAGACCTATCCTGCGATAAGCGAGACCTCGACTGTTGTTCACTGATGGGGTGGATAAGGGCCCTGATCCGTAGCTATTTGAGCGGTGATTTGTGCCTGACTGGCCCTTTTACCCTGCCACTGATTGCCCTTGAACTGAACCTCTGACCTGACAAAGTCTATTAGCACAAGTTCGATGAACCTTGGGGGATATTGGAGCCTTCTGAAGCTATGGTTCCAAGACTACCTGGCAAAAGAAAAGCAGACATCTCAAATTTAATTTCACCATAACCAATATGAGCAAAACTGAATGAGTGTGCTCTCTACTGAATTTTGCCCAAATCTCTGTCCTGCAAACTGAGTCCCAAAATACTGAACCGGTGCCCGCAGGCCTGATGCCCGAACTTGCAAACTGATACATGCATTCCTGTAGAGACGCACTCTAAAGCACATAACAAGCAAGTGAGAGCCAAAACACCCCTATGTTGGGGTAGGGTTTCCCTGTCCTATTTTGTTAGGAACTAGGGCTTCACTACGCACACAGCGGTGTCAAACAACCTATATCGGGTAAGCAACATATCCTAGTTTGGAATGGTCACTATGGATTTCGATATGCACCAAGTCGAATGGTCAAAAAGGGCGCCCCGGTAAAACCGGGGTTTGTGTTCCCATGCTGTCAGAGCCCAGAGCCGATCAGCCTTATGGACATGCCTTGACAAGACAAGCCTCCGGCAAATCGTTCGGGAATGGCATATGGAAAACACGGTGTCCTAGGCGCACCAATGCAAATGCAATGCCAAGAAATACACAAGTGTAGTCAAAACCAGATATCATGAGTTCGAGTCAAGTTCTCTAAATCCCGAAGTCGCCAGAATCAGAAGCGTCCCGAACGCGTCCGGGAGTGCGAGCCCCTGTTACGGTTCGATATCGGGTCTACTACAGTTCAAGGACTCAAATGTCACGGTTCTTAATCTTGAACCAAAGAGTCCAAATCCGGCAAATCGATTTTGAAAACAGATTTTTGAAAAAAGTGCCAAACATGGACTGCTTTGCCAGATACAGAGTCGCCACCTAAATGTTTTTTAATGGGAAATTTAGGAAACCCTGACTCGGTGCCAAAGGCCACGTGTCCGTCATCACCAAAGTTGCCTCGGCTCGGAAACTTGGGTACGATTGGGGAAGGTCACTTCATGAGCACCCCCGCTCGCCTGGTCAAAGATCGGCATCTACTAATCATGATATTTGTTTTTGAAAACATTGTGCGTTCTTATTCCGGTTATTAGCCTAGGTTACTATGTGATGCGCACAGCATACAAGTATAGACTGAGCCGCCTGAATTGGAACAAAACACTTCATGTTTGTTTTTTAAAATGGTTTGATGGTGCTACCCGCAGGTAGGCTAAGATGTGGATTTGCCACCCTCGGGTGGGCTTAGAAAACATGATTTTGCCACTATCTAGTGGGCTTAAAACAAACATTTGATGAATTGTCCAATCCAAGTAACTCAACCTCCACCCACAGGCATTCAAGGCAGTTATATCACATAAGCACATAGCCTCATGGTAAGCATGTTATTCATGGCAGCACTCACACGCATGCAAGGATGCTAAAGCATAAAACTCACCGAGTACTCCAAGCCAAAATAGAAACTCGTTAGAAATCCATGCATGATCCTAGATGCACAGAATTGCCTAATGCAACACATGCAAAGATGCAAACTATAGCAGGCTCGGCTATTCTAAACATGGCATATGGAATGTTACAACTAACACGTATTCAATTTGGAATTGAAATACAAATGCAGTTTGTATGATGCGCCGAGCCCGGTGCGTGCAAAACAGATGAATGATGCAAACATGCTGTCATACTGTATGCTAATTGAAATATGCCCTATATCTAACCATCATAAGCAGGTAAATAAAAGGGAAGAAAGACGTGGGGTTGGAAGACATACATCACACTCACCCACACTTATTACAATTATGCCCTCGCGCAGAGGGTCCAAATAAATATACAGTCCCGAATAAAAGAATAGTACAGTCCAAATAATACAGTCCAAATAATGTACAAATTCCTAATTAATTAACAAATTAACTAAGAAAGCTGTAAAACTAGCATGCAAGCCAGGGACTGCCTTGATTCTGCTCCGGATGATGGAATGATGCATGTTTGGGCTGCTTTGCGCGGAAATCCACTGGAATGCCCCAATTAGCCTCTGTTTTGCAATGATTCTGGAAAAGCGCGCCAAGCCTCGGAAGACCGCTGATTCTTGATATGCTGCAACAGATAGCAGGAAAGGGGCATACCAATGTATTTCACAAATATATGCATGCCTCGATCCTCGTACCACCAATCACGCATCTCGATGCATGATGGCCGAGGAGTCGAATTGCACAACTCAATATAGAATGAATGCATATGAACACTACAACAAAACCTAACTCCATCATGGATAATCCGGAGTGTCGGTGACTTGGGAATTGAGACACGTTCCGTCACTCGGAGTACGGAACGTACCTCGTTTCCCGTGCCCGGGCTAACTCCTATCCCGAACACGATGCAATATGCATGACATACATGAAATGCAACTAAGGTACAATCCTAACATACACAATGTTATGGAATGGCATACACGCTATACGAGGTAATACACAACCGAGCATGCACAATGCTAAGGATGAAATGGCATACGCAATGCAATAATAGACTTACACCAACATGAGAGAGCCTCAGCCACACTCACATAGGAGGCCATAATGATGAAAACAAGACAACTCGGAATGCGTGCACGCGGGCAGCAAACCGAGGACAGACCCTCAGGCACCGAAATGCCACTCTAATGAGACATGGCAAAGACATGGAATATGATATGCAAACATGCAAAAATTAGTGATAAAATGAGTGGCAAAACAGCCCCGAAATGAGGCGAAATGAAACCTGATGCAAGGAACGAGTCCCGAAACATGGAATTAAGCACATGAAATGGCCTATAGCTATGCAATGCATGCATAATTTGAATGTGAAGTGTAAAAGAAGAAGCAAGGCAGCCCCAAAAATAGCATTTTTATAGTATAAAGCATGGCCAAACAGCAAGCACAAGAAGGGCTAAAATGGCATACAAAAATGGGACCGCAAGAGGGGTGATGAAGCAACTCACAGCTGCTGGCCCCAAATAGGAAAGGGGCCTTCTAAAAAATTGAAGAGGGGCCAAAAATATGATATTTTACAGTTTATGACAACCCCCAAAAACAGATACAAGTATGGCCAAATTAACATGCAAGAAATGGGCCAACAAAGGGGCAAAGAAGCAAGTGGTGCACGCTGGCCCCAAACAGGTTAGGGCCCTTCAAAAATGTTGAAGAGGGGCCCAAAATATGGCTGTTTACAGCTTATGATAAGACCCAAAACAGAACACAAGCATGCTCAAAGTATGATGCGAGATGAGGCCACCAAGAGGGCTATAACATGAAGTATACCAAGGATGCTTCAAACAGCCCTAGACCCTTATTGAAACATGACAAGGGGGTCAAAAAAGGGCCACTTTCAGTTCTGATCATGGCCGAAAAATAGAAGCAAGATAAGCTAACAAATCATGCAAAAATGGGGACCAAAGAGGGGTACAATGGCAAGTGGTACATGGAGGTCCCAAACAGTGGTGAGCCCTTCTTCAATGTTGAAGAAGGGCTCAAAATAAGCTACTTCACAGTTTATGACAGAGCTCAAAACAGATTATATATAGGCCAAAAATACCATGCAAAAATATGGCATCCAAGAGGGATAATGAAGAAAGTGCAACAAGGACGTCCCAAACAGTGAGGGACCCTTAATGAAAGATGAAGAAGAGCTCAGAAAAACACTACTTTCAGTTTTGGTCGGAGCTCAAAACAGCAAGAAAAATAGCTAAAAAGAATGATACAAAAATGAGCCAAAAAAAGGGAAATGGTAACTCACCCTTGTAGACCAATCTTTAGCAACTTCTTGGACCAAATTTGCTGCCTCCTAGCCTCTGAGAAGACCTCCAAGCTGCTGGAAATGGAAGTGGTGGTGTGGTGCTAGGTGATGGTGTGTAAAAATGGTTAAGAACTTAAGGGGTTTTGAGGTTTAGAGTAGAGAGAGAGAGAGAAATTTAATGTGAGAGGCTTATACAAAAATCTCTAACCCTTAAACACAGACCTGGGGTGCATTATTTATAGGCAAAAGAGGCTGGAAAAGAGGGGGAAAAAAAGGGGGGGAAATATTTCAAATTTCCCTCAAAAAATTGGCCTAAAGTGAGACAAAGAGGCAAGTGGTAGCTACATTTCTCAAACCGAAGAGAGCCCTTCAACAAAGTTTAAGAGGGACTCAAAACAAGATACTTTGTATTTTACGACTAAGTCCAACACAGCCCACAAGTACGCCTAAAATACCGTGCAAAATAGGCCTAAAAAGAGGTAAAGAGGCAAGTGACAGATGGAGATCTCAAACAATAAAAGGTCCCTAATCAAACATGAAAAGGACCTCAAAATATGACTATCTCAAGTTCGGGTCGGAGCCCAAAAATGCAAAATGAAGGTTCGGGAGCCGAAACACGCAATTTGGGGCCCCGAAGTGGGTCATAGGGCACCTAAGTGGTGTCCGACCACGAAGTTGGTCTCTCGGACCACAGTGTCCCTCGAAAGGGAGGAATAAGGTGTGTGCCAAAAACCGGAGCAAACGGAGGTGGTTAGGTGGTCCCGAACCGAGGCACACGGCCTGACGGCTCCGAAAACCGGGAACCGGGCTCCGAAATGGGAAAAATGGCCTGCCACCACGAAACGTAGCCTACGGCCACTGGGAGATGATCTACGAGACCTCTCCCTCCCTTCGGGAAGAGAAAATAGAGAAAACAGAGCCTGGTTCGCAAACCGAGTTAAAGCACGAAAGAGTTCGGAAGTCCGGAGGCAAGGCTCGCAGCCGAGACTCTGAAACCTCTGGACGAGCACGATATGCAACATCACCAAGCGCTCAATTGGTGACGTCTGAGTCTTAAGGTCGGTCAAAAATGGGGTGTCTACAGTTGCCCCTCTTTGACAGAACTCGAAAGTCATAAGAACGACGGGAGTGAATGTCAAAGCCCAGAGATGACCCATTTTTGACAAGGCCGAAGACTTAGACAAAGCAGACAAGATAGACAAAAATATGCTCGCAGGCATGCCCGCAAGCAGGGGCAAAATGCAAATGATATACGGGAAGATTTTGATAATTGGACATATACGCTACGCGAAGCCGGTTTGAAAATTGGACTTACACGCTACGCGAAGCCGGTTTGAAGATTGGACTTATACGTTACGCGAAGCCAGTTTGAAGATTGGACTTACACGCTACGCGAAGCCGGTTTGTATGCAAAACAATGTAATGTACTAACAAGTACAGGTGAGGTGCAAGACAATAATGAAATGCCGAGGAAGGAATAAAGAGAGAAACGTAGGACTTATCCCAAGAGCTGAGTGGTTTAAGCATTGAACGATTCCAAATGCTCTTAACCAAAGAGGAGGGAACAGAGGGACGTATCCCGGAGGTTAGGGACGTATCCCAAAGGTTAGGGACATATCCCAAGGATTAGGGATGCATCCCGAAGGTTAGGGACGTATCCTAGAGGATTAGGGACGATCCGAAGGTTAGGACGATCCCGAAGGTTAGGGACGATCCTCGATATTAGGACGATCCCAAAGATTAGGACGATCCCAAAGGTTAGAAAAGAAGGAGAAACATAAGAACGTACCCCAGTGTTCTGCAAGGAATGTGAAACATAGGGACGTATCCCGGTGTTCCGCAAGGAATGTGAAACATAGGGACGTATCCCGGTGTTCCGCAAAGAGATGAGAAATGTAGGACGATCCCTGTTCGCAAGGAATGTGAAATATAGGACGATCCCGATGTTCCACAAAGAGAGGAGAAACGAGGACGATCCCTGTTCTCGAAGGAATGTGAAATATAGGACGATCCCTTGTTTCGTAATGGTGTAAGCATTGGAACGTATTCAACACTTTTAACCGAAGAGGAGAGACATAGGACGTATCCCGGTGTTTCGTAATGATGTAAGTATTGGAACGATTCCTAACGCTTTTAATCAAGAGGAGAAACATAGGACGATCCTGTTTCGTAATGGTGTAAGCATTGGAACGTATTCAACGCTTTTAACCAAGAGGGAGAAACATCGACGATCCCGTGTTTCGTAATGGTGTAAGCATTGGAACGTGTTCAACACTTTTAACCGAAGAAGGGAAACATAGGACGATCCCAAAGTTCCGAATGGTGTAAGCATCGAACATATTCCAAATGCTTTTAACCAAGAGGTTCAACCTGCCGCACGTGCGAGGAGAAAGAGTAATAATTGCAAGTGAAAAGGTGCATAACAATGCAGGTGAAGTGTGCATAACAATGCAAGTAATGAACATAACAATGCTAGACAGATGTGCATAACAATGCAACGAATGAGCATAGTGTGATTGATACCCAAAGTGAGCAGAGTATGATAGACATACTAAAGGTGAACACAAAGTGTGATAGATGCACTATGTGAACAAGTGTGATTGATACACTAAAGGTGTGTGATGGATACACAAAAGGTGAACACAAAGTGTGATAGATGCACTGAGTGAACAAGTGTGTTTGATACACTAAAGGTGTGCGATGGATACACAAAAAGTGAATATGTGCGTGATAGATACACAAAGTGAGAATGTGTGTGATAGATACGCAAAAGTGAGAATGTGTATGATAGATACACAAAATGAATGAAGTGTGATTGATACACTAAATGAATGAAGTGTGATTGATACACTAATAAATGATCTCAAACGAACTTTTGGATGAACCGTACATACAATATTGTGCATGACTGAGAAAGAAACTTGATAGGTACAATGCATTACAATGCATGATGCTTAAGGAAAGCAATAAATGGAGAAAGCGGCGCTTTAGAAAGCACCTCCTGAGGTGAGTGGCGGTGAACCGCTCTACTCGACGGATCTCCTCGTGTTTCTTCAACACTTTACCTTGAACTCACAAGACAAAGGCTCAAATGTCGACAAGTAACAACATCTGTGTAGGAGCTATGGCCGCTTGTTTTCCCGATCATATTCACAACTTTCCTATTCTCCAACGGGTGACAGACTAGGTTGGTCCAAGATCCGCATTGAGGTGCATACACGCTATCTCAACCTATGGGGCTTCCATACGGATTTCAAGCCGAGGACACGCCTGGGTATTTAAACCAGACTTTAGTCTCGAAATCCCGAGCCTTATGCGTCCTAGGCAACAGCCATTCGATCTCTAGTTTCCACCGACGCAGTTGGTCTCCTAGGAACTCATTGCGAACACAGCCAAAATGACCCCGGCAAGGAACTGGTACTCAGAGAGAGCACTTCTAATCGCCATTCTGGCTTGAGGTAGACTTGATCTTGAGCTTGAGGTAGAGGCACACTCATACTTCGGAGCATTGGCAAGACCTGAAGAGGTACACACGGAATACAATCTCGAGCCTCACCAAGTTGGAACAAACTCGATGCCGACATTTTCCTCTTTGCTTTCGGCAAATCCGAACCATTATAGCTTCATATAGGTCCTGGTTCTACTGTTCTCATATGACCTGAGTTGAATCCTGCGATTTTATGAAAGAACAAATTTTGTTTTGCACAAATGTGGAGAACGGCACGGCACTCGGAGCACAAAACAATTTTATTTTTGAAACTGAGAGATGAGTTTTTTGACCAGGTATTGAGCCTACGACTGAACACAGCAAAACAACTCAATAAGGAAATAAAAGGCACACAACCTAGACACATCGAGTAACACTCGAAACGACTCAAAACAAGAAACGAGATAAAACAAAAAGACACGACACTCGTGACGCAGCACAGGAGCCTGTTTCACTGGGTAGTGTTTCCCACCCTTTTCTTATTTCTGGTTCTCACATCACTCGGCCCTCAAGCTCTGTTTTTCTGAAAAAGCCCTTTTCTCACTTTTCCTCTCATCGCACATCTCTCTATTCTTCAATCTCTCATTTTTCAATCCCTCCCCTGGGTGGTTGATGGATAAACAGCAAGTTGTGGGCTCGTGCCCCTAGCATTCTGCTAGATTCTCTTTCTTCCGCTTACAGCTAGTGAATTCCTCCCACAGAGAGGTTGCGCTACAACTGGGTGTGTAGCAAATTTGCAGCTGACATCGGTTGACGATGCTCTACTGGAGAGTTTGGACGTAATCAGATGTGTCCAGATGAGGGAGTGGAATATCTTGATCCATTCAGGTGCTTCAGACTGGCTTGATACCTCGCTGTTCGGAGGATGAGGGAGCTTTTCGCTCTTTTGTTGTCGCCTTCAGTGCCTTTTCCGTGTAGAGTGCCCTTCTTGGCAAGTATTTTGACAAAGGAAAAGATGTAACTCCCGACTCAACTGTGCCCTAGTTCATCATGTTGACCATTTTTATTTTTTGAGCTTTTGCTAAAGTAATTTTGACCGACATGAGAGTTAGATTAACATGCTTGTTCAATTTTTGATTTGAAATCATGCAAGTCAGGTTATGAGCACTGAAAATTTTCCTTTTTTGGGTCCAAGAAGTGGTCCAGTTTTTGGAAAAGATGGAATAATTTTCGAAAAAATTAGTCAACCTCAGTAAAAATTCTCAAAAACTATTTTTGCAAACGGCCACTTGCTCAACGAGCGTGAAACCTACTCCTGAGATGCACAACCTCGGATCCAAAGGAAAACTGCCTCGTGCTTGAAGAGAACTGCATGGCAACGGAAAGTTGCCCCTTGTTTGAACGGCACCGCAGCGCATTGAATGGCAACAGAAAGTTGCCCCTTGTTTGAATGGCACCGCGGCGCGTTGAATGGCAATGAAAAGTTGCCTCTTGTTTGAATGGCACCGCAGCGCATTGTAGTCAGTCCTCAGAGCGACGAACACAACCAGACTCTCGGATACAGTGAAGACAAAGACCAGAACCATCACATGGACACAATCGAATTTGAAGTGTTTACTACCGACTTCGTAATGAAGTTGCCTCACGATCCCAAAGATGGGAATCAAGCCTTACGAGTTCGGGTTAAGGTACACCTGTATTAACCTCTCTTTTAGGCTCTAACTTTTGCCAAGGCGCTGTCATGGGTTTTCGACTTTATGAGCTTTGTTCTTCTTTCTTTTTCATTTCTTTTTTTCTTTTTTTTCTCTTTTCTTCTTTTTTTCTTTTTTTTTCTTTTTTTTCTTTTTTCTCTTTTCTTCTTTTTTTTCTTTTTGCTTTTTGTATATATCTTTTCTTGCTCTAACTTTTGCCTGGGTCACCCTTTCCGGGTTTTCGGCCCAGCGAGCCTCTTAAAGGGTAAAAGTGTAGCTTGTCCATGCCAAATGGTTTTGAGATCCTGAAGTCATCTGAATCCCGGAAAATGACTGCTGTATTGATTCGCAGAAGGATTCATCTTCGGCTCTTCGAGCATATAGGACATTTTTGCCCCTAGTTCGAGGGGTGCTTCTGATTTAGCTTCGCAAGCTTCTTCTAATGAGGTCTGATCTTCTTGATCTGACTTTGGTGCCTCTTGTTCGAGGGCTGCTTCAAATCTGGCCACACAAGCCTCACATCGTAGTTGACCGTTGAACCTTCTGAATTCAAGTACTCGGTTTGGAAGCAAAAGGGGTTGAGTCTTGAGGCTGAGAGCAATCCTAGGCTGCACAATCTCAAGAGCGATTCCACACAGGTCTTCGCAGGACCGCGCAAAACATTTTGTTTCTGAAAGTTTTTAAGAAAACGACAAATCACTCGCGCTGAAGATAGTGTGAAACCAGTCTGGATCAAGCCAGGGTCCTTTTCAGTACTCATGCTAACGAGCATGATTTCATTCATTAAGGGCTTAGCACGCCTCTCTTTCTCTCAATTGATCAAAGTTTTGCAAATCCCGAGGAATTCCTTGCTCTTCGTTTTCACCGCAGTGTTCAAAAAAGTTTTGAAAAACTTAGGTCAATACAATGACTTCAAGGCACAGAAAAGACAGAATTCTTAGTCAAATACTGCCATCTCATTCAAAACTTCCAGATAATCGGCACAAGGCGTATAAACGCGAGAGCGTGAAAATCACTGCTGTTTCATTCAAATATGTTGGCATTACTGCCTCCCTGGCAAAAACAGACTCAAAACGAAAAGAAAAACGCAAAACAAAATGGTGACGCCCGAGGTAACACCCCTGGAATCACCCGACTCCTATATAACAGGACTGACTCGATACAACAAGACAAACCCAAAACAAAAGAGACTGACTCAAAACAAAAAGACAGACTCAAAACAAAACAACAAGACTGACCCAATACCCAAGTCAGAATGCAAAATTAACAGCACTTGTACATTGCTTAAAACAATGCATGCCATCCACCACAGCTGGAGTAAACTGAACGCCGCCCGCAGGTGGTTCATCCCTTGATCACATCACATTATCCCCCACAAGTTCACTGATCAAGTGCCGATAGACTTTGGTAGACTGGTGCGGGATGACCCCGTTGTCAATCAAATTTTGTATCTCGTGGGTGAGAAGGACGAATCGCCGGTGTCATGACCGGTTTGTTGATGGAAAGCACAAGATTTAGTCGGGTCATGCTTTGGAGGAGAGGATCGTAGAGGCCGTTGTTCAACGGTTTCAGATGTCCTTTCTTGAGTAGGACCCCCTGTGGCTTTAGACAAAGACATATAGAGTGGGGTGAAAACCCTCTTGCCTCGGGGTAGATAGTCCAAGTTCGGGGTTTGAAGTGGATGCACCAACAAAGGGGTGGCTGCTCTTGGTGTGGTGGTGGCGACCATGCCCACTTCGAAGATCTTGTACCAAGGCCATCACTGGTGGTCGATTCGAATCGCGGGTAAACGCCTCTGGCCGCTTCCTTCTCCTGGTCAATGAGGCCCTGTTTCATAGCATCCTCGATCTGTACTCCTACCTCATGCAAATCTGAAAAGGTAGGGAAGGGGAGCACGATCATTTTCTGCATTAGTTTGGGCTGAAGGTTGCGCACAACCATCCGTATCTAATCCTTATCCGTTGGCCTAACGGTCATCATTGAGGCCTTGGCCCTCCAGCGGGCCACGAATTCTGAGAAGCTCTCCTTACGCTCCTGCCTCATCGTCTCAAGATCACGGGTCGTAATCTCGATTTGGGTATTGTATGAATATTGTGCGACGAAGGCCTCGGCCATCTCCTCCCAAATTCGCTTCAATCAATCCTCCAATTTGCCATACCAGATGGCCCCAATACCCCACAGGCTCCTGCCAAAAAGGTAGAGCTTTTGTAATCTTGTCAAGCCCATCGGGCGCAGAACATCTGAAAACAAACTCAGGTGGACCATGGGATCTCCGACCACAAAACGGTCGATGTGAGGCATCTTGAACTCGCTCGGCAGAAGTTACAAACGTTAGTGTACCCGTCCTCAATGTCCGGGATGGACTTTACCCCCTGAGATTTTTTGAACAACTTTTCAAGCTTACTCAAATTCAACGCTGTAGGGTCGACCTCGAACTCGAAGGGAGAGTCCGGTAGATTGGTAGGTGTTTTGGACAGCAGGGGTAAAATTGGGGGCAGAGCCGGCCCTGTTGGAATGTCCGTATCTGCCTCACATCGACCGTAAGCATGCTATTCATGGCAGCACTCACACGCATGCAAGGATGCTAAAGCATAAAACTCACCGAGTACTCCAAGCCAAAACAGAAACTCGTTAGAAATCCATGCATGATCCTAGATGCACAGAATTGCCTAATGCAACATATGCAAAGATGCAAACTATAGCGGGCTCGGCTATTCTAAACATGGCATATGGAATGCTACAACTAACACGTATTCAATTTGGAATTGAAATACAAATGCAGTTTGTATGATGCGCCGAGCCCGGTGCGTGCAAAACAGATGAATGATGCAAACATGTTGTCATACTGTATACTAATTGAAATATGCCCTATATCTAACCATCATAAGCAAGTAAATAAAAGGGAAGAAAGACGTGGGGTTGGAAGACATACATCACACTCACCCACACTTATTACAATTATGCCCTCGCGCAGAGGGTCCAAATAAATATACAGTCCCGAATAAAAGAATAGTACAGTCCAAATAATACAGTCCAAATAATGTAAAAATTCCTAATTAATTAACAAATTAACTAAGAAAACTGTAAAACTGGCATGCAAGCCAGGGACTGCCTTGATTCTACTCCGGATGATGGAATGATGCATGTTTGGGCTGCTTTGCGCGGAAATCCGCTGGAATGCCCCAATTAGCCTCTATTTTGCAATGATTCTTGAAAAGCGTGCCAAGCCTCGGAAGACCGCTGATTCTTGATATGCTGCAACAGAGAGCAGGAAAGGGGCATACCAATGTATTTCACAAATATATGCATGCCTCGATCCTCGTACCACCAATCACGCATCTCGATGCATGATGGCTGAGGAGCCGAATTGCACAACTCAATATAGAATGAATGCATATGAACACTACAACAAAACCTAACTCCATCATGGATAATCCGGAGTGTCGGTGACTTGGGAATTGAGACACGTTCCGTCACTCGGAGTACGGAACGTACCTCGTTTCCCGTGCCCGGGCTAACTCCTATCCCGAACACGATGCAATATGCATGACATACATGAAATGCAACTAAGGTACAATCCTAACATACACAATGTTATGGAATGGCATACATGTTATACGAGGTAATACACAACCGAGCATGCACAATGCTATGGATGAAATGGCATACGCAATGCAATAATGGGCTTACACCAACATGAGTGAGCCTCAGCCACACTCACATAGGAGGCCATAATGATGAAAACAAGACAACTCGGAATGCGTGCATGCGGGCACGCAAACCGAGGACGGACCCTCGGGCACCGAAATGCCACTCTAATGAGACATGGAAAAGACATGGAATATGATATGGAAACATGCAAAAATCAGTGACAAAATGAGGGGCAAAACAGCCCTGAAACGAGGCGAAATGAAACCCGATGCAAGGAACGAGTCCCGAAACATGGAATTAAGCGCATGAAATGGCCTATAGCTATGCAATGCATGCGTAATTTGAATGTGAAGTGTAAAATCAGAAGCAAGGCAGCCCCAAAAATAGCATTTTTACAGTATAAATCATGGCCAAACAGCAAGCACAAGTAGGGCTAAAATGGCATACAAAAATGGGCCCGCAAGAGGGGTGATGAAGCAACTCACAGCTTCTGGCCCCAAATAGGAAAGGGGCCTTCTACAACATTGAAGAGGGGCCAAAAATATGTTGTTTTAAAGTTTATGACAACCCCCAAAAACAGATACAAGTATGGCCAAATTAACATGCAAGAAATGGGCCAACAAAGGGGCAAAGAAGCAAGTGGTGTACGCTGGCCCCAAACAGGTTAGGGCCCTTCAACAATGTTGAAGAGGGGCCCAAAATATGGCTGTTTACAGCTTATGATAAGACCCAAAACAGAACACAAGCATGCTCAAAGTATGATACAAGATGAGGCCACCAAGAGGGCTATAACATGAAGTATACCAAGGATTCTTCAAAAAGCCCTAGAACCTTATTGAAACATGACAAGGGGGTCAAAAAAGGGCCACTTTCAGTTCTGATCATGGCCGAAAAACAGAAGCAAGATAAGCTAACAAATCATGCAAAAATGGGGACCAAAGAGGGGTACAATGGCAAGTGATACATGGAGGTCCCAAAAAGTGGTGAGCCCTTCTTCAATGTTGAAGAAGGGCTCAAAATAAGCTACTTCACAGTTTATGACAGAGCTCAAAACAGATTATATATAGGCCAAAAATATCATGCAAAAATATGGCATCCAAGAAGGGTAATGAAGAAAGTGTAACAAGGAGGTCCCAAACAGTGAGGGACCCTGAATGAAAGGTGAAGAAGAGCTCAGAAAAACACTACTTTCAGTTTTGGTCGGAGCTCAAAACAGCAAGAAAAATGGCTAAAAAGAATGATACAAAAATGAGCCAAAAAAAGGGAAATGGTAACTCACCCTTGTAGACCAATCTTTAGCAACTTCTTGGACCAAATTTGCTGCCTCCTAGCCTCTGAGAAGACCTCCAAGCTGCTGGAAATGGAAGTGGTGGTGTGGTGCTAGGTGATGGTGTGTAAAAATGGTTAAGAACTTAAGGGGTTTTGAGGTTTAGAGTAGAGAGAGAGAGAAATTTAATGTGAGAGGCTTATACAAAAATATATAACCCTTAAACACAGACCTGGGGTGCTGTATTTATAGGCAAAAGAGGCTGGAAAAGAGGGGGAAAAAAAGGGGGGGAAATATTTCAAGTTTCCCTCCAAAAATTGGCCTAAAGTGAGACAAAGAGGCAAGTGGTAGCTACGGTTCTCAAACTGAAGAGAGCCCTTCAACAAAGTTGAAGAGGGGCTCAAAAAAAGATACTTTATAGTTTACGACTAAGTCCAACACAGCCCACAAGTACGCCTAAAATACCGTGCAAAATAGGCCTAAAAAGAGGTAAAGAGGCAAGTGACAGATGGAGATCTCAAACAATAAAAGGTCCTTAATAAAACATGAAAAGGACCTTAAAATATGACTATCTAAAGTTTGGGTCGGAGCCCAAAAATGCAAAATGAAGGTTCGGGAGCCGAAACACGCAATTCGGGGCCCCGAAAGTGGGCTGTTAGGCACCGGAAGTGGTCGACCACGAAATTGGTCTCTCGGACCACAGTGTCCCTCGAAAGGGAGGAAATAAGGTGTGTGCCAAAAACCGGAGCAAACGGAGATGGTTAGGGCGATCAACCGAGGCACACGGCTCGACGGCTCAAACCGAACCGGGCTCAAATGGGAAAAATGGCTCACATCACGAAACGTAGCCTACGGCCACTGAGAGATGATCTACGAGACCTCTCCCTCCCTTCGGGAAGAGAAAACAGAGAAAACAGAGCCTGGTTCGCAAACCGAGGCAAAGCACGAAAGAGTCCGGAAGTCCGGAGGCAAGGCTCGCAGCCGAGACTCTGAAACCTCTGGACGAGCACGATATGCAACATCACCAAGCGCTCAATTGGTGACGTCTGAGTCTTAAGGTCGGTCAAAAATGGGGTGTCTACACCGGTTGCTAATTAGAATGGAAATGGTACCTCCTTCGTGCATGTTTTCGATCTTTCACCCCAGACACTCAGGTCAACTTAATCAATTTCATCTACACCCCCAATCCAAACTTACCAATGTATTTACCCCAAAGTAATTCCATAAAAATTCATTTACAAACTTTCTTTTCTCAATGCAAAAGTTTCCAAACTCAATTCAAAATATGTAATAACCAATTGAATGGGTATGCAATGCAACAATTACCTATGCCACATAATATTTCTCTACTTTCAAACATTTCAAACACTAATTCCATAAGAATTAAAATTTCCATTTCTCCTTTCAAATTCTATTTCACAACATTGCCACATATTCAATAAATTCTATCAATAAATAACAACATTTCCATACTTTGTACTTTTGTCAACAATTTAGTCATTTCAAGACTATATCAACATCTTTGTACAACAACCTCCAAAATCACCACTTCTCATTTCTCATGAAACTCATCATTTGCAGATATATGAATAAGAAATTTTCTTATCTTTTATCATTTTGGCATACACAATAATATATTAACAATGCCAACCAAGTGTTCTGAACATTCTTTTAAAACCCCTAAATATATAGGTTTTTCTCACCACAGCTACACACACACAAATCAATTGAAAGAATTTCTTCAAAAACATTTTTCCTTAATCAATGTGGTTCAAAACCCTCAAGAAAATTATTTCAAAGAAACAAGAAGCAAATCCCCTCCTAAACTACCCACATTGATGAGCCAACCATCAAGTTTCAACATTAACAAGAGAAATTGTGAAAATGAACAAAGAAAGTCCCTACCTCAAGTTTGGAGAAGGAATGAGATGAAACCCCCAAAATCAACGGTGCCAAAACCCAATTTCCACCACACACAATGTAGCTCTTGCTTAGCTCTCCAATATTTGTGAAGGATGTTGGGTCAAAACCCGAATGGATTGCAAGAGATCAAGAGTTTTAAGAGATTTGGTGTAGGAAATGTAGAGAGAATGAGGTGTTACCCAAAAGACAACCTAAGAGGGGGGTGAATTAGGTTTTTATAATTAAAAATTAATAATACCTTAATAAAAATTATGACTAGCCTAATAGATAAATATAGTTAGTGAAATAAAAATAATTAAAACAAGTATTCTAACAACTATGTCAGTTAATGATTTTAGCACAGTGAAAATGTGAAATATAGCTACAGCAATTTAAATAAAATAAAGAGATAAGAGAGAGAGAGAGAGGCAAACAAATTTATAGTGGTTCGGCTTCAACTCAGCCTACGTCCACTCCTCAAGCTTCATTTGAGATTTTCCACTATGCTCTAGTTTCACGGGGGTGCTAGCAACTTCTTTACAAATGGAGCAATCCTTCACGGATTTTACACTGAGTTTCTAAGTCAAGAACGCTGAGTGTATTACATTCTTACAAGATTGAAAAGAAGATGTTTTTGCTTTCACAGAAAGCTACAACAATTATCTCTCAAAGATAGATATATAAAATGAAACTTTGATTTTTCTGTAAATTTCACATAGGAAAGATGAGCTTAATGCTATAAGACTCAGTGTATAATTTCTGAGAGATGATGTAAACAAAAATTGAAGAACACTTCTAAGAGAATTTTTCAAAGAATAGATGTGAGATATTATAGATCAAAGAATATTTTCTGGTTTTTTTTTTTTTTTTTTTTTTTGTTACTTGTTTAGATTAGAGGCTTTGGTATATATAATGAAACTTATAGCCGTTGTATTAATTTGAATTTATAGCCGTTTATAGCCGTTGTATTCATTTGAATATCTTTCACTCCATCATTACTAATTTGAATATCTTCCACTCCATCATTACTAATTTAAATATCTTCCACTTGAACCTTTTGGCCTGCTGCTGTGATGGGTTGTTAGAACCTTTTGGCATACTGTTGTGTTGGGCTGTTTGAACCTCTGTTTTGGGCTATTTAAACTCCTGATTTAATCAAATATTAAATACATTCTAATAACATTTAGGATAAAAGTTTAGGTGAGAAATAGTGGGAAAAAATAAATTTTGATTCTATTTTTCTCTTTCAAATAAATTAAAACATAATTAAATAAATCATGAAAATAAATTTTGGATTCTATTAAAACATAATTAAATAAATCATCAAAATAAATTTTGGATTCTATTTTTTTTTTCAAATAAATTAAAATATAAATAAATAAATCATCAAAATAAATTTTGGATTCTATTTTTCTCGTTCAAATAAATTAAAACATAATTAAATAAATCATCAAAATAAATAAGTCTAACAAGGAGGATATGGTTTTTAGATAGAGAGAAAGAGAGATGTAAAAAGTGATACACACACAGCCTACGAAAAAAAGAAAAAGCAGATTTTCGGAGTCTGCAAATTCCCACACATGCGGTGCCCATTCCCGCACGTATGGTGCATATCTTCTGCACATGCGGCTCTCACCCCCGCTTGTGCGGCCCATGCCCTGCACCTCCAACTGCAGGTGCATATAATGCAGTGTGCACCTTGGCAAACCCCCTAATTTCCCGCTCATAAGGCCCCTCTTCTGTACTTGAGGCCAAGGCCTCCGCACGTGAGGCTCTGCCCTCAACCTAGAAAATTTTCAGCTCAACCCAGGACACACCAAACCCGACCTCGCACCTTCCGAAATACGTGAAACTCAGGATAGCAATAAAAAGAAAATTTTAGAGACTAAGTTTTCAAAACAACAACCCAACGGTTAATCTAAAACCTTGCACTAAAACCCAACACTATAACAACGGTAGACCTAAGGTTAAACAAAGAGGACGAAACGAATAACATACCAGGTCATTACACAGGCGATCCAACCGTCGGATTTGGCCGGAGGAGCGATGAAGTCGATAGAGAGGGAAGAAGGTCCAATGAAGGTAGGCACTCAAGGAAGGTAGGTCTTTGGTTTGTTGTTGTCTGAATGTCTTACAATCCAAAGAAAATTGGTCAAAATGAAAATGGTGGTTGCTCAATTTTCTCTGGTTTGTTGTTTTCTAAATGTCTTACAGTCCAGAGAAAATTGGTCAAAATGAAAATTATGGTTGTTCAATTTTCTCTGGTTTGTTGTTGTCTAAATGTCTTACAGTTCAGAGAAAATTGTTTGATCAAAAACACAGAGAAAATTAGTTAAAATATAGAGAAATTCTCGGTAATTTTCCAGAGTTTGTATTTGGGTTTGGGGTTTGAAGCTTGATCTAATTTTGGGAATTCCTTATTTTGAGAAATTAGGCTCTGAATTCACAAATTTTAGTACTATTTTAGTTTACAAATGGGTTGAAGTTCTGGTTTTGTACTACATCTTTGTTGTGTAATTTTGCTAAGTTGGTGAATTGGGGATTTGGGTTTGGATTTTGAAGGTTGATCAAACATAAAAAATTGGTTAGGAGGTTGGGCTGTAAATTTACAAAATTAGTATTTTGGTGAGGAAATTGCGGGAAGTTGTTAGTATTTTATTATGATCAATTTTCTCTGGGTAATTTTCTCTATCCTATTTGATTTTTTCTGTGTTATTCAATTTTCTCTGAATTTCTCTAATTTGAACTCAGAGAAATTTCAATTTTCTCTGAGTAATTTTCTTTGTCCTGTTTAATTTTCTCTGTGTTATTAAATTTTCTTTGGTTTGAACTTTTAGAAATTTTGAATTTTCTTTAGTTTGAACCCAGAGAAATTCTTTGGGAAGTCCAAAATTTCTCTGGAGAGAATTTTTCTAGGAAGAATTTCTCTGAATTGAAATTTCTCTGGATCAATATTGAAGGACCTTAGATATTATGAAAATATTTGATGTCCTTTATACTATAAAATCTTAATATCAAGGACCCTAAAAAAAAACCCTATATTTTTTTAGACAAAAAATTTGGTCCTGAAAAGATAAAAATTCATCACTAATGTCCAATTTTCGTTGCTAAAAATATAATAACGATACTTTTCACAACAAAAAATATTTTGTCTCTAAAAAATAATTTTGTCCCTAAATTTTGCCCATAAAACTTTAATTTTTTGTAGTGTATTTTAATTATGTAAGTTTTTTATATATTTTTTGAATTATTAATTTAATTTTTTATTAAATAGGTTAAATATAAGTATTATTTTAATATTTTGTTGATATTTTTTTGAATAATAAAAATTGAATTTATATATTAAAAATTATATGTATTTTATTAAAATAAAATTGAGTAAAATTTGTTTTGTTCTTTAATTAAAAAGTGAGTTGGGTGATGTGATGTAATATGTGTTGTGTAAAGAGGGAGAGAGAATAGAGAAGAAAAGTGTATGTGTATGATGTGTTGGGGGGAGGATGAGTGTCTGTGTCAGCAATGGTAAATTAATCTTTTTGACATAGACGTTAACAACGTGACAATTGTAGACAAGTCCAAAACTATAGAGGAGAGGTGTCTTCGTATTTCCAAACGTCCAACGGGTTATATGCACCGAGCCAAAACCACATGGGGATTAAGTGATTTTTGACCTATTTAATTGCAACACATTTATCATTTAATTTTTTTGTTTTGTATCAAATAAGTCGAATAGAAGATAACGATCCAAATTTTGGATGGAAAATTGTCATGTACAATACAATCACGTTTGTGTTAGTACTCTTTTTTTTTATCGGTAAAATAAAAACTTTATTGATGAAAACAAAATGCAATACATATGAAATACATCGATATAGCAAGGCAAGAGCAATAGTGAACCTTCTAATCTCAGCTAAGTTGGCGCCAAAAAGAACACCCAATCATGTGCATGCTCAAGCCAAAAGAGTTGGTGAGAAACCACAAAAAAAAAAAAAAAAAAAAAAAAAAAAAAAAAAAACCTACCAATCATCTAACCACCACATCAAGTTTCAAGAAACAAAATAAGCAAAAAACCACTCGAACACACTACCAGAATGACCACCCAAATCATATGGCCATCCAAATCTTCATATAACACACAGAATATCAGTAGCAGTAGAAAGAAAAATAGTGATAAACTCCTCCCCTTCTTCACCTCTGTCATAACTAACATGGAGCAACCATCCAACATCAGACCACCAAGATTCCCAACTCCATCAGTCCACCACTCCTTTGTAGATTACATGGACATGAGGCATCCTTACAGCAACAGGACATCCCAACACCAAGCATCCTCATAGCACTCCCCTCGTACCACCACCCAAACAGAATCTAATATGCTCCAATTTGAAAATCAAATCATGCACTGTGAATTGATGATCCCTAAACACTTCCTTGAACCAAACAACCATTCTAAACTTTATCAGATCACTCAGACCTGCCACATTTGGGACAGCATCCCTAAACAAGCATTCATTACTACTCTTAATGACATTTTATAAGTGGGAGTGCCTTTTTTTTTGTATAGTTATATTTCAAAACATTAGTTAGAATTTAAATGATACAGATTTGTTAGAATATGACAGAAGTAGAGAAAAGAAAAAGAAAAGTTAAGATGAAGTTTGATAGAATCTCAAAAACACAATGGTAAGACATGTAGCAAAAGAAACAAGCAATTTTCTATTTTTATTTTTATTTTTATTTTATTTTATTTTATTTTATTTTTTTGAACCTACACAGACTAGTCCACGGATTTAAGTTTCATTTTCACATTCTAATTTTTCATTTTCATTTCCCCCCCCCCCCTTTTTTGTTCAAATAAGAAAAAGAAAAGAAAAAGACTATGGTAAGACATGCAACAAAAGAAGCAAGTAGTTGTTTTTTGGACCCATTCACACTTTTCCACAGATTTGGAACTAGTTTCATTTTCACTTCCCCCCCCTCCTTTCATTCAAAAAACAAGTATTTTTTCTTTTTCTTTTCTATGACGTTTTTCGTGACAATAATATTCAAACCTAAAAATTATCCCAATTTTTTCCCTGAGTATACTAATTGAGCGAGTCTTACAAAATAAATACAATGACCAAATTGATGAAAACGGACTATATATATTTTCGCAGTCATTTTTAGTGTGAAAATGCTGCTGATTTTAATTGTTCTATTATTCAAGTTAGGACTTCAAGGAACAATATATTGCTTAACATAAGACTAATTCATTTTAATTTGGATTAGTCATAGTAAGACTAATCTATTTTAATGAACCAGGATTAGAAAACTAGAAAAACATCTACCAATTATCATTTGAAACAAAAAACCATGGCATTTAAAAAAGAACTAATGATCTATATGCATGGCTGAATTTAGTTAAAACATGAGTTATAAGCTCAAGTTACCATTTTGCTTTGGAATACATATTTAATGAATATGAAATTTTATACATAAAACTAAAAAAAATAAAAATGCAAATACTAAATAAGTAGGATGATATACAGATTGGTCACCCCATGTTAATCAAATTTAGCAAATTCCAAAATTTGAAATTGTGAGTGATTACCACCAACGTTTTTTTGCTAGAAGTGTATTGCCTTGGACATGTACTTATGGTTTTTTTTTATCGGCAAAACTAAATCTTTATTGATGAAAAAATCAATATAAATGCAAAATTTACATCAATAAAATAGGGAAATGCACAAAGCATCATAGCTAATCTCAACGATCCCAACTAGGTTGGTATCACTAAGGAAGCTCAAACATATTTTTTTTGATCAGCAAAAGAGAACCTTCATTGATGCAAAAACCATACAAAAGCAGAGATTACATCAAAAAAGGAGGGAAAGAGCAGCAAGCTAGCTCACCCCAGGAGTTTGGTGAGGAACCAAACCCAAGAAGAAAAGAAACAAGGAAGAGAACAACAACGAAATCCAACAGACCAATAACAGACCAACCTCATACCAGCAACAGAACTGAACCTGGCTCAAAACCAGAAACAAACCTGGCTAGTGACCTTGGAAAAGTAAACAAACCATAACAACCAAGCAGTCCTTCACTGCAGCCAAAAGACAACCACTAGAGCCACATAATAACTGAGATTGAAACTAGAGCCACAGTACAACACACCAAATTTGAGATTGAACCTAGAGCCACATCATATCTGAGATTGATCCTATCTGAGCAGAGACCAACACACCAACAACATAACAAACCATACCAAGGACCACAGCCAACTCACCAACTCACCAAAACCAACTTCAGAGCCAATCCAGATCCAATGAAATGCAACCCATCGTAAACCAGATCGGGGATCGTTTAGCGACCCTAACAAAGATAGCGACCACAAAACAAAATTTGAACTTGGCAACTGAAATTTGAACATAATAGCATAACTCCTATCATCCCACTGAACCTATCATGGCAATTAAATTTCATCCACTCTGCAGCAGCATGGTGGACTGGTAAAATTACCACAACAAAACCTGATTCATGCACCCACCACCAAACTGCTGGTGCAGACCCCGAGTAAGGCGCGGCAAAAAAAAAGCTTAATATATAGCGATCAGCAGCCCCACCGTAAGCCATTCACACACCGGAAAATAGCACCATCCACTGCAGATCATCTCACAAGCAAAGCAACATCCGACTCAAGATCTCAAAAGCATAACGAAGGGCATTAGCATTACCACTCTGACCTCGGACCTTCTGACCACAACAAAGCAACATACCAATTGTAGGCCAAACCACTCCATCATCTGCAGAACAATGACCATCCAACGACGTGAAGATAAACCTTAGCAAACAAAGCACCACAATTACAGACTAGATTCCAAAGAACATACCGCATTGCTAGCCCCTCAACCCAACCTCAAGACTAAGAGCACCTCAAATTATCGCCTGCACCATAGCAATCTCGGACATCAAGAAACCAACCAAGTCTTTGGGCCCATCACGCACCGAGAACCTACATCCAAAACTGAATCCACACAACAAAATTCCAAACTGGATCCACCTCAGCTGCATTGCTTAATCTGATCCAGATTATTAATTAATTCCATGGTAGAGTACATGAATCCTTAGATGATGCTTTAACCCACACAGCAAATCTGATCTTAATTGTCTCACATAACTCAGACCCGCATGGCTGCGCTCCATTAAACATACAATCATTTCTTAACTTCCAAATAGACCATAGAGCAATAGATGGTAAGACTCTCCACAATCTCCTAACTAATTTCTTATAATCCCAACCTATCCACCAATGAAATAGACAATTAATTGTCCTTGGCACCACCCAAACACAACCCCACCATAGCATTAGGGTAGACCAAACTTGCCAAGAAAATGGACAGTGTAATAGAACGTGAGAAGCAGATTCATTTTCATTTTTGCAAAAGGCACATAAGATAGATGCATTACTATTAAGGACACCGATATGTTGTAAAAAATCCCCGGTTTTAACTCTATTCCTCCAAGCCAACCACCCGAAAAATTGGACTTTGAGGGGAATACCATTATTCCACACAAACTTACAAATTTTGAGTTGAGGGCCCATACTAGCATCACTGAATCGATAAAGATCAGAAACCTTGAAACTACCACCAAGAGAACCATTCCAAATAGGATAATCTTCTACATCAACCCTCAAAGATGGAGCCACCCCTAAAATTGCAGCCATACTAGCAACCTCCTCCTTCTCCCAATCGTATAAATCCCTTCGGAAAGATAAATTCCACTCCACCTCATTTGGATTTTCTTGTGAATAACAGATAATGTACCATCCTTATCATTTGTGAGACTAAAAGTCTAGGAAACTTGTCTTTAAAACATCTATCACCGACCCACTTATCATACCAAAACTTGATTCTGCACCCATTACCAACCTTTATCTGATACTTCCCCAAAAAGAACTCCACAAGAGGTGGATTACGACCAGCAGTTGCAAGAACATCATTCCAGATTCTAGAGTGAATAGATGATGAGTGCACTGGTGGCATCCAATTAGCCTCCTCAATCATATACTTGCTACACAACACTCTTCTCCAAAGGGCATTTACCTCACTACCGAATTTCCACCACCATTTAAGAATCAAACTGTCATTGACATCCTTGATTCTCCTAATCCCCAACCCACCTTGATTCCTATTTTTTGATACTTCAACCCACTTCACCAAATGAACTTTCCTCTTTAAACCATTCCCTCCCCAGAGGAAAGAAGCTTCCAACCTTTCAATCTCTCTAACCACTCCAAGAGGTATTTTAAACAAAGATAGATAATAGATAGGAAGGCTAGATAAAACGGGCTTAATCAAAGTTAATCTACCTACAAAGGAAAGGAGCCTTTGCTTCTACCCAGACAGCCTAGATCTTACTTTATCCAAAACTGGCTTCCAAGTAGACTTCCTAGCTGGATTAGCACCTAATGGCAGCCCCAAAAATTTAAGTGGTAGGCCATGAACCTTGCAATTCAGAATATCTGCGAAAGATGCCAGAGTATCCTCCTTCACTCCAACTCCACACACCACACTCTTGTGAAAATTAATTCTCATGCCAGACAGGATTTCAAAACATCTTAAGATCCTCTTTATGAGTACAATTTGATCCATATCTGCTTCACAAAATATTATGGAATCATCAGCAAATTGAAGATGAGATATCATAATGTCATTTACACTAACTTTTACCCCTTTGAGAATGCCTTTTTCATTTTCCCTATTCATTAAAATATTCAAACCTTCAGCCACTATGTTGAATAAGAAAGGAGACAAAGAATCACCTTGTCTGAGACCTCTCTGTGGTGAAAATTCCTCAGTTGGAGAGCCATTCATGTAATAACCCCTACCCGTAATTAGCTACTAATCGGTAATTAATGATGCTAATTAAGTGAATAAGATTAATTACGGGATTAATATGCAATTTGCATCATAATGGGCCTTCTATCTGTCACTTATAGAAATATATGTTCGAAATGCCGCTTTAAAATGAAAATTGAAAGCCTTATCGGCATCCGAAAACAAAATTGGTTACACCAATATGTTAATTGGAATTTTTAGAACATTATGGCATATTTAATTAAAATGTGATTTGGTATGATTAAATTAGATTAAATAAGCTAATTAAAGAGTTGGACTTATTTACCGTTTTGCCACCTAGTGGCCAAATCCATAAAAACATATTTGAGCCCCTTTAGCTCATTTTGAGCTCATTTCATCAGCCTTTGAGTGAGTGGAAAAATATGGAGAAAACATTTTAGAGAGAGAGGGAGGGCAATTCTAGAGGGAGAGAAGGAAGAATTCAAAGAAGAATTGGAGATTTTGCTTGTACTCACCAAGATTGTGCTAGAATAAGTGAGATTCAAGACTCTAGGTGAGAGTTCAACCCCTAATCTGTAAATCTAAGTCTCTAACATGAAGATTTTGTGATTAAATATGTGCATTAAGCTTGGGTTTAAGAATTGGGTTGCAATTCATGCATGCATGCTCATGTAGGTGCTAAATCACCATGATAGTTAGGAGTTTTACCATTTGTGTTGATTTTGGAGGTTGAAGGGTACATGCATGCATATTTCATCAAGTTTTGTAAGACTAATTCATGTTTTTGAAGTCTTGGAAGAGAATTTGGAAGATAAATCCACATGCATACATGAATAAATGGAGTTTTGACATGTTGAGGTTGGTTTTAAGCATCTATGTTGTTATCAAGAGTTATTTGACTCATGCATGGGTAATTCATTATGTTTTAAGGTTTAAATTCATGTTTTGAAAATGATTTCTTGCATGCATGGAGCTTAGGAGCTCAAATTTCAAGTTTCATGAGTGTTGAAGACAAAAGCTTTAAAGAATTCACATGCAAGTCTTACCTCTTGAAATTCAAGTTGAAAATGTGAGTTTTTAACAAGTCTTTGGGCCATGATTTCTTGTCTTAATTCTTAAAACATGTTGTCTTACAAGTCTTCATATGTTTCCTTCATTTGGGGCCCAGAAAAATGAGTTTTGAAAGGTTGAATGTCGATTTTGAATTCAGGAATGCAATCTGGAAATTCCAGATTCTGCAACCTCGCTCGAGCGAAGGTGTTCTCGCTCGAGCGACCACTCTGAAATCATGCACCTCGCTCGAGCGACCAAAAGCCCGCTCGAGCGTAAATTTTGAGCTCCCAGAAGTTTGCATCATTTACAGATCGCTCGAGCGAAGGAATGTGCGCTCGAGCGACCAGTCATATTTTTGCATGCTCGCTTGAGCGAGGAAAGCTTCGCTCGAGCGAGGACTTAAAATTCTGAAATTTTGCCTAAGTGTTCCAATGCATGTTTTGACAACCTCATTGCATCTTAGGCATTCCTATGCCTTAATTAAGTCATAGTAATGAGGTTATGGGCTAGAAACGCACACTAAGAAAAGAATGTAACGAGTTATTGAATGACAAGTGTGTGAGTTGAGCATTGAAATAAGTATGAATCACACTAAGAGATTGCAAGGGTGTGTGTGTTCTAAGCCATGTGATAAGAATAAACATGAACCAACGTGATGTAAGCTAAGCCTATTGGCCACATGAATAAGTAATGATAAGATTCGTTGGTGCTATGTATTTTGTGATTGTAGGTCAACGTCCGAGGAAGTGATTGACCATCTACGGAACCACTGTGAGTAACGTTAATGTAAAGATACGTTTATATGAAACTATGTTCCAAATGAGATAAGATATGCTATGATTTTTGAAATGATATATGTTTCTGTGAACGAACATTCCAAGTTTGAAATCTATTATGGCATCCATAGATAGTCCCAAGTCATGGGGGACGGCATGAAAATGCTGGTCCATGACATTTACGAGATCTCGTTAGCCACTTCATTGTGGTGATATGTGTTTAATCGGTGTCCGGGACCGGTTACTCTAGTCGGAAGACGTTATGTGATATGTGATATGTTCTATGGGATATGCCATTATTATGTTCTGATATGAGATGACTATGATTATGCTATGATCTGTTTTGTACGTATAAAATGTTCGGATTTTGTTCACTAACCCCTTTACCTTAATGTTATTCACTGGGCTTTAGCTCACTGTTTGTATATATATGTATATAGGTGAGCATTCTGGAGTTGGAGCCCAAAGGTCTTGTGGGGGAACTGTGTTCTGTTGTCAGCTAACCATTGTGTCTCACGTGGAGGTTCCCGAAGTGTCTTGGGTTATGCATGGGACTTTATTTTGATCATGTTGTCTGTACGGAAAATACTGTAATGTGTGTGGTATAATATAATGTATGGTTGACTTATGGCTATGTAAATAAAGTTTTAAATTATTCTGTTTCATGTAAGTCAACACAGCTCATTGGACAATTATATTTATGTATTTGCTTCCGCTAGCCCCTTATTATTATGCTTATCTGTTCAGAGGCCTTCGGTAATCTAAGGATTACTGGCCGGTTACGATGCTAAACCTATAGGGGCGGGTTTGGGTCGTGACAATTCACTAAAACAGACAACCTTACTGTAGATATACACTCCTTCATCCAAGATACCCACTTTGACCCAAAACCAAAATTAGATAACATAGAGAATAAGAATGCCCAATTAACTGAATCATAAGCTTTCTCAAAGTCTAGTTTGATAATAACACCTCTTCTTTTGGATTTTTTCCATCCATCAACAATTTCATTAGCAATAAAAACACCATCCAATATACTTCACCCTCCCAAGAAAGCAGATTGTGTTTCACCAATAACAGTAGGAAGAACTCTCTTAAGTCTATTAGCCAGAACCTTGGAGAGAATCTTGTACATACTACCCACCAAACCAATAGGCCGATAATCTGACAGTCCAATGGGGTTATCAGACTTAGGTATAAGAGTGATAAATGAGCTGTTAAAACCATAGGAAAGCTTGCTATAAGCATGAAAATCCTGCAAGAAATGCATAACCTCAGGATGAACTATCTTCTAGAATTTTTGAAAAAATAACAAATTAAACCCATCAGGGCCTGGAGCCTTATCACCGCTACACTCCATAATAGCTGCCTTAACTGCATCTACAGAAAAACCAGCTTCCAGAGCATGGAACGCAGCACTTTCTGAAACTGATTTAAAAGCACCACCCAAAACTGGTCTTCTTTTCCACCTTTCAGTGTACTGCCTCTTAAAATGTTGTACAACCTCATACCTTACCTTCTCTGGCTCCTTAAACACTTCTCCTTCTACTGTGATGGTAGAAATAGAATTTCTACTCCTTCTGCTGCTAGCCATAAGATGAAAATACTTAGTATTTTTGTCCCCATTAATGGTCCAGTTTACTCTAGATTTTTGTTGCCATAGCCATTCCATCATTCGATTAAGCTTCCAAACTTCATCTCTCACTTCTCTTCTTCTGATCCTCTCAGCCTCTACCAGAGGTCTATCTTCAGCCACAATGTCCAGCTCAACCAACTCCTCCTCTGCCTTCTTGAGTTTTGTAACAAGATTCCCAAAAACTTCAACATTCCATTTTTTCAGCTCCACCTTTAGAATTTTCAGTTTCTGCAACAAAACATACCCAGCCCTCCCAATAATGCTAGATTCATGCCAAACCTTAGCCACTAAAGAGGGAAAATTAGAATGACTAGTCCAAGCATTAATGAACCTAAAAGGCTTAGGCCCCTAATCCCTCATGTCATCCATTAACAAAATAGGGCAATGATCAGAAAAAAGCCTAGGAAGACCCCAAACTTTGAAACTATACCTCAGCAGCCACTCCGAATTAAGCAGAATTCTATCGATCCTACTCCATTTCTCCCCATCTTGAGCATTGCACCATGTGAACTTCCTGCCTAACAAAGGTAGATCATGAAACTCACAACTCTCTATGAAAGAATTTAGATCCCTCATTCCTTTATCTCTTCTGAAACAGCCCACTCTTTCACCAAAATTCCTAATCTCATTCAAATCTCCCCCCAAACACCATGGTTTTGGGAACTCAGATTTTAACTTGAGTAAGGAATCCCAAAATTTACATCTGCTACCCACCTCATTGGGGACATACACATTCACAATAGTACACTCAAAAGTATTTAACAAAATACCTGATAAGAGAACAAATCTTCTATTACTGCAACAATCCACCAGCTGAAAAAAATATGGGTCCTAGATACAAACAAGACCCCCAACAGTCCCTTTAGAATCCACAGCCATAAACTCCATGTTTCTCTTTCCCCACAAAGCTCTAACAACATTCTCAGTAATAGAAGCTTGTTTTGTCTCCTGAAGAAGCACAATATGAACCTTTCTTTCATAGATGAGCTTCCTAATCCTTCCCCTCTTTTCTAGCTTCCCCAATCTTCTAACATTCCAAGACATCAACTTCATTAGAAAACAATTTTAACACCAAACAGATCCCGTAGAGAGACTCAATGCTCCTATTCTTTCCTCTTCGCCTTCCTCCTTTCTCGGTCAACAACTTCTAGGTCCACCATTTTTTCCAGAACTTTAGTCTCTTTGCCTTTATAGTTAATGCCCAGAATTTTCCCCAACTGAATGTTTGCTTGTGCCTCACCAAGGATGTGACTTCTATTGCCAGAGTGACTCTCATTAGAAGCAGATAGTGACAAAGCTGCAGCAGCAACCCTAAAAACAGTGCATTTAGGGGAGGACTTGCTTGATGATGCACCTTTATGACCACACAATCGAGCAAGGTATGCATACCCACTGACCTCATTAGCTGATTTTGATGCTCCAGCAAAACTTACCTTTTTTTTTACCTTTCCTTTTTGACTTCTGATCATTAGTTCCGCTGCTTATAACTCCAGGTGGACTTGTTTGCACCGTAGGCTTGCTGGGTTTTTTAGGAGCCCAAATAGAATTAGTTATACCATTAGGTTGTGTATTTGGACCCCTCACTATAATATCAGATCTATTGTACTCCACTGGACCATATAAATGGCCCAAAATTACTTCAAGGCTAATACCAGGCCCATGAACATCAGCCCCATTTAAACTCTTAAGAAAGCCAGGTGTAAATAGCTGCTCCTCAGTCCTTAGATTGTCATCATTAGCCTCAAGGCTACTCTCTGCCACCGCCAACTCCATACGCTCCTCAACCACCAAGTTGTTCCCCACGCCACTTGTAGTCTCTTCAACTATGGTGTCAACCCGATTGGTTGCCAGCTCAGCTTCATCATCTTCATTCTCCACAACCAGATTATCAACAGACTTATCTTCATGACCCACACCTACTAAATCATGCTTATCAACCTCATTAGAGTTACCGTCTTCCACCAACTCGCTGGATAATATGCTTCCACTGTCAAAAGAAATATGTGGTTGTTCTTCACAAACCAAAACTGGATGGATTCTCCCTTTACATTCCAAATTAATAGCCTGATTGATAAACTCCATACAGCCCGTTGCAATTCTGACTCTGCCATGGCTGAAAGTCTCAGGTTGACTGATATTCCCATCCAAACTTAGAACACTGCCCCACACGCTACCAATCTTGTTAAAGGTGCTTCTATTCCACATGCTCAAGGGGACACCGTAACATTTGAGCCACAAGCACCTTTCTTGCTCTGCAGTAGCGTCTGATTCCCAGATTTTAATAGACTCACACCAGTCCTTAAACCATTCTTTAATCGACAATATGTTAGCCAACATATCCTCTTTAGACAAGAAAGTCAAGACTACATTCCTGCCACCCCCATTTCTAGCCAACACATGTCCCAATCCGTTCTCTTTAAGCACCATTTGAATGCATTGCAAAGAGTACTCTGTCTTGAATTTCAAAATCACACTCTCAAATTACCAACCATGCCCTTCTTCATTTACCTTAATGGTAGAAGCTATTTTGCCCATCGGTGTATCGATTCCGTCTTTGACCACATCCGCAAAGGATCTCTGTAAACCATGACGAGCTCAATCAAACCTTCCCCTATCTTCATGTCTGCCAAAATTCCTTCCAAATTGGTTTCTTTTAACTGATCTATCTTCGATTCTGCCATACTCTGCCACATTGACTTTAAGCTCTCTATCCTCTACCCACAATTTGTTGGCTTTCTGGACAGCAATGTTCGCCGCCACGGAGCAATCAAATCTAACAAAACCAAATCTAGTGTTTGTGGCCTGCCTTCTCTTCTGTGGGATAAAAACATCCCTCACTACTCCAAACTTTGTGAATAGTTGAAACAAAGCTTTAGGATCCATCTTGTGAGGTATATTATCCACGAAGACAGAGAATAAACCTTTTCTTGCCTCCTTTCTCCACACTTCTCGCCTTTTCCTATGATTCACTACTAGGATCCACCCGCCTTGCTCCCTCTCGACATCATTCTTCATCGCCATCGATTTGTAAGTTTGATGATAAAATGGTAATTTTACAAAATTTTCAAGGTAACTAGGAAGCTCAATCATATGCTAGCATTTGATCCGAGATTGGTGAGAAACCAATCAAAGCAACCAAAGACAGAAAAAGAAAATTGAACAACAATACAAAGGAATTAAAAAGGAAAATCCATTTTGTACTTATGGTCGCAACATTATAACGTCTCTTATTATATATGTACCGTTGTCTATACTTGTATTCGTCAGCAAAATTTGTCGTTATTGATACTGACATTTTTTAACTTTATAGAGTTAAGACAATGCGGATAAATTGGAATTAACTTAATTAGCTTTAAAGGAAAAGCTTATCTAAAAAGAAGCAAATATTAAAGGAAGAGTTCAGTGGGTTGCAATTTTAATCAATTTATGGTTATTATCACTATAATAAATAGATGGATTTTTTTGTTTTTTTTTTTTTGGGGTGGTCTTTTTAAGGAATTTAAAACCATTATAAATATATAATAATTCTATGCAATTGGCAGCGGTGAAAGGACCACCCGCTTAGCTGAAAACGATTAACTTGAAGATAACCAAAAAAAAAAAAAAATGCAGTAAATTAAATTTGTCACTGAAAAGGTTTCTTGCACTTCAACTTTGCTATTAGGTGTGTTCGGCTTCTTAATTAATTTTGTTTCTTCTTAATTAAAGCGAATTGATTTATTGTGGAACACAAAATGGTTTACTAGAATGCTATTTGGCGATGCATTTACTAGATATTTTCTTCCTATAATATGTTAAAACCTATTGATGGAACTCATATAAATTAACCATTCTTGCAAGTTAATGCAGAAGAGGAATAAAGCCAAAGGATAATTGATGGTTAACAATCAGTTAACATATGCTCATTAATTTTATAATCTCCAAGATAATTGTATTCAATTATGTATACAATATGGTAAAACATCAAGAATTATTGAACTATGTCGGATAAATGTAGGATTTTGTTCATTTGATGAAAGTATTGCAGTAAATTCAGGAGATTTAAAATATATATATATTCAAAAATCAAAGAATTTTGTTAATATGTCACGGGATAATCATAAAATAAAATAAAAACTTTTCTTTTTTGGATCATCTCTTCTTCGGTGATAAACCAAACAAATGCAAGAAAGATAATTCATTTGAGTAATGTATGTTATCAATCCTCCGCCTTTATATCCGCTCTTGAATTTTTTATTTTCTGTGGAAAAACTTAGTAATATAAGGCTGTGTTATATTGAATAATAAAATATAACTTGTTTCTAATCTTTTCACCTAGATATCTCAAAAGAAAAATATCTAAAGTGTAGTTTAATAGGTTATCTCTTATGTTTTTTTTTATCAGCAAAGAAAATTTTCATTTAACAGCATAAAATTAAAAGTACAGGAAGATGACATGTATCGAGAGAGATTCGGAAGTATAAAAATACTCCTACTACTGCTACTCGCACTCACACAACCAACCCCTAAGCCTCTCGAATTTTTTTTTTTTAAAAAAAAAAAAAAGAAGTTAAGAACTTAACTAAAGAAATTAAAATACATGAATATCTCCACATAATCAACCCACCAAAACACCAAAACCAAACTAGAAATAACTAAACTAACTCCCAAAGCAGCTCGAACTAAGAACCCATCTAATCAACATCCACGCCTCTGCCAAGGCCCACCTGCTATTTTAATAGGTTATCTCTTATGTTATCTCTATATCCTCTAATAAATTTTTGCCTTTTGAAAATTGTATCCTTTGGAATCTTCACTTTGTTAACAATGAACATGAAATAGGATGTCTTATGAGATGTGAAATTGGGTTGAAGATTTTGTGAAAACTAAAAAGAAGTATGAAAACTAAAAAGCAATATTGAAAAATAAAATAATTTGAAACAAGACTGCATGTAAAACAGTTTTGAGTCTATCTATTGCATTTAAGCCCAAGGTCTAGAGATGATCTTTTGACTATTGTATTTACAAGGCATATCTACCACACAAGGGTATCAAAACTTGGCTTTTAATGGGTGTTACAATTCTCTGTATAAAGTACAGGGTATGTATTGTGTTAAATCTTCATTGTGAAAATGTTGATCATTAGGGCCCACAGAATCCTTAACTTAAAGTACTAAGCCATCATCAAGATTGGACAAAATGGCTTGCTAAATCACAAATTTTGTACATCTTCATTTTATATATCTGATAAATATTTGTGTTTCATTTGATAAGATTGTAGCACCTTATTAAAATCTAATTTATAACGGCTATATAAATTTTGAGTTAACCGTTAACCGTTTTTTAGTTTAATATAAAAATTTGTAGATGATGAAACATCTCATTAAAATCAAATTTTCATTTCATCCATAAAATAGAGATGATCTGGATTCACCATTGACGTCGTTACTAGTGATTTGTACTAATTCATTAATTTCAAATCAAAAGACCCATTAAAATAACTTATAATTTCAAAAGTTTCATTGTCCTATCATTTAGGTGAATTGTTTTGTATAAAAATTTTGTTTGCAAATTATTTTTCCACTAATTTTACATTTTTTGTTGGTACGCACCAAGTGGTTGTAGCCATCATATCCCATACTGGCTACAGGGTATAGAAATCTTTCAAAGATCTCAAAAGAGTATCCACATTTACTACACAAACACACAAAAATGCTTATAAAAGCCCTTGGTTTTGTATAGTGAGTCTAACTATAGAGAACAAAGGCTTTTGCATCTCTGCTCTAATTTTCTTCTCCGATGGGTTTTTGTTTCTCTTGAGCTCCTCTCTCTCGATCAAAAAAAAAAGCTCCTCTCTCTCTCTCTCTCTAAGACACAAATAAAAATTATATTCATATAATGGTTCAGAAGGTGGATATGAAGAAGATAGAGGACATAACAAAATGTCAAGTGACATTTTCAAAGCGAAGAACTAGATTGATAAAGAAGGCTCATGAAATCTCTGTTTGTTGCGACGTGGATATTGCATTCATCACTTTCTCTCCCTCCGGTCGAGTGAGCAAGTTTTGCAGCCAAAGGAGGTTAGTGTAAATTACTACAGTTGAAGCTTTATCATCATTTTCAGTTTTTTCCCCTTTATTTGCTGTTAATTTTATTTTAATTTTTTTCTTGTTTTGTAGGATTGAAGACCTGATTCATCCTTACATAAATCTTCCCGTAGACAAGAGATTTACGTATGTAACCATTCCAACTCTTCATCTTGTTAACTTGTAATTCGTAATCTTCATTCCTCACTAATTTTATTTATTTATTCTTTTTTCTCTCTTCAAATGGGATTGTTTGGAATGGACTTGGGCTGGTAAATGTGATTTAATTGTCTATGGTTAAACAGTCATATCAAGAATGTTCAGGTACTTTGCTGTAGTTAACAAGATTTATTTTTGTAGATTTGGTATTACTTTCTTGATGAGTAAAGTTGCTAAAAATCTTGTAATTTTTTTTCGTATACATTTTTTTTTTTTTTTTTTTTTTTTTTTTTTGCGTAATTTAATTCATAACGTGTTCATATTCATGTAGGAGAAGCAGGAAAAGATACACCAACTAGACCGCATTAAAGGCGAAACTAGCAAGCTTCAATATCTTGAAAAACAGTTAGATTCTGTCTCTGTCTCTTACAATTCTTATTTATTTGTTTACTTATGATAATTTTAAGATTTCTAATTAACATCATTTCGACTCTTAGTTTTTCATGCGTTGTCAAACAAAACTAAGTTGTAACGAACACAATTTTTCCTCTCTTTCTCCATATCTGTTTTTGTTTTTTATAAATAAACAACAAGACCGATCTTATTTGTTCACTCATGTAACAAATTTGTCTGACAAACAATAGGAACATTCCCTTCTTTGTTTTTTTTTTTTTTTTCTTTTTTTATAATTTTGAAAAACCATACATATATAGTTTCATTAATTATAAAAATTGTCCTATCTAAATATATATATATTGTTACCAAGACGATTGTCCAAACTGATGGCTAAACAGAGAAAGGATTTTAATTCGTTTGACAGATTTATAAAGTTGTATTGAGTTTTTTTTATTTAGTTTTTTGCGTTTTCTATATAATAAAAATTATTATAAAAAAATCTTGACATTTGTAGTTCTCTTTGTTTTTGAGAAAAACAGTATGTTTAAAACAACATAATTTTAAGATTTTGAGAGACATGCTATAAACTAGTCCAATTAAATGTGAATCTAGTAAAATCAAATTCAAATCCTACTATAGATAGAAAGATATGAAATCAAACAGATTGTAAATAATTATAATCCAGTTCAAGTATGAAAAATAGTCAACAATTTTAATTCATTAAATATTTAAACAAATTAAATAATTAAATAAGAGGCTAAATTTAAGGGTGCAATAAGTATAATTGGATTTCCAAGGGTCAGTTCCAATCTTGTTGATGTTTAATATGTTGCTTATGATTCGTATTTGTAAATCACTTTTATGTTGTTTTGTTTTTGCTAAATGAATATTTTCTAATTAAATTTTATGGGCTTATGTTGCATTGTTGCTTTCTTGTACCAAATGGATTCTCCAATCTACTGAATGTAGAGTTGAAGTAAGTAAATCTTCACCAGAACATATATACATACAACATTACAACACACACATATACACACAATATCTTTAATTTAGGATAAACTTGTTCAATACTAACTGTGATAGTGTTTCTACTTTAGAACCTTGAGCTACAAATAAAAAAAAGGACATTAGAATTACAGATTTTGGAGGCTAATATCAGGTGAAGTTCATCAGAACTAGGTTCCTCTCTCTGTAGATATTCTAACAATTGTTTTTTCCATTTCTTTTAATATTGTGACATTGATCCCTTCTTTTTTTCGATGTTTTGTAGGGATTATGAAGTGCTCCCAGAGCAAGAACCATGTCTACATCAACTCATGTGGTGCGAGAGAAACTTGAAACAGTCTTTGGAAAAAGTGGTAGCAAGAAAAGTGAGTTCCCATTGCTTGTGCACATTAATCTCCTATGATACCAAGTAGGATGGTGTCAGCATTACATCTAATATTTGTTCATATGATACCACTTACTCAAATTTTGTTCAGAATGTTGCAATATATTTGTCTACTTTTTTCACCAGAATGCATTGAGTGGTAGCTATTCTTCCTTACAAAGCCAACCCAACACTCAGGTGCAAATTATAAATTTGAGCACTGCACCATCATCTTTTAATTATGGTTTCTACTTGGGAGCATAAATTTTTTTTACTATAATTTATTATACTACATCTAACATCAATCTTGATTAGGTGGAGAGGGAGAACCACGGCAGTATGCGACTTTCATGCAACATTGATGGAAGGGATCTGGGTTGGGTTCCAAAAAGCCCTCCTTATGGACAGCTTTTAATGCAACTTGATCCTTGGATTAGTCCTTACAGGTTTACATGTTATCAACAACTTATTGGCTATTGATTTTCACTATTTACTTGACACCTTTTGCGTCCAAGTCCTTTTCCCCCCCTTAAATGTTATCATAATTTTTTGATCACTAGAAGTTTGATAATTTAGAGAAGTGGTTGTTCATGAGGCAACAATTTTAGCTAGTAAAGAAGTCTTGTTTTAACAATCTATTAAACCCTAAACCATTCACTGATCTTTAAGAAAAACAAGAATTAACCCCTACATTCATTACTGTTTTATAAGATCAAATTTAGAGTATCGATAGAGTGTAGGTTGATATTATTAGTTTATTTTGTTGGTCTCTTGATACCGATATGGGATTTAAATTATTTTCATATCAGCCAATTCATGTTCATAACTTATTAGCAACTCAATCGTAGCTAATTTGGCTGTTATAAAACACTTTCTTCATGGCTGATGAATTTTTTAAAATTCATGGTTGCATCACCCGATTAATGATACATAGTACTCGATACTCCTCATATTTTCATTGCGACTCTCAATATTGATTCGTCTACCAATCATGCCTTTATTCAAAACCTTGTTTCAAACTTTTAGTCAGTTTTCCTTTTCTATATGACTGAAAAGTAAAGGAAAAGTTGAGTGAATTTCAAGGAGATTAACTATCATAGTCTTAACAGTGCCACGGTTCGTGAAAGCATATTTCAAGGAATTACTGGTGAAGAAAAAGGAACACCAGTAAGTAGTCAAACACCAGGGTCATCCACTAGTCATATCTCAATCAGAGCTTTCTCAACCAAAAATCAGTCAGGAATTTCATCTGGAGCTCGAGAAACCCTAATTCCATTGCCAATGCAGGTAAATATTTCTTCTAACAAACCTTGGCTAAATATTTTACAATTCATAGATTCTAATTCTCCCTAATTGAGCAATTGCAAATATCATGGTAGCAACCCTCTGTTGATAGTGAATTTTCATCCATTTGGTCTAACCATGGTGGAGTATTAGATAGCTCATCCAAGGTATGTGATTGCTTTCGACGGAATATTCGATGCCATTTTTAATTTTATAATTTTACCTCATGTTTAGTTCTCATACCTTTGATTATTTTTCGTAGTAGAGAATGGTTCAAAAAATTTCCCTTTTGGGTCCAACTACAATGTTTTCCACATACTTGTTCATTAGAACATATACATATCTCTCCTAGTTTATCTTTCATTAGATTCTTTATAATTTTCATATTCTAGTTATACATATAATTTTGATTAACTATTCTTTCCTTTCACTTGAAAGATTTTATACTTACCTTGTTATAGTTTTTGCATTAATTCTCATTCATACTTATTTATACCTTCTTTTCTTTTATTTATTTATTTATAGGCATATGCTTATGTTATACCTTACTTATATAGGGGTAGTATGGATCCTAATAAGTGCTAAACACTAACCACTCGACCGTGGATCCAATTCAGTTATTGACATTGATCTGTTATCTCCATATTCAATTAATTACTTTGAGGTTATTGTATATCTTTGCAGCAGAACCACTTGAATAAGCAAGACATTGTCATGTCAGTGGCTCAATCTAAATCAAACCACCAAAATGGAAATTGGTTTCATAGTGGTAATCCTAACTGTAGCGAGAGCTTGAGTGTCACTCAACCTCCAAATGTTGCAGGGTATGTGTTTTCTATATATTCAAGTTTTATGCGAAAAATGCTTTTTCTTTGGTGTAATTTGATTAACATGAAAAATGAACTATTAATTATTATCTTTTACATTGTATTTACAGGAATATATCTCTACCAATTAATGGATCATTTTGCATTGCTTCTGCTTCTTCTGTCACCACCATAACTACTGCGAAAGGGTTGAACTTGGATGAATTGGGGTTGTATCAGATGGAAATTGGAATGGAAAAGTATAAGCCAGAAAATGACCGGACAATAACTACATCAAAATGGTTTAACCCGAAGACAACCACTTCGCAACACAATAATGTAAAACAAATTGATGACCAATGCCTCACGAAAAGCTATCTCTAACTTTTTAGCTCTCTCTCTCTCTCTAAAAACCTCCTTCCCCGGCTTCTCTTTTGGCAAGCCGGCCGCCGCCTTTGCTATGGCGGTCGGCTTGCCTTGCTCGTTTCGGCATTTGCCTGTTTTGTTTTTGCTTTAAATAAACTAGAGTCTCCCATTTTCCCCACCTAGGTGTGTTTCTTTGTTGCTGCGGGGGCCGTCGGTGTTGTCTTCAGGGGCCGTCGGTGTTGTCTTCAGTTGTCTTTCTTGTGTTTCATCCTTGTCGTTCTAGCTGATGCATCAGGGGTCGTCCAGGACTTTCATTCGAGCGCTTCCTGGCGAGTAGGAGCTTGAGGGGTGCAATATGGTTCAGATTGGTAGAGAAGTATCGATGCTCTGTTTTCGGCGGAAACATGGGTGTCGTAGGCGGTCCAGTTCTGTCCGGTTGTCACTCGAGCGCTCCTTTTCGTGTGTGAGTTAGAGGGGTGAATTTCTTTCTTTTGTATGGAGTTGTCCCAGCGGGTGGTCGGTGTTCGGTGGGTGTGTGGATCTGGGTGAGGAGTTGCAGCAGCTTGGATTTTTTCAGGTGTTGTTTTTGGTGTTTGACAGCAACATTAGGCGTGGGTTGCAGCGGAGGAGGTAAGCAGAGGAGGTAGGCATGGAGTTTTGGCAGCAGAAGGGGCTGTGGGTGTGAGTAGCATCGGGTTTTCTGGTGTGAGTAGCTGTGGGTGTGAGTAGCATCAGAGTTTGGCCGCAGAAGGTGCAGCAGCAGTGGAGTTGAGCTGTGGGTGTTCTGTTTTCTCGGGTGGCTATGGAGTCTTCTCGGGTGTGAGTATGAAGAAGATCTGGTGGGTGATGCAGCTTGCAGCAGGGGTGGCCATGGAGTCTTCTCGGGCCGGTGTGGGCATTGGGAGGTGGGAGGGCAGCAGCTAGGGGTGGCGTGGGCAGCAGCTTAGGAGCTACTGTAGCAGCAGAGGCGTGCGTGAGGGCCTTGGGAGTTGTAGCTGCAGTGGGGTGATGTACTTTTAGTTGGTTTGGTGGTTGTAGCTGCCTTGTGTAGCTGCAGTGGGGTGTTGTAGCTGCCTTGTGTTGTTTTTGTTGGTTTAATTATTTTAGTTTTGTTTGGGTGTGGGTTTAGTACTTTTAATTTGTTTTGAGTGGTTTGGTGGGTTGATTATGTGGGGACTCTTGTATTTTAATTTTATAGTTAAGTTCTTTTTAACTTTTCTATTTAAAAAAATCGAGAGGCTTAGGGGTTGGTTGTATGAATGCGAGTAGCAGTAGTAGGGGTATTTTTATATTTCCGAATCTCTCTCGATGCATGTCGTCTTCCTGTACCTTTAATTTCATGCTGTTAAATGAAATTTTTCTTTGCTGATCAAAAAAAATTGATGACCAATGCAAAAGTGATGCCAACAACAACAACAGTGCCTCCAACAATGACACCAAGGACAACAACACTAAAAGTGGTTTTGCAATTATGGATCAGTCAACAGATATAGAAAAAGTGGATCCACTACATAAATTTCCTAAAGTGCCGTCATTTGATGACTTTTCTCTTGAGGTTAGTGCAAACAACTATAATTCATACAGATCAATTGCATAATTTATTTTTTGCAATTGTTAATGAATCACAGTTCGTTTCATTTTATATAACAAATTTATGATAGCTACTATTGCATAAGCATATCATATAGGAACGATCATTTACTAATAGAATATTTATATTTAAAATTGAAAGTGAAAATTTCAAAATTATGAGCATAGGTATCTATTTATATTTAAATTGAAAATATCAAAAAATATCTCTTCGTTTTGGTTGAGAATTTTGTATTCATGTTTTTATGATAATTGATAACTTTCTTTCTGTTGTTCCAACAGAATATTTTAGAAGACAACTTGTGGACCAAAGGAATCCAAGAGAGTGGCTTATGGGAATGGGATGACTTGGTGATGGCAGATAATATGAACTTTGAGGATCTTGAAAAGTTTTTTGACTAAAGGCAAAGTTGGTGCATTATGTATTAACTTAGAGATACCATACCTAGTTTTCTATATTAGAGTTTGATGTACATTTTGTAGTTAGTGGTTGCTAATGATGTTATATAAAGATGGTCTTATAAGTTTTTAAGTTGACTAGAACTTAAGGTTATAATATATAGATTATATTAAATCATCTAAAAGACTTGATTGTTAAAAAAAAAAAAAAAAAAACCTTTTTAACCAAAAAGTTGGATGCAATGAATGAATGATTCCTTGAAATTAAATTAAAACCATACAATGTTTCTATTGTACTTAAAAAAAAAAAAAAAACGGCTATGTTCTAATATCAATTGAAAATTTGATTTGTTGATATGATTTTTCTTTAGTGTTGTTTGGTTGATTAATTTAGTTATACAATATAAATTGCAAACATGAATCAATTACATTCAAAGAGGCTTGAGATTTTTCAATGTAAACAATCCAAGTGGAAAAAATTATGGGACCTGATCCATGTTAGAACAATTCATCTTGAATTCTTCAGTTGGTGGTCTTCGGGGTCTTCAAAACTTGGCGATAATCTTATCTATGATAAACAGAAATTTGGTGCTTCAAGTCACGTTACTTAGTCACTTTCCTATAGACAATATTTGCAAGCACTAAAAAGTGTGTAGGGGGTTACAGCAAATTCGTCTCCAGGATAAAATGAAGCCTGATCTAAAGATCAGAATTCTGACGACAATAGATCAGAATACTCTTGATATAATCAAGAAAATCAAGACACTGATAATTAATCAAGTTTGGAGAATTTGATTACCAGTAAGAAATGCAGAAACTTGCTTAAGAAACTCTTGATCGAAAACTCTAAATCAAGATATATATATATATAGAGGGAGAATTTACAAGAATGATTTATGAATTTATGATGGATTGAAATGGCTGATTTCACAACCTACTTATAGGCCTTGATGCATCTGATCGATTAGTCATGTCCCTTGATCACATCCGATCAGATTTGACCGTTGGATTGACAATCTATTGTGCAAATCATTCTCACACCAAATAGATGCCTTGACTGATCACACCTGATCACAATTGGGTGCCATCTCATCCCTATGATCGCATAGATCTCCAATAAATGACTATGACCAAATTGCTCCAGATCGGACACGCAACTATTTGATCCGTTGGTTGACTCATCGCCAACAGACACCACATCACTACTACGTGGAGTTGACTGTATTCTACGTCACCTATTGTAAACACCCCATTTTTGACCGACCTTAAGACTCAGACGTCACCGATTGAGCGTTCGGTGATGTTGCATACTGTGCTCGTTCAAAAGTCTCAGAGTCGCGGCCGTGCGCCCTGCCTCTGGACTTCCGAACTCTCTTCTGTGCCTTGTCTCGGTTTGCGAACCAAGCTCGATTTTCTCTGTTTTCTTTCCCGCGGGAAGGGAGTGGTCCTGTAGACTATCTCCCGGTGGCCGTGTGCTACATTTCGTGGCCACAGGCCCTTTTGCCCATTTCGGAGCCCGGTTCCCGATTTTCGGAGCCGTCAGGCCATGTGCCTCGGTTCGGGACTGCCCAACCATCTCCGATTTCTCCGGTTCTTGGCTAGAACCTCTGTTTTGTCATTTTGAGGAACACTGGGGCCCCTGATGCCCACTTCGTGGCCGAATGCCACTTTCGGTGCCTGTAGCCGGTTTTCGGGACCCCGAATTGCGTGATTTGGGCCCCGAGCATTCATTTTGCATCGGTTTTCTCTGATTTTTGGCAGGAACCTCTGTTTTGTCATTCCGAGGGACACTGGGGTCGCAGATGCCCACTTCACTGCTAAACACCACTTCCGGCACCTGCAGCCCATTTTTGGGATCCCGAATTGCCCGGTTTTGGCCCCGAGCGTTCATTTCTCATCAGTTTTTGTTCAAATTTGGCAGGTACCTCTGTTTCAACACCAGGAAGATCACTGGGGGGTGGGAGGCCAGCAATTATCCCAGATAACCAGTTTCGCTCCTCCGGCGCCCGTTTTGCTCACTTCCGGGCCAATGTTGAATACCCTGGGGATATTTTCTTCCAACCAAAGCTACATATCTGTGATCAGGGGACATGGGAGGACCCTAAAAACTACTGGTCGGCCAGCAATTGTGGATTTCATTTTTGAGCCTCTCCTTCAAGTCCTATGTTGTGACTCCTGTTTCAGTGTTGCCAATTTCCGACCTTGGAACCTTGTTCCACACATCTGGGAGGACCCTAAAAGTTGGTGGTCGGCCAGCAATTGTTGATTTCATTTTTGAGCCTCTCCTTCAAGTTCTATGTTGTGACTTTCGCTTCAGAGTTGCCAGATTCCGACCTTGGGGTCTTATTCTACACACATGGGAGGACACCATTGCATGGTGGTCGGCCAGAATTTTTGCACTTCAGTTTTGGGCCATGGCCGGCCGGCCAGGGTGAGTGGCTGGCCGACCAGGTGGGGTGGCCGGCCACCTCCCAAAGTTACTGGCGCCGACTTTCGCTTCCCTTTCCAAGCTCGTCTAATATTTTTCTAAAATATCCCGGGCATCCGGGGGATATTTTGGGAGGGAAAGCTTGGGTGCTTTTCCCTCCCCTTTTACACCTTTTCTTGCTTACTTAAAGGGTTGGGCAGCTCCTTTGCTAAGGTTGGAACATTTTCTCTCAAGGCTTCATCTTCCCTAACCTCCATTTTCATAGCCAAAAACTCAAAAACCTTCAAGCTTCCTAGCTAATTCCTTCATCAACCCCAAGCTCCACCATCATCACCTCCATTCCAGCAGCAAGGGAGTGTTCTTCAGAGGCTTAGAAGCAACTTTCATCAAGGCAAGAAGAGGCAAAAGACTTGTCTTCAAGGGTAAGTCTCAATTCCCTCTTTTCTAGCATAATTTTCCATCAATTCTTTACCCTATTTGCTTTCAGTTTTTGGGCTCCGACCCCTACTGGTTTTGGGTTTATTTTGAGCCCCTCTACAACTTTGTAGAAGGGCTCAACCTCATTTGGTGTCTCCATAATATACTTCCTTCAATATCACTCTTTAGGCCATTGTTTTGCATGCTTTATTTGCCTTATGAGTAATCTGATTTAGAGACTGATGTAAACTATTAGTGGGCTTATATTGAGCCCCTCTTCAACATTTAAGAAGGGCTCCATCATGTTTGGCTTCTCTATCATGCACTTCCTTTGAAATTATTTCATTTTATCGTAAAATTGCATGATTGTTTTGGCCTATTTGTAATCTGAGTTGGAGCATGAAACATACTGATATTGTGCTTATTTTGGGCCCCTCTTCAACATTGAAGAAGGGCTCAACCTGGTTTTCTTGCTCTACATATCACTTGCTTTGAATTCTTGTTCCACTCCCATATTGCATGCTTTGTTAGGCTTGCTTAGCTTCGGATTTAAGCCTTCATCAGGCCTAGAGAGTGCCTTATTTTGGTCCATTCTTCATGCTCTGTTAAGGGCCTTTGGCCATTTTATGATTGGTTTTGGTACTTGTTTTGTAATCCTCCATATTTTCCGTAAAATTGCATGCTTTGTTAGGCTTGCTTAGCTTCGGATTTCAGCCTTCATCAGGCTTAGAAAATGTCTTTTTTTGGTCCATTATTCAAGTTTTATTAATGGTCTTAAGTTGTTTGGTCATTGCTTATGATACCTCTCTTTATAGCCCTCTTTTGGCCCAAACTTTGCATGCTATATTTAGTATATCTACACACTGAATTGGAGGTTGTCATCTATTGTAAATGTACATATTTTTGGTCCCTCTTTAGTTTTGTAGAACTGTTTTTTTGGGTTTGAGCATTGTAAATACCACTTGCTTTGTAATTTCCCTCTTTTCCCGTATTTTTGCATGCCTTTGTTGCCATATCTATGCTCACAATTTGGCCTTGTTTTGTACTGAGAAGATGCTATTTTTGGGGCTGCCTTGCTACTGTTTTTGCTTTCATGTACCAATTTTGCATGTTTAGCATAGCCGTAGGCCATTTCGGGTACTTAAAATCACATTTCGGGATGATTTCATGCATTGATTGTCATTTCGTATCATTTCGGGGCTGTTTTCCCCTTCATTTAGCTATTGAAATTTGGTTTGCATGCTTGCATATCATTTTCCATGTCATTTCATGCTTTAGTGCATTACCTCGGTTTGCGTGCCCGTGGGCACGCACTTCGAGGCACTCCGTTTTCATTCATTGGCTTCCTATGTGAGTAGGTTGAGGCTCTCTCATATTGGTATAAGCCCATCATTGCATTTCTGTACCATTTTCATGCTTGTATATCATCCCCTCGATTTGCGTGCCCGTGGGCACGCACTTTGAGGCACCTCTGTTTTATCCGACGGCAGCCTATGTGAGTGCGGCTGAGGCTCTCTCATGTTGGCGTAAGCCCATCATCGCATGCCGTATGCCACATCATCGCCTCGGTTTACGTGCCCGTGTGCACGCATTTCGAGGCACTTAGGTTTTATCCGAATTGCGTTTCACCATCGCCTCTGTTTACGTGCCCGTGTGCACGCATTTTGAGGCACTTCGGTTTTATCTAAATTGCATTTCATCATCGCCTCGATTTACGTGCCCGTGCGCACGCATTTCGAGGCACTTCGGTTTTATCCGAATTGCATTTCATCATCGCCTCGGTTTACGTGCCCGTGTGCACACATTTCGAGGCACTTCGGTTTTATCCGAATTGCATTTCATCATCGCCTCGGTTTAAGTGCCCGTGTGCACGCATTTCGAGGCACTTCGGTTTTATCCGATTTGCATCTCACGTCATTGCCTCGGTTTGCGTGCCCATGTGCATGCATTTCGAGGCAACTCTTTTTATCCGACGGCCTCTTATGTGAGTACGGCTGAGGCTCTCTCATGTTAGTGTAAGTCCAATTTGCATTCTGTATGCCATTTCATGCCTGTATGTCACCGCCTCGGTTTGCGTGCCCGTGGGCACGCATTTTGAGGTATCTCATTTTAGTCCCATTGTACATCATTTTTCATGTCATTTCATGTTTTTATGCTATCACCTCGGTTTGCGTGCCCGTGGGCACGCATTTCGAGACATCTCATTTGCATAGCATTGTGCATGCTAGGATATATGTTAGTTGCATTTCATGCATACCATGCATATTGCATCGTGTTTGGGATAGGCGTTAGCCCGGGCACGGGAAACGAGACACGTTTCGTACTCCGAGTGACGGAATGGGTCTCAATTCCCAAGTCACCGACACTCCGAATTACCCATGATGGAGTTAGGTTTTGTTGTAGCATTCATCTGCATTCATCCTATATTAAGTTATGGAATTCGGCCCCTCGGCCATCAGGCATCGAGATGCGTGATTGGTGGCACGAGGATCGAGGCATGCATATATCTGTGAAATACATTGCTATGCCCTTTTCCTGCTCTCTGTTACAGCAAAACCGAGGACCAACAACTTTTCGGAGTCCGGCGCGCATTTCGAGAAATACTGCAAACAGAGGCTAATTGGGGCATCCCAGTGGATTTCCGCCCGAGGCAGTCCAACATACACTTTTCATCAGAAGCAAGGCAGTCCCTGGCTTGCATGCCAGTTTTACTTTTTTTGTAATTAATCTGTCAATTACTTAGGAATCTGTATTATTTCGGACTGTATTATTCTTTCATTTGGGACTGTATTATTATTTATTCGGACCCTCTGCGCGAGGGCATAATTGTAATAAGTGTGGGTGAGTGTGATGTATGTCTTCCAACCCCCACTTCTTTCTCCTTTTTATTTACCCGCTTATGATGGTTAGATATAGGGCATATTTCAATTAGCATCTGAGATGACATGTTTGCATCATTCATCTGTTTTTGCACGCACTGCTCGGCGCATCATACAAAGCTGCATTTATATTTCAATTCCAAATTGAATCGTAGTTGTAGCATTTCACATGCCATGTTTAGGGCAACAGCGAGCACTATAGTTTGCATCTTTGCATGCGTTGCATTAGGCATTGCAGTATATTTAGGATCATGCATGATTTCTAATGAGTTTCTGTTTTGGCTCGGAGTACTCGGTGAGTTTTATGCTTTAGCATCCTTGCATGCGTGTGAGTGTTGTCATGATAGCATGCTTACCATGAGGCTATGTGCTTAAGTGATATAACTGCCTTGGATGCCTGTGGGTGGAGGTTGAGTTATTTGGATTGGGACAATTCATCAAATGTTTGTTTTAAGCCCACTAGATAGTGGCAAAATCATGTTTTCTAAGCCCACCTGAGGGTGGCAAATCCACGTCTTAGCCTACCTGCGGGTAGCACCATCAAACCATTTTCAAACAAACAAACATGAAATGTTTTGTTCCAATTCAGGTGATTCAGTCTATACTTGTATGCTGTGCGCATCACATAGTAACCTAGGCTAATAACCGGAATAAGAACTCACAAAGTTTTCAAAAACAGATATCATGGCTAGTAGAGGCCGGTCTTTGACCGGGCGAGCGGGGGTGCTCACGATGTGACCTTCCCCAATCGTACCCAAGTTCCCGAGCCGACTTTGGTGATGACGGACACGTGGCCTTTGGCACCGAGTTAGGGTTTCCTAAATTTCCCATTTTAAAAAATATTTAGGTGGCGACTCATTATCCGCAAAGCAGTCCATGTTTGGCACTTCTTTCAAAAAATCTGTTTTTCTCAAAAACGATTTGCCGGATTTGGACTCTTTGGTTCAAGATTAAGAACCGCAACAAAATCGAGTCCGAACTGTAGCGAGGTCCATCGCGGGCCCGTTACAGTTTCTAGCGACTCTGCTGGGGAATTAGAGAACTTGACTCGAACTCATGATATCTGATTTTGACTACGCTTGTGTGTTTCTTTGCATTGCATTTGCATTGGTGCGCCTAGGACACCGTGTTTGCCATATGCCATTCCCGAACGATTTGCCGGAGGCTTGTCTTGTCAAGTCATGTCCGTAAGGCTGATCGGCTCTAGGCTCTGACAGCATGGGAATACAAACCCCGGTTTTACCGGGGCACCCTTTTTGACCATTCGACCTAGTGCATATTCGGATCCATAGTGACCATTCCAAGCTAGGACAGGTTGCTTACCCGTTTATAGGTTGTTTGAAGCTGCTGCGTGCGTAGTGAAACCCTAGTTCCTGACAAAATAGGACAGGGAAACCCTACCCCAACATAGGGGTGTTTTGGCTCTCACTTGTGCGTCTCTACAGGGAATGCATGTATCAGTTGAGTTTGGGCATCAGGCCTGCGGACATCATTCAGTATCTGAGAATCAGTTGTCTGCGGATATCCGATTCAGTTTTGGGGAAACGATGAATACGAGCGATGACGATGGTTGAGGACAGTGTATTTCCAGCTTATCCAACTGCGTGTTGTATGCCCGACTGTGTGTTGTGTGTATTTAAATTAAGCTGTTATGATGCCCGTTTTTCTGGTCATTTATTTCCTTTTGCTTTATTATCTTTTTGCTAGGGGCAGTTTGTAGCACGATTGCTTCCGAACCAGTCGATACCCCCCAAGCACTTTGGACACGAGGTCGCCGACTCAACCGATCCGAGGATCTAGTTGACGGACATCCAGTGTTCCTCTTTACCCGATCACCGAAGAAGGCCGAAGGCACATTAATGTCGAGCACGGATCACCGAACGGCGATCTACTCTAGTGTCGAACGATCGGGTTGAGATTCTGTTTACGCTATAGAGATACACTTGCGGTTAGTCGATGGAACAACAGAATCCAACAATGGAGGCGATGATCGCCCAGATGAACGAAAGCATGAAGCAAATGCAAGATGATGCTATCCGCCAGCGAATTTTCTAAGCAATGACTGTCATGGCCCAGCGATGCGGTGATCACGATTACAATGAACGCCGCATCTGCTTCACACAGTCCCTCCTCCACTAAGGCGCACTGTGTTCCTCCTCCCGGGGCCTCATTACTGGCAGATATCTCTTGGCGAATGCTCCTCCAAATCCCCAGAATACCCAGAACACCCCGAAAACCCTCCCAAATCCACGAGCCTCGCCAAACTTCCAAACACCCAAGAGGACACGGGTCTTCCAATCTGGTAGCTCGCCCCGCTTCCGCCAAGCGTCCAAAAATATTACACCTAATCACACGATCTCTCCATTTGAGTTCGATGTAGACGAACTCTGAAATTGAGCAAGTTGGAAAAGCTCTTCAAGAAATCACAGGTGAAGGCCATCCCAGATATTGAGGGCGGCTATCTTGGCGTGGCCGTGACTTTGCGGACAGATTTAAGATTCCTCAGATCGACCGTTTTGTCGGGTCTGGGGACCCCATGGTTCATCTACGGCTGTTTTCAGATATCTTGAGGCCAATGGGCCTGACGAGATGCAGCTCTCGCTTTTTGGCGAACCATCGGGCCATGGCGGTAAACCGTGCAAAGTTGGATAATGATGTCAAGAGGCGGGATGAGATGGCGAAGCCTTCGTTGCACAATATTCATATAATACTCAGATCGAGATTACAACACGTGATCTCGAAACAACAAGGCAGGAACAGAAAGAGTCTTTCTCTGATTTTGTTACTCGGTGGAGAGCCAAGGCATCGATGATGACCTTGAGGCCAACTGATAAAGATCAAATCCGGATGATTGTGCGCAATCTCCAGCCAAGGCTTATGCAGAAGATGATTGTAGTTCCCTTCCCCACCTTCGCAGACTTACATGATATGGGGGTGCAAATTGAGGATGCTATGAAGCAAGGATTGATCGATCAGGATCGGGAACAGCCCCGAAGAACATTCAGTCGTAATAACAACGCAGGCCCGAGTGGCTCTGCCAATACAAGGACTCCAGAGGTCGGTATGGTCACCACCAATCCTCCTCCCCAACCAAGGCCCGCAGCGGCCACACCTTTTTCTGATGCATCAGGGAGTAGTAACCAAGCTTCAAGATACCAATCCAGGGGTCAACGAACCTTCTCCCCACTACATATGCCTTTGTCCAAAGTCCTTGGGGTTCTAGTCAGAAAGGGGCATCTGAAACCCTTGGAACCGAGGCTCCCTCCAAATCCACTCCCCCCTTTCCACAACCCAGCCAAATATTGCAAATACCACCAGCAGCATGGTCACGATACTGACCAATGTTTCAGGCTGCGTCATGAGGTTCAAGATCTCATTGACAAAAACATCATTCTACCTCCCGAGCGACCCAACGTTACAACCAACCCACTCCCAGCACATAACCAAGATCCACCCAAAAGAATCAATCTCATCCAAACGGGGGACGTGTCTTACGACCCTAGTATCTACATTACTCCCTCCCACCTACCCAAGCCAAAGGTGATCCTTCCTGATAGCACTGACTTGTGCATGATGGACACCTCCACAACCCAACCTGAGCCAAAGGTGGTGACCATCGAAGATGGAGCAGGCGAGCTTCCGGAAACAAAAGCTGTTGAGTCAGGGTGGAGCGATACCGAGAATTTAGCTGGCGAGCTTATGATCCGATGGATATATCTCGTCAATGAGCCACCTAAAATTTGAGTGTGGAGTCATGGGAAGAAATTTGAATTGTGTATGATCCGGGGGGACAAACTTGAATCAGCGGGGGACGATCTGACAACGATGGAAGAGGACTTCGCCAACCTCAAGTTTTTCAACGATCAAGAATCAGTAGATGCATCAATCAACTGGTTTGAATACGAGGAGTCAACAGAAGTCGTCGGGTGGTTGGATGATCAACCAGATATTGTACCATTTGTGGCCGGAAGGGCCGAGGGTCAGATTGAATTGCCGGAGAGCGCCAGTACGAAGAATTTCGCTCAGGAGCAAGACATTTTGAAAACCGAACAATTGACACTGGAGGAACAAGAAAAGAAATGGGATTCTGAGAGGATCCGAAAAGCAAAGAACCATGAGGAGGTTGAGACTGCTGTGAGCACAAAAACTGAACATGCTGTGATCATGTGGGAGGAAAATGCTGAGAGCATAAACAAGCCGAAACCAGACAGGTGCCTGCTAGATGCTAATGGAATGTGGTGGGAAGATGACGACTTGTATCTCGCCCACACGCATTTAAGATTGGGCAGTGGTCAACCAGACAAAGACAGTACCTCAAGAAGTGGACCATATGACTAGAAGTGGGCGGTATTTCAAGCCCCCACACCTTGATCAACCCGAGGCATCGGGGAAAGATAAAGAGGAAAAACAGAGAGAAGCAAGTTGAAGAAGTCAGATTGAAAGCAAGTTAAAGAAAATACAAGCAGACATCTCCATCTGGGGACTGCTTATGGCTTCAAGGGTGCACAGACAGGCTGTCCTCTCTGCTATGGACAAAGCCAAACTCTCTATCGAAACTACGCCAGAACAACTAGTTGGGCTAGTCTTTCTGGGAGGAAGTTCCTCGGCATTGACCTTTTCTGACAAGGAGCTGCCGCCTGAGGGCGTGGACCATAACAGACCCCTTTACATCTCTGTAGAATGCAGGGACAAATGGATTCCGGTAGTACTTGTTGATACCGGGTCCGCTATTAATGTCTGCCCGGCCAGAACGGCATATGCAATTGGGTTAAAGCCTGCGGACTTCACACCGACTACTCAAGTGATCAAAGCCTACGACAATACAAGTAGAGATGTCCTAGGGACAGTAAAAATCCAAACCAAGATTGGGCCTGGACAACACGAGGTAGACTTTCATGTCTTGGAGGTCCCTGCATCCTTTAACATGCTTTTGGGGCGATCCTGGTTACATCAGGTGAAGGCTGTCTCATCTACTCTACATCAAATGGTGAAATACCCCTATGGGAAGGGAGTAGCCATTGTTTTTGGGAATTCATCAATCCATCCTCCTCCGGAGGTATCTACGCCAGTCCTGGAGATCGAACACGGCATGGAAGACATGTTCATATCAGGATTTACTTTGGCTGAGGCCCGGGTAGTGCAGAATATTATGGCTGTGAATGAAGGTGTGTACGTCAGTGCTCAATCCGTCTACCTCATGAACAAGCTACAACATATTCCCGGGATGGGATTAGGAAGGAGCGGTAGGAAAGGAGTCGCCACATTGGCCGAAGTGCCACATAACCCGCATACCTTTGGGCTGGGTTATCTGCCCACCAAAGAGGACTGGGCGAGGAAGGGAAAGGAAATGGCCGGTAGAGCCAGAGCGAAGCAGGCTGGGAAGCCTTTTGACTTAATCCACAGGCCCATCTGGGGTACCCTGAACGGACGCTTCGTCCGGGAGGGGGAGGACTTTCCATTTTGCGGCTTCCCAGAGCCATGGTTCAACGCGGAGAGGAAGCGCGTACCAGGTTTCGAAATCTTCTTCGACCTGCAACTATCCGGGGATGACGTTGCCAGAGCGATGCACCCAACAACCGAGGTTGAGCAAAGATAAGGCGTGGAGCCTGAGGGCACGAGAACTTGAATGGGGTAGCACTGCATGTCTCTCTGATCCTCCGATCGACCAAGAGTGCTTGGGGGATAACTTCGTGGTGTCCATGATTGGGGATGAAACGGCTGTGAGCCGACCAGCAGCTATCCTAGATGCATCAATCGCACCCTCTCTTACTTGGCAGTACGAGGAGGGGTTTTTGTCCAGCGTTAAGTCAGTAGGAGCCGAATCTGATTCCACCGAGTCGATGAGTCGAATCAGGTTCCAGCTCGACTGAGTCTGAGTCTGGTACTCCTGGGGATGTTAACCCGGATGCCAGAGTCTTGTCCAGGTCGTCTTTTTCCTTTTCATTTGAGTCTGTTGTAACCGATGAATCAGACGATTTGGATGAACTTAATGAGAATGGACTATCTGTGGTTTCTGAGTACTTTTCCGTGCCCCTAGTTTATTGCATTAATTCAGACTTTCAAAATTTTGATCAAAACGACGAGGACGAAATTCCTCCGATTTTACAACGTTTAATTGAACAAGAGCAAGAGAGATTTGTTAAGCCATTAATGGATGAAATCATTTCCGTGAACATTGGTACTGAGGAGGACCAGCGAATTGGTCCAGATCGGGTCCACGTTGTCTTCGAGGAACGCGAGCGCTTAGTCGCTTTATTAAAAGATTTCAAAGATGTTTTCGCGTGGTCCTACAAAGACATGCCTGGAATCGATCCTGAGATTGCGACACGGATCCCCTTGACCCCGAGGCCCGACTCAGCGAAGCTTAGAAGGATCCGCGATTGGGCTCTTAAGATTAAGGAAGAGGTCACCAAGCAAATTGACGCAGCTTTCGCCGGTATCTGAATATCAGGCTTGGTTGGCCAATATTGTTCGGTCTTAGAAGAAAGATGGCGAATCCGGTGTGGGTAGATTTCGAGGATTTGAACAGCTAGTCCAGAGGCGACTTTCTCCTACCGCACATCGATGAGTTAGTGGACTTCACAGCAGGGCATGCATTGCTCTCATTCATGGATGGCTTCTCAGGGTATAACCAGATAGTGATGGTGCCAGAAGACAGAGAAAAGACTGCATTCACCACCCCGTGGGGAACATATTGTTACTGGTAATGCCGTTTGGGTTAAAGAACGCTGGGGCTACTTATCAACGGGCCGCGACCACGATACTGCACGATATGATCCACAAAGAGGTTGAGGTGTATGTGGACGACATGATTGTCAAGTCTAAGGAAAGAGAGGGCCACTACACCGCCTTGCATAAGTTTTTCCAAAGGATCAGGGAATTCCGGTTGCGGCTAAACCCTCAGAAATGTACGTTTGGTGTTACAAATGGGGAAAATCTTTGGGTTTCGATTACACAAAGGCATCGAGGTCGACCCTTCCAAAATCAAGGCCATCTTAGAAATGCCGCCACCAAGGACCTGAAAGGAGGTCGAAGCTTTCGGGTAAAGTGCAATTCATAAGACGGTTTATTTCAAAACTAACCTTGACTTGTGAACCACTTTTGGCCTCCTCAAGAAAGGAAAGAAGTTCGATGGGACGGCCGATGTCAAGCTGCATTTGAGCAGTTAAAGAATATCTACGTAACCCACCCGCTTTATCACCAAAGAACCGTGGAAACCGTTGATTTTGTATCTGTCAAGAATCGAGACCACGATGGGTGCATGCTTGCACAAGAATCGAAGATAGGTGGAAAGAGCCATCTATTATTTGAGCAAGAAGATCTTTGGAATATGAGACCCGATACACCGCCGAAAAGGCTTGCTTAGCTCGTATGGGCTACCAGAAGTCATGCACTACTGTTAGCTCACTGTAATGTTGGTTTTGACTAGATCCCATCAAATATCTCTTCGAGAAACCAACCTTACGGTAGGCTAGCTCGTTGGTTCTTTGTTGCTCCGAATTTGATCTTACATATGTGACGCCAAGTCAAGAAAAGGAAGAGCGATAGCGAGTTCCTTGCCGACCATCCGTTGAGGGGATGAAGCGATTGAATATCTATTCCCGGATGAAGCAATTACGCATATCGGCGAGGAAACTTGGGCGATGTACTTTGACGGGCGTCAAATCAACATGGGTATGGGATAGAGTGTTCTTGTTTGAACCCGACAATTCAGATCCTCTAGCCTTCAAGCTCCGGTTCAAAGTCTCAAACAATGAAGCGAATATGAAGCGTGCATTCTTTGGTTTGGAAGCGCCCTAGAACTAGGGCAAGAATTTGGATGTCATTGGGGATTCAAACCTTGTTGTGTCTCAAGCTAAAGGAGACTGGAAAGTAAAAGAGGAAAATATGATGATGTATCACCAAACCTTGGATTTGCTGATTCCTCGGTTTGAAAAGCTAAGTTTTACTCATCTACTAAGAGAGAACAACAAGTTTGCAGACGCTTTAGCAACTCTATCATCCATGATAGACATCCCGCGTGGAGTCCGAATGCGTCCAGTCATTATTGACCAGAAATTTGCACCTGTCTATGAGTCGATTGCAGCCATAGATGAAGTTCAGGACGAACACCCTTGGTATTACGATATTTGGAACTTCTTGGAGACAGAAACGTACCCGCCAGGGGTAAATGCCAAAGACAAAAGGGCAATAAGAAGGTTGGCCGTTCAGTTCATCATCTGCGGGGGTAAACTGTATAGAAGGGGTCATCTGGGAATGCATAAACTATCGTTGATCTTTGAAGAGTCCAAGCGTCGATGGAAGCCATCCACGGGGTGAATGTGGTGCACACATGACGGGGGGGATGTTGGCTCGGAAGATCCTTAGGCAAGGCTATTACTGGTCCACCATGGAAGAGGATTGTATTGGTTTCGTCCGGCGATGCCACAAGTGTCAAATTCATGCAAATCGCATGAACATTCCGCCGTCAAAGCTGTACAACATGACTTCGCCATAGCCGTTTTCTGTCTGGGGAATTGATGTGATCGGGGCTGTCACGCCAAAGGGATCGAATGGGCATGAGTTCATCCTTGTAGCGATAGATTATTTCACAAAGTGGGTTGAGGCCCAATCTTATGCGGTGTTGAAAGCTTCACACGTTGCAAAATTCATCAGAAATAACATCATCTCGCCGCTCTGAGTCCCAGATGAGATTGTTGCAGACAATGGTCCCCACTCCAAGAGAGAGGTGATTGACTTGTTGAAGAAATACAATGTGGCTTTTCATAAGTCGTCTCCTTATCGGCCGCAAACCAACGGAGCAGTTGAGGCCGCCAACAAGAATATCAAGCATACTACGAAAATGGTGGAAACCTATCGGGATTGGCCAGATAAGCTGCCTTTCGCTCTGTGGGGCTACAGGACTTCGATCAGAACTTCTACTGGGGCGACTCCGTATTCATTGGTCTATGGGATGGAGGCCGTTCTGCCAATTGAGATTGTGGTCCCGTCGTTACGAGTATTGGCCGAGTGCCAGATAGTCGAAGCGGATTAGCGTGAGCAGTTGAGAACTCATGCTTTTCGACGAGAAGGTTGAAAGCAACATCACGCCCAAGGTTATCAACGCAGAATCGCCTGCTTTTAACAAGAAGGTTAAGTCCAGAATTTGAAAGAAGGAGATTTGGTACTCAAGGACAACCGAGCTCCCATTCACGACCAAGGGCAAGTTCGGACAATTGGTGGTCCTACATTATCAAGTCAATCAGTCGTGGAGTCTGTGGTTACGATGGATCTAGATGGCTTAGAATTTTCCCAACCGATCAATATGGACAAGTTGAAGAAATACTACCCTTGAGAGGCTCGCTAGGCCGAAAACCCGAAGGGCGACCTAGGCAAAATCGAGCATAGAAAATTTGAAATTATAAAAAGCGAGCTATAAGGTTGAAAACCCATAAAGCGGCCTTGGCAAAAGTTAGGCGCAAAGGAGAGCAAAACACCCGGCGAACCTAAGCTGAACTACGAAGACTTGATTCCCATCTTTGGGATACGTAGGCAGCTTCATCTTGAAGTTCAGTCACAATCTTTTCCCCGATCAACTTTGTCCATTCTGATCACCTCAGCTATCTCTATTCATCAGCATTTATTGTGATCTCCGGTACAGTGCTATTCAAACTAGGGGCAACTTTCTGTTGCGGTGAAGTGTTGCGGCACCTTCCAGACTAGGGGCAACTTTCCGTTGCTATGAATTGCCCAGGCACTTTTCAAACTAGGGGCAACTTTCCAGTTGCTAGGATTCGGGGTTGTGCATCTCGGATGATCCTGTGTGTCGATTGATCCATATCGAAAATGGTTTTGAAAAGTTTTAATAAAAGTTGACTTTGTTCAAAGTAATCTTTTCACAATTAAGACCATTTTTGGACCAAAAGTGGAGAATTTTCAGTACCACAACCTTCAATTTCATTGATTTCAAAACAGAGTTCTTTTGCTCTTGCATACAATCGAAGTTGCTTTTTATTACACTCATAAAGAAAACTTGGAAGTGCTAATAAAGCAATAAATCTGGGGCATAGTCAAGTCAGGTGTCCCTGCGCCCCTTTCCAGAGCTAGTTGAAGCCTCTGATGCCAACCTAGGCCCATCTTGTGCTTCCTCATTGAGCCAATCCCAGCATTCATCAGACAAAGTGCAACTGAAGGTAGGGGCGGGGGCCAGAAGCTCTCTAACTCTCCATCTGCATGCGCCGAGCCAACCAGGCGCCGAATTGGAAATGTAGCCGGATACTCTATCCCTTCTGGTGGGCAAGTCTGATCGTGGCCGAACTGGCGCAGAATGCGGAATGGGAAATAAAACACACAGTGAGTCAAGCCGATCAGTCGAATCGTGACCTGCCGGGACATGCTATAGCTCATCGCCGGGAGATTGAGCCATGGGCAGCGCCACGCAATGCGATCTGCCGACAGGTTGCACATCCATTCAAACCACCAGCTCTCATCAGGAGCATTGACTAGGCGTTGCCGAAAGAAGTAGCCGCGAGCTGAGTAAGCGGGGCAAGAGTCCACAACTTGCAATTTATCCATCAACCATATCTGGGGAGGGATGAAAAATGAGAGAATAAAGAATAGAGAGATGTACGATGAGAGAAAAGTAAGGTAAGGGTTTTTGTGAGAAAAATCGAGCCTGAGGGTCGAGTGATGTGAGCAAATATACATGCGAGCTTGGATGGGAAACATTACCTGTAGTAGTAATGGACTCCCCGCAAACCTGGTTGTCTCCCGGTGGTGGAAAGCATCCAAGCCCATCAGTATCTTCGCCAAAGTCATGGCGATGCAATTCTTTCCTTCTCTCAAACCTTGGGCGACTTCAATCAAACGGACACTAGCTCCTCCGGAACCCGAGACAAATAGAAAATGAGATAGAAGGCACAAGCAGAGGGCATGCTATCGGAAACCCTGCCAATGATGGTCACTGCGGTCGCCAGCATCAGAGAATCGGTAAATCAGGCTCGGGATATCCAACATGCCATCACCAATCAGAGACCTGGCATCATGCGCATTAAGACCGCACATCCGTCCCAAGGTCTGGGCATAGCCGAAATTGAGCTGGGGCAAGATTTCCTCGCCTCGCTCGGACTCCATCAAGATTTGAAAATCTTCAAAAGTAGGACATACCTCTTGCCCGCCAAAGCTAAAGACGTGCGTCACCGGGTTCCAAAACCTTGCCGCGGCATGGAGGAAAGGAAGATGTAGTGGAGTCCGGCTTAGCGTGAATAGTGCATTCAAGCCAAAACCCCGGAAGTTCAACTTCTCCGAGCCATCCAAAGAAGAAATCGAAGATGTGAGATTTTCCACAAGAAACGCCTCCATTTTTGTGAGAGATGGTGATGAAATGAACAAGCTCCAAGGCTGGGGCTTTTATAGAGGGGTAAAACACTATTCAAGGGACACTTGTCAAATTTTTGGAGGTCATGGGAGGGGTGGCCGAAAACTATCATATTCAATATGATAGTTTGAACCGAAAATAATTTGGGTGATTTATGCAATGGATTACTGTTATGTTTTCGGCCATGTTTTGGTCCTGTTTTGCCCGCCGGAAGGAAGTTTGAAGCATTTCTATGCATCGGGAATGTCGAAGGCCTTCATTTCTATCAGTTTTGGGTACGCTCCATCATCCAGATTGTCTGTCTGAAATACATTTTGTCATGTTTTTGCTTATCGAGCTGTTGTTTTGCTTATCGAGTTGTAAGTTTGTCGAGCTGTCGCATTTTGTGTTTTGAGTTGTTACCCTTTGCGGTTACACAATTTTGTTAAAGTCTTGTTTATTGAGTCGTTAGCAATGTTGTACTTTGCTTATCGAGTTGTAAACTTGCTAAGATTCTGTTATTTCTTAGCGGGTCGGTTCATTTTTTGATTTGTTGTGTCGGTTCATTACCTGACCCGGTGAATACATGAAGCACATTTTCATTCAATTCCATTTTGTGCAAAATAAAATAATGCGATGCAATGCTGAGAATTTCAAATACAACATCTTTTCAAAAGTTGTTTCATTCCATCATATTTTACAACAATTAAAGGTACAAGTTTTACAGAAAATAAAACTGCCTAACAATGTGCAAAGTGCTACAAACTACTAGCTAAAAAAGTAAAATAAAGCAGGAAATAACATCAATATCCTCGGGAACGGGAATGAGGAGGTCCTCTCATCCTCTTCTGCGGGATAATCTCTGCATCATCATCACCATCCGGATCAGAGCTGCCATCCTCCGGATCCCCCTCGGGCTCGTCTCCGCTCCCGGAACCAAGACCGGAGCCTCCCTCCCCAGGAGATGTCTCTGACACACGCTCTGCGACCTCCTCCTCCTCCTCATCCTCAACAATGGGTGCCTCAAGGCTCATGAGCCGACCCTGCTCCTCGAGCTCCTCGGTAAGGCCTGGATAGCCCAGCTCCTCGAGGCCCAGTACCTCGAGTAGGTCTAGCACCTCGACCTCTCTGAGAAGACCCGGGTGGCCCGCCCCGTGTCGAAGCATACACGGGAGGCATCTGAAAATGAAAAGTGCAATACATCAGTTCAAACATAAAAAGCAGGTGCAAATACAGTATGTGAATGGGGTGTGTGCCAGATGTGTCCTACACAGTCTATCAATACAGCAGAATGCTTAAAACCAGAGCGTTATCACAAACATGATAAATGCAAGAGAGATGAAGGGTACCTGGAAGCCCATGATGGACATCTGTGCCTCTCTACGCAGGACCATCCCCTCAAGTGAGGCTACCACCCCGAGCATCTGATCTATGTACTCCCGAGGTGGCTGCAGACACAAGCTCAAACTCATCAATAAATAAAGCAACTCCCAAAATGTCTGTGTGATAAATGAAAATGGTGGAACATATCGGTGGTGAGTCAGGATCACTGACATATCTGTGACCAGGCATCGGAGGCTCCATAGGGATCGGGATCGGAGAAGTAGTCCCATACTGCCAACTCGTCAACTCAGTCGGCATATCTGGCCATCCAGGATGATCGAGAGTCGGAGGGATTGGAGGAATCGAACTACCTCTACCTCTAGATGTACCGGCCCTGCTAGAAGAGGGCATGTCTGCAGCACGGGCACGACTCGGAGATGGTGCGCCAGTGGGCCTCAGTGGTGGAGCCCGTACTCCCGTCAGGGGGGGCATCAGATATATGCGGCGATAGGTGGCGTAGTTCCCCTCGATGAGATATAATAAAGCATCGCTGCCCTGCATGTCCCTAATGACCTCCTCAGTAGATAGCCTGTCGGCAGTCCGCATGGTGGGTGGAGGCACAGCAGGAGGGTCCTGAGAATCATACCCCAAACTGACGCCGAAGCGTTCCAGAACCAGCGCTAACCGGTCCTCAGCAGAACCTATCTCGAACTAGTCGACCCTCCAGGGTACTGATTCTCGAGATCATCGCCAAAGATTGCCCAGGGCTGCCAAGTGATCTGCAGATAACCAGTGTACAAATCAATCAGAAATCAAGGATATGCAAAGCGGATCGAAGATGAAAATGAAAGGAACCGAGAGTTCTGAAATACCTCTGTCGCCCTCACAGCGTCGAAGTACTGTCGCAGATGGAATAGAGTCTCTCGAGGCCTCGATAAGTGCTCGCCCTCAAACATCAATGAAAACGGAGTCATAGGAGGTCCTGCCACCTCCATCTCCGGAGCCAATGTGGGGAAATATGCATATACCCATAGCTGAGAAAAGCAGTGTGGAATGTGAGTACAAAGTGCCAAAGGCAGAATACAGAATGCAAAGTGTGCCGTGTGTGCAGTGAACAAGTAATGAGGAGAAAAAATGTAAATCAAGAGGACAGAATGTACCTCCCAAGCCCTCCAGTAGCCGCCAAGTAAGTCCCCCCGCGTGCGAGAGACTGCGCTCATGTAGCAATAAAGGGTAGCCAGGCCGCCTCAATCATCTTGACCAGGCACTGTGATAGGTCTACAGGCCTTCGATGGATACAACCCGACCATGTTCCATCTATCGTGAGCAGTGGTGCCAAAGAGGAACATGAGAAACCAATTATCTTGCTCGACCTCCTCGGGAGACTCAGGCTCCATCTGTGGCCGCCGGAAATGTGAAGAGAACCAAGTATACCGAACCCTCCCGGTACCTCTGTCTACAGGCGGGCGGGCCCCCAATAGATGCATCCAAGCAGCCTCCCACAGACCCATATCCTCGTCGTAGGGAATGGGTCCACCGCCTAGGTCTAGGCAGTGAGCATAGCGAAGTCCGGTGGGGTCATGGTCATATCCCTGTCATGAAAAAATGGAAAGAATTGGTGGTGTCCACCATCTCTCCTTGAGCGGCAAATAATGTCCTCTTGATGAGGCGGTGTGATAACCCCTGCAGAATGGTCGAATCTGCAAAGTCAAGCAAGTCCGGACAGCTTAGGAGCTCAAGATACCACTCCCTCGGCGGTGGAGCCATATCCCAACCTTGTCGAGAGCTAGCTGCATTTAGAATGAATCGTGTATCGACAAATGAAATGAAAGGCGTGTGCAAACAAAATGAAGTGAAAATGAAATGTGCAAATGAAGCAAATCTGGTACGTGTGTTGATGCATCGAGTTTGGGGTATGTGTTCTACTCTTAATCTGTGGTCAGGTGTTCACTTCAAATCTGGCCATGTGTTGAAGAAATCGAGTTTAGGGTGTGTGTTCTACTCTTAATCGATGGTTGCGTGTTCACTTCAAATCTGGCTGTGTTCATGAATCGAGTTTGGGGTATGTGTTCTACTATTAATCCGTGGGGTGTGTTGATGAAATCGAGTTTAGAGTGTGTTCTACTCTTAATCGATTTGCGTGTTCACTTCAAATCTGGGTGTGTTCGATAAATCGAGTTTAGAATGTGTGTTCACTTCAAATCTGGTGTGTGTTGATCATCGAGTTTAAGTGTGTGTTCTACTCTTAATCGGGCTGCGTGTTCACTTCAAATCTGGTGTGTGTTGATGTCGAGTTTAGAGGTGTGTTCTACTCTTAATCGCTTGGGCTTCACTTCAAATCATCGTGTGTTCAAGAAGTCGAGTTTAGGACTTAATCCGTGTGTGTTCACTTCAAATCTGGGTTGTGTGTTCAAGAAATCGAGTTTAGAAAGGTGTTCTACTCTTAATCGATTGGGTCGTGTTCACTTCAAATCTGGGTCAGTGTTGATGCATCGAGTTTAGGGTCAGGTGTTCTGCTCTTAATCGATTAGTGCGTGTTCACTTCAAATCTGGGTTGTGTGTTGATGCATCGAGTTTAGGGTGTGTTCTACTCTTAATCGATTAGGCTGCGTGTTCACTTCAAATCTGAAATTTGTGTGTTGATGAAATCGAGTTTAGGGTCAGTGTGTTCTACTCTTAATCGATGGGCTGCGTGTTCACTTCAAATCTGGGTGTGTGTTGATGCATCGAGTTTGGGACTGTGTGTTCTACTCTTAATCAAGTGAAATGTGTTCACTTCAAATCTGGTGTGTGTTCGATAAATCGAGTTTAGAAATGTGTTCTACTCTTAATCGTTGAAATTGCGTGTTCACTTCAAATCTGGGTGTGTGTTGATGCATCGAGTTTAGTCTTGTGTGTTCTACTCTTAATCAGGGGGTGGGAACTGTGTTCACTTCAAATCTGGTTTGTGTGTTGATAAATCGAGTTTAGTGTGTGTTCTACTCTTAATCGATTAAACGCGTGTTCACTTCAAATCTGGTGTGTGTTGATAAATCGAGTTTAGGGTCATGTGTTTAATGCATCGAGTTTAGGGTGTGTGTTCTACTCTTAATCGATTAAATTTGCGTGTTCACTTCAAATCCGGGCTGTGTGTTCAGTAAATCAGAGTTTAGGGCTGTGTGTTTTACTCTTAATCAGTGGGCTGTGCGTTCACTTCAAATCTGGGTTGTGTGTTCAGTAAGTCAGAGTTTAGGGCTGTGTGTTCTGCTCTTAATCAGTGGGCTGTGCGTTCACTTCAAATCTGGGCTGCGTGTTCAGAAAATCTGAGTTAGGGGCTGCGTGTTGTACTCTTAGTCAGTATGTGCTGTGGGCTCATTTTCAACTTCGGGCTGTATGTTCGGTGAATCAATGTTTGAGCCGTGTGTTCAATTTCTAACTAATGCATACGATACATTCACAATCAGGCGGGGTATCGTGTGTTCGTGAAATTCAAGTGGCTAAGTTATATGCTCAGGATGCAAGTACTATGTCATAAGTTAAGCGTATTGTCTAAGCATGGCGGGGAGCGAAATGCACGGAGGATACACAACGTAAAGTAAAATACCTCGCATCGTGGGAGAGAGTCTTTGCTCGACTCTCATGAAGAGATCCCTGATACCCGTCGTTGAAATCGGTGAAGTGATGAAAACGCGGCTGAAGCCTATGTCTGCATTGGGGCATAATAAGCTAAACGCCGAATAAAGGCGAACCCTCGGGGGCAATGTCATGATGTCAAAATCATCTCTGGCGCCGGGAAAACCTCTGCCGTGAGGAAAATGACCCGCCATGTCGAGAAATCTGCAAAGAGGAGCAAAAGTGAGCAAAATGAGCCAAAATCGAAAAAAGTCAACAAAAGTCAACCCTCGGGAAATGAAAAGTCAACAAAAGTCAACTCCCGGGAAAATTTTCTAAATATTGAGACAAACTTACCTCAAATGGTGAAAATGAGAAGAGAAGCCCCGAAATCAAACTTTGATCGGTTCAAAGTGCTTAACGCTGGAAGATTTCGCAAAAACAACTTGCGTGGGAGTAGAGGCGATATAAAATGCATATCTGAAAGAGAAAGTGGCTTAGGAAGCAAGAGGAGAGAATTTCACACTTGTGGGTGTGATTTCGGAGTGAATGGAGGTGCCTATATATAGAAATCCTCAAAATGACCAAAATGCCCCTACTTTGGGCAGGTGGCCGACCGGCCACCTAACCTAGCTGGCCGGCCCCTCTACTTTTTCCCCCTGGCCGATGGCCTCTCCTAGGGCAGTAGGCTGGCCGACCATGCTCCCCACCCCCTCCCCTACCTCTCTGCAAATTTTGAGGAAAATCGGAGCTCCCGAGACCTGAAAAAGTTCAAGAAAAGTGCACTTTCTGGCGCCGAATTGCACCGCCGGAACTTCAATTGCAATTTCTGACATGTGTCTCATCATTATTCATCAAAATCAGAGTGTATCCTTTTTAAACATGTTGTGACCTCTCCGGGAGGTGAATCAGAGGCCGCGATCGAGTTGCCGTCGCCCGAAATCTTGCGTTCATTTCGTTGTTCTTAAGACAAGCGGGCACCCTGATTTGTGCTCGTTTTGCATTATTTGGCTCATAATTTGCATTCTCATGAACGTCTTGCATTGTCATGCGTGATTTCTTGGTGTACAATACTTCTATGCTTGAGCATGCGTTGTCACGCATTATCCTTTCTCGCATTGTGATGCATACACTCGCTGACACTGCGTGTGTCAAACTTTTGGAATCGTAGGAATCTCATTGAATATATGTTGTTGGCATATTGTTCTTGTTGAATTTCTCTATTTTGCAGGCACGATATTGTATGTACGGTTCATTTGAAATTTGGTGCGACCCAGAGCGAATCGCACAGTGTCGTATCTTCTCTCGTCGAGGCAGCGAGAATTGAATGATTCTCCGCATTCCTAACTGCATGAAATGTAGTTGTTGCTTTGCATTCTTGCTTAAAACTGTTGCATCTATTTGTCAATACTTGCTTCATTACAGCTTGTTGCACTTGCATGATCACTTGGCTCCGTGCCTATCATTTTGCATTTTGCCCCCTTTGCCTGCGGGCACGCCTGCGGGCACACACATATATCTGTTGATCTCGTATGATTGTCTAAGTCTTCGGCCTTGTCAAAAATGGGTCGTCTCTGGGCTTTGACATTCACTCCCGTCACTTGTGACTTTCGAGTTCTGTCAAAGAGGGGCAACTGTAGACACCCCATTTTTGACCGACCTTAAGACTCAGACGTCACCGATTGAGCGTTCGGTGATGTTGCATACTGTGCTCGTTCAAAAGTCTCAGAGTCGCGGCCGTGCGCCCTGCCTCTGGACTTCCGAACTCTCTTCTGTGCCTTGTCTCGGTTTGCGAACTAGGCTCGGTTTTCTCGGTTTCCTTTCCCGCGGGAAGGGAGTGGTCCTGTAGACTATCTCCCGGTGGCTGTGTGCTACATTTCGTGGCCGCAGGCCCTTTTGCCCATTTCGGAGCCCGGTTCCCAGTTTTCGGAGCCGTCAGGCCATGTGCCTCGGTTCGGGACCGCCCAACCATCTCCGATTTCTCCAGTTCTTGGCTAGAACCTCTGTTTTGTCATTTTGAGGAACACTAGGGCCCCTGATGCCCACTTCGTGGCCGAATGCCACTTTCGGTGCTGTCAGTTTGGGACCGGGTGCGTGATTTGGGCCCCGAGCATTCATACTGCATCGGTTTTCTCTGATTTTTGGCAGGAACCTCTGTTTTGTCATTCAGGGACACTGGGTCGCAGATGCCCACTTCATCGCTAAACACCACTTAAACTGCGGCCCATTTTTGGGATCGACTGTGCGGTTTGGCCAGCGTTCATTTCTCATCAGTTTTGTTCAAATTTGGCGGTACCTCTGTTTCAACACGGGAAGATCCTTTGGGGGTGGGAGGCCAGCAATTATCCCAGATAACCG
>CM045758.1:147604302-147974302 GCA_025200525.1 Camellia lanceoleosa
AAACGGTTTGCTACCGCAAGTAGGCTAAAATGCGTGTTTTGCCACCCTCAAGTGGGCTTTAGAAAAGATGATTTTGCCACTAACTAGTGGGCTTAAAACTCACAGCTTTTAATGCATTGTCCCAATTTAGGTAATTCAACCTCCATCCAGTGCATTCAAGCAGCTTATATCACATAAGCACTAGCCTCATGGTAATCATGCTATTATGGCAACATTCACACGCATGTGATATGCTAAAGCATAAAAGCTCACCTAGTACCAAGCCAAAATAAAAAACCATAGTAATCATATGCATGATCCTAGTTCATGTTAAATGGCTAATGCAACACATGCAAAAATGCACCATAGCAAGGCTCGACTATTCTAAACATGGCATATGGAATGCTACAACTAGCACGATTCAATTTGGAATTGAAATACAAATGCGCTTGTATGATGCCGAGTCTTAAGTATGCAAAACAGATGAATGATGCAAACATGCTATCATGTTGTATGCTAATCGAATATGCCCTATATCTAACCATCATAAGGTGTAAATAAAAGGAAGAAAGACGGGGTTGAAGACATACATCACACTCACCCACACTTATTACAATTATGCTTTCACAGAGGGTCCAAAAGAATATACACCAAATAATATTTAAATACATAATAAATTATTACAACAAAATTCTAATTTAATTAATAATTGAAATGCGAAAAGAAAGGAGGCTACGGCCTCACGGATGCGAATGATGCATGCTCAATCCGACTTTCAAAACCCGCGCCATGGCATCGCCGCTTTTTATCGCCTGTCTCCCCAAAAATTACCAAAGTCCCAAAATGCCTTCCTTTCATGCTTCTGTATACCACTGGCTGGAGGAAATGTCCACCGGCCACCCACAATTTCCATCGGCTGCTTAGGAGATTATCGGCCCTGAATATAATGCCGGTCGGCACTATATACTACCGGTCGGCAGAGAATTCTCAGAGAGGATGCTTGATAAACAAAGAAGAAAGACAGACAGTGCATGGTGGAATTTTGAGCATATGTAAGCATGGCCAATGCTCCCTATCATGTATAGGACTCAAGGAAGCATGGCCCTTGGTCCTCCATCAATTATGCATCTTGATGCATGATGGCCTAAGGGACCAAGATGGCAATTCAATGTAAATATGCATGCAACACACAAATGAGAACCAAGACCCTATCATGTCAAGGTCAAGGGTCTGAATGACATGAGAATTAAGGTGTTTTGCCACTTGAAGTACAAACACCCCTTATTTCAGACTTGGTTTGACACCCCAAACCAAGTAATGCAATGCATGTTATGCAAACATGGCTCAAAAGGTGCAATACGAGATGAAATGCAAGACATACCAAATGTAATGCAACATTTTATGGCAAGTGTGCAACACTAGGTATGCAAGATACAAAGTGTGATGCAAACATGGACACTTAAGGCAATAGGATTGACATGTGCTAAGACCATATTGACCAAACATGCAACAAGCATCAAATAAACATGCAATGGTGGACTTAATCATAATGGGGCAGACCTCAAACCTCCCCAAAACAATGGCAAAACATGCCCAAAACATGGGCAAAATGCTATGCAAGCATGCAAGTTAATGAGCCTAAACCTAAGGCACCTAAAGAGAGCATCTTACTACCATTGACATGACCACTATAGCATGTATTAGGCCACCCAAAACAGATTTCTAGCATGCAAAAACACACCCAAATCCCCTTGATATGGCAGCCCCAAAATGCTTTGAAAATACAAGCATGCATAAGGCCTATTCCTAGGCATAAAAGGGCACACCCTAAAAGCATGAAATAAGCCACATATGCAAACATACAAACATGATTTATTGACTGAAATAGGATCCTAAATGAGGCCAAATTAAGAGAATGACCTAATCTAAGCATGTTAGAGGCCGATACAACCAAGGCTTACAAGCCAAAACACAAAGCAACTATACTAATCATGCCAAACATGACAAAATCAGTGGCCAACAGACCTAACACATGGCAAAATGATGCTAATATCTTCATGAAGTGAGGCTCATACATGCAAGAAACATGGTCTAAACTCATGGCTTATTTCTAGGCAAACTAGAGCATTACAAAGCAAGTATAAGAAGCATGCCAAGGGCCACAAAACCAACCAAAAAAAGAGATGATATATGATCCAAAACACCCAAAAAAACTCAATGAAGCCAAATGCAAGTATGCATACATGCTACTTTGTGAGCCAAGGACAAAGACAAGAAAGGGGCTAAGGGAGAGGGTGTCCTCCCCTATTTATGACTTCAATATTCTCACCATCGAAAACCCACCGGTTTTCAATGGTGAGAAGACCAAGAACAACAAGCAAATAAAACCTTAAGAAAAGGCAACAAAAGGGCCAAAACAAAGGCCTAAGAGGGTGAGCTTTCACCAAACCACAAAATACCCTTAATGAATGTTCTACATGAAAATATAAGCCTTTTTATGTTGGACACAAAGCCAAAAACAAAAAGCAAGATAGGTAAAAACTAGTTGCAAAAATGAGGAAACTAAAGTAACTAGCTCACCCTTGAAGACTCCTTGAAGAACAAGTGATGTAGCCTCCTCTAATGATCAAATCCAAATTCAAAACCACCACAAACAAACCTCCAAGTCCCTCAATCTCGAGCTAGGTGTAATAGTGTGTGTAATGGTGTAAAAGTAAGGCAAAACACACTATATGGATCCAAAACACACACACAAGGATAAGAGAGATGGAAGATATAGAGAGAGGAAGTGTATAGAGATATATGAGCTCTGTTTTTTGTCTCTCCAATGGCCAACCTCCAGCTAAGAAGACAAGGCCTCCTCTTATAGAGGAGACAATTTTGTAAGCTTAGACACTAAGCAAACAAGAGGCACATCCCTCCATACATGTGTATGGAAGGGAAGCAAGTGCGATACAGCTGCTTAAAAATATTTGAACAAGCAACTGCACAGTAGTCGGCAGGGCAAAATTGTCATTTTGACAAAATTGACTGCCGACCGGCACAAAAGAGTGCCGACCGGCACAAAAGAGTGCCGATCGACACAATATAGTGCCCATGGCAAAACCAACCAGCCGGTGGCCTCTAGCCACTGCCGGTGGTGGGGATGCCTCACAACGCATTCCCTGCCTCTCCAAGGCAAAGCACAAGTGTTTGATGCAAAACCAGACACAAAACGGTCAAGTTCGGAGGTCCTGAGGCAAGGCGCGTAGTCGAGAACTCCGGGAACTCCAAACGAACACGAACATGGATAATCACCGAGTGTTCAGGCAGTGACATCCAGGTCTTGAGGACGATCAAAAATGGGATGTCTACAAGGTCATGCCACCACCCACTATGGTCGCATTGAGCCGGGTGTAAAGGGCCTCTTGGGTCGTTTCCTTCATTGTCTATCACTTGCTTCATCAAAGCATCCTCAATTTGAACCCCTATTTCATGGAGCTCAAGAATGTAAACAACGGCATGACTATCATCTTCTGTAATTATCTTCCTTGCAAGTTCCGGACGATCATTCTTGTTTGGTCCTTTTCAAACGGCCTGATGATAATCATAGAGGCCTTGGCCCTCCACCGAGTCGTAAAGTCCGAGAAGCTTTCCTTTGGCTCCGGTGGGTCACTTCAAGATCACAGTTGTGACCTCGACCAGGTATTATAGGAGTATCAGGTGATGAAGACCTCGCCATTTCCTCCTATTTCTTCACAAAGTTTTCCAACTTTATGCATGATAGCCGCTATGCCCGAGAAGGCCGCCAAAAGTGACAACTTCTTCAATCTAGTGAGACCCATTGGTCGAGGATATCGTGAGAATAATTGTAGATGGACCATAGGATCCCCGAGCCATCAAATCGGTCTATGTGCGCATCTTGAATCTATCTCGCAGAGTCACTACCGAGTCAAGGTATCCATCATCAATATCGTGATTGAATTCACGCCTTGCGCCCATTTGAAAAGCTTTTCTAGCTTGTTGATCTTCAATGCAAGGGGGTCAACCTCGAATTCAAACGGCGCCCATTTGATAAACCGGTGCCTTGGAGGCCTAAGGTGGGATCAGATTCCGAAATGCCTATATTCTCTTCGACATTGATTGTGACCCCGGGCACTAGAATTCCTGCTAGGGGTGCATGAGATACAGAGGCTATTGCTGATTGTGGTTGCTATTGCTGTAGCCTAGCTATCACTTCTACTTGGCGGGCTATGACCTCAGGTTATCAAGCAGTGACCTCAACTTATCGGGCAAAGATCTAGTCAAGATAGTCTCAATGGTCTGCTGGAGCTGACAAAGCATATCTTCCATGCTGACTGGGGGATGCAGAGCTATTAGAACTAGAGAACACTCTCTTTTTGGAGTAGAAGTAGAAGATCGGGCTCGATCATGCAGAAGTAAAAACTGACATCGGATTGATAAATTTTGCCTCGATCCTCCTCCGTCTGTAATCGTGGGAGGAACAAACATCGGTTATCCCCTGACAAGATCCCCGAATCTATAAAGTCTTCTCACTTGGTCTAGAGTGCTTAGGGGGTAACAAAATTGTCTGAAGCAATGGTGAAAAACTACCTTGCAAAAAGAAATAACGCAAAAGAAAGCAAAAAACAGAAACCGTACAGCACCTCGGCTCAGACACAAACAACACGCAGTTGCAATCATAAGCTGGAGAACTATACTCAACACTAATTTCTACCCCAAAACTGATGCCCAAACTTGCAACTGATACATATATTCCTATAGAGTTTCACTCCAAAAGCACACAACAGTCAAGTGAGAGCCAAAACACCCCTATGATGGAGTAGGGTTACCCTGTCCTAGTTTTGTCAGGAACTAGGGTTCACTACTCAAGCAAAGTGTTTCACACAATCCTGATTTGGGTAAGCAGCATGGCCTAGTTTGGAACAGTCTCTATGGTTTCTGATATGCAACTAGGCCGATTAGTCAAAAAGGGTACCTCAGCAAGACTACTTAATATATCTCTCACACCTAACACTAAGTAGTGAAAGGAGGATCAAATGGTACAACGGTTGTCCAGATCCAAGGGTTGTGTTCCCATTGTGACAGAGTTCAAGAATCGTCAACCTTTTGGCAAGCTTTTCCAAGTAAGCCTCTGGCAAACCGTTCAAGAATAGCAGATGGCAAACATTATGACTTAAGCACACCGATGCAAATGCAAATACAAAGAAACACATATGTGTAGATAAAATAACATATCATGAGTTCGAGTCAAGTTCTCTAAGTCCCCAGTAGAGTCACCAAAAACTGTGGCTCGTCTTTTTCATGCCCCCCTCTTGGAAGGTTTGAAAGAAAGGCCTCACAATTCGGACTCCCGCGATTCTAAATCTAATCTCACAAGTGCAATGCGAAACTGATAAACACCAAAGAGTCCAAATCCGGCAAATCATTTTGGAAAATCGATTTTAAATCAAATAATGCCAAAATTGGACTGCTTCCAGATATTAAAGTCACCACCAAAATATTTTTTATTTTGGGGAAATTTAGGAAACCCCGACTTGTGCCAAAGGCCATGTGTCTCACATCACCAAAGTTGCCTCACCAAAAACTTAGGTACGAAAGGGGAAGGTCATGAATTAAGCACCACTCCTAGCCCGATCAAAGATCGGTCTCTACTAATCATGATATGATTTTTTATAAACATTATGTGTTCTTATTTCGATTTATTAAACTACCTTTACTATGTGATGCGCACAAGCAAGTATAGACTAGTTTGCTCAATTTGGAACAATTCAACTCATGTTTGTTTGCAAAAATGGTTTGAAATTGCCACCTCAAGTGGGCTTAAAGTTTGCAGATTTGCCACCAAACATAGTGGGCTTAAAACATGATTTTCCACTTAACGAAGTGGGCTTAAAATGCACATTTGTTGAGTCGTTCCAATTCAACAACGAGCTTTCATCCACAGGCATACAAACAATTTAGCATTTAAGCACATAGCCTCATGGTGAGTATGCTAATCATGGCAACATTCACATTCATGCAAGTATGCTAAAGCATAAAAACTCACCTAGTGCTCCAAGCTAGGAAAATGTGAGAGTTAGAAAAATATGCATGATTCCTAACTATACAAGATGCCTAATGCAACACATGCGAAGACTGCAATTAATAGGCTCGGCTACTAATATGGCATATGATTTGATTTCAATAACATGTGGTTAAACACGATTCAAATAAGTATTGAAATGACAATGTAGTTTGAATGATGCACCGAGCCTCTGCATGCAATACAAATGAATAGATACAAGCATAAGGTATACTAATTTGAAATATGTCCCTAATCTAACCATCAAAAGCGATTAAATAAAAGGGAGAAAGACGTGGGGTTGGAAGACATACACACACGCACGCACACTTATTACAACATTACGCACTCGCGAAAGAGGGTCCAAATGAATAAAAGCTAACTAGCTAGCTACACTAATTAAGCTAACTAATTATTATAAAACTCGAAACTAATTAACTACTATACTAGCTAACTAATTATTACAAACTGAAATCAAATAACTAGTTAAACTAACTAATTATTTACAACTCTTAATTAGCTACAACTAATTAATTACAACATGCATTTAAGCTAGATATTTAAATGTTAAATAAGCTTGAAATGCAAGGGGGGCTCATGCACGTGCTCAGTTTCCACCTGAAAAGCCGCTATTTTGCTGTTGTAAGCTTCTGTTTGCACATTTGATCACTAAAAATTCTGCCCACTTCAAGAACACCTCTGCTCCATCTTACCAACACATTGTGCAAATTTCACTAATAGTCGACAAGGGGCCGGTCGGCTACCATTGGTGGCCGGTCGGCTGTTGGTGGTGGTCGGTCGGCCACTGGTGGTGGTCAATTGGCCACTGCTATCCGAACTTCCTTGCTACAACAAAGAGCAAAATAAAACAAAATAGTGTATTTCTCAAGGGTTATTTGCACACTTTGCCTCTTCTTTTTAAGGGGAAATGAAAGGAGGGACAAAATTTGGTTCATAAATAATCAATCAAGCAATTTCATTGCATGATGGCTTGTGAAACCAATTGTGCAAGTTCAATAAATGCAAAATAAGACCAAAATGACAATCACCCTATCATGCATGATCAAGGAAAATCGAGACTTATGAAAATGGCACATTTCATCACTTTTGAGTATGAAATGTCCCATTTTCCTTGTGTTCAAATCAACGCCCAATTTGAACACATGCTATGCAACACAAAGAATGCCTATCTTTTCCTTTTACTTGCCAATTTCTTTTACTCATTTTAATTACCAAGTCATTCCTTAATCCATTAAATCCATTGGTGAGTGTCCTTAATGGAAAGAGGGCTCAAACTACAAGTTGCTTTGGACATGAAAGAGGCATTACATCGTTGGTAATGAACCCCTAAGGGATTAAACCATTGGGTGTAGCACCTCCGCTTCACACTTAGGAAACAAGTGCTTTGAAACCACTTTCAAAGCAAAACAAAAGAGTGAAGAATTGAGGGGGATTGAAGAGATGATTAAGTGTTGGAAATGAGTGATAAAAGCACTAAAACATACAACCAACTCAAACCATGGTGGTTAGAGCCTTAAAACATTACGTTAGTGAAGGGACTTACACTACAACCATGCCTTACAAGGCTCAAATGGCACCAAACAACCAAAACAAGGGCAAAACAGCTTTAAAACATGCCGGACTTGAGCCACAAAAAAGCTAAAACATTAAGCTAATACATGGGACTAACAAGGCATGCAAACAAGACACAAGGAGGAGGAGGCTAACCCTCCACTTTGACTTCAAAACGAAGTTTTTACCACTAAAAACTGTAAAATTCAAGGGTTAAAAGGTCCAAAGAAGTTGGTTTCAAAGTGATGAATAAAGGTACAAAACTTGACAAACTAAGAAGCAACAAGGTGAACCACCCCTAACGGAAAAAGGGTTCAAACCACCACTTTTAAGCAAAAAAATAGAACTTTTTACAGTTTAAAACCAGCCCCAAAATAGTAAGAAAATATGGTAAAACAAGTACATTGAAACAAAGTAAAGAAGGCAAGTGTTATACCTTTGAAGGAAAGCTCAAGTTTAGGCACCAAACCAGGCTAAAACCACTTTCTAGAGCTCAAAGAGGGTCTCAAATAACGTCAGCCCAAAGAGAAGCAACTTTGATTAAGGTAGTGTATGTAAAAGTGTAGAGAAAACAAGCAACTAAGCACAAAATTACAAGAGAGAAAGAAATCTAGAGAGAGGGAGATTTTTTGTTGTAAAATTTCCAACCCTCCACAATGGGAAAGGAACCCCTAGATATATGGAAAAACAAGCATTGAGCGTAGAAACATCCTACCATACAAGTGTAGGGAGATGCAATTAAGTGCTAACAGCTTGTCACAATCACAACAAATATTTGGAAAGACACTAATGGCCGCCGGCCACCCCTAGTAGCCGAATCGCCACACTAATGGTCGACAACCATGAGCCATGTCCGACAAAGTTATGGTGATGGCGATGTGTCACCAAAAGGTCCAGACACCAAGTTTTGGTCCCAAACAAGGCATAGAAAAGACAAGGTTTAAAGGCGAAAAGATAGGGCGTTTCACGAGGACTTCGGGCACTCAAAACGAACACATGCAATCACAATCTTCATATGCACAAGTGATGACATCCAAGTCTTGTGGATGGTCAAAAATAGGGTGTCTACAGCATTCTACTCGAGGGCCTAGTTTGCCGGGCTTGGTTCTTGGGCGAGTAGTTTGTGCACCAGATTGCGGGTCTACTTGACCCGATCATCCTGATGGCTCCACCAGAGTCCATGTGATCAGCAGATGGCCTATCTATTGAGGAGGTCATCCAGCTTATGGTAGGCTTGGATGCCGACTACATATGAGTAGAGGGTGATTATGCGGCCTTCATCCGCATATATTCGATGTCGCACCGACCGTGTTCATGGAGGTGAGGAGACGAGAGCTCCTCATTGCCGAGAGAGACCTAGAGTGACCTAGAGTGACCCGGGTGAGCAAGGCCCATGGTGGAGGGACTTCCCAAACGGGAAAAACGACTGGTTGGCCAGAGCTTCTGACCGCGCTGACATGCTGGTGGCATACCGGGAAGGCTTACCAGGTCCTGATCGAGCCTGCAGCAGTGGGGCACGAGCTTGTTAGGGTTAGAGGCCCCGACTCAGTATAAATCACACTTTATATCAACACCTCACATTTCATTTCAAATATGTTCATTTGCAGATACAGATCATCCAAATACATTTGAATGCCTCTATTGAGTACACAGGAGGCGCCCTTAAGCTGATAGCCTCGTTGATGGGGATAGTACAGAGGAGAGAGACGCCGCTTGCCTCCACAAGATCCCGATAAGTTCTTCAATTTGCACCTGCATCAAATTTCCACCGACACACTAACACCGACATTTCAACTTAAAACTTTCTAAACTACATCGATACACGATTTGACACATTACACTCACACATTATATTCATACAAAGGTATCTAATTTCGTGATATACTCATTCTACACATCATGCTTGCATCTAATACACATACTATAACAAACATATGACAACCGCCTTTTTAGATCCCACCCTTATCAATGGCACCGACAAGGGCAAAGACTGTAGTACCTCCTTCAAAGAATTGGGAGGAGAGAGAGATAGGCTCCAACACGTGACTAAGGCAGAGCTAGGGTCATCTCGAGTCGAGAGCGATAAGACGAAAGTGACTCTAAGGAGGTCATGAAGTCAAGATTCAGAGTCATCTCGAGAGTGGAGATGATGATGTCGACTCGTTCCGAGAGTAGAGGCGATGCTAAGGCAAGCTCGAGGCGAAGAGCAGAGATGACACTGCTCAGTTTTGGGATAGATTCAGATCCAGATAGTGGTGCTGATGGAGACAAGGTTCTAGAGTCCTCTTCTCCGAGGAAGAGGACAAAGAGGGCCTCTCGAGCCCCACACTATCGGGTAATCGATTTTTTGTACTTTTGTTTAGTTTCTTTTTGTTAGTAACATTAGCACATTATATAGCTTTAGACATGTTTTATTTTATTTAAAAACTTGTACCGCTTTTCTAAAAACAACTATGATCGAATAAAAATAGTTTTTATGAAAAAGTGTTGTATTTTGCATCATGAGCACAACATAGCATAGAATGGACATGGAAACGAAACGCCAAGAGTACTCTTGATTGAAGCAAAATCTTAATCGGGTAACGAACCCACCAACAACGGAAATACAAACAAGCAAGATACAACTCGATAAACAAAACAACATACAACTTGATAATCAAAACAAAACAACACAAATACAACTCAACAAACTTGCTAAAACCCAAAAGGACTCAAACAAGACCTTAAGAGACACAAAGAGCAGACATAACACATGCTTTCAACATTGTTCAAGACAAAGAAGGACAAGGCCTCGAGGAAGGCTACCGCCACATATATAGTTTGCTGTACCACATGTCGACCATGACAGTGGTCTGCCGGCCACCAATGTCTATTGCCACCATCAATAAGGCTTACCAGACACTCCGCCACATGCCTGCTATCAATGTGAAGGACCTCCATTGTTGACACCCCGCCCACTCACCGCCTTATTTTCAACAAAAGGTTGAGCCTCGTGATTTCTTTTATTTCACTCCAAATTCTTCACAAATGGAGCCATTTTTTGCCAAAAACTCTCAAATTGAATTGCTAATTTAGACGATTAGGAAAAGGTGAATTGGGGTTTCGCATAAATGCACTTTTCTTGTCAACTGCTTCTCCGCTTTGTTTTCCATTCCTTCATGTCGTGGCTAGAAACTCAATTACACATGTCTTTAGCTTAGGGGGACAAGAGATATGCCTGACAATCGAAGAATTTCAGGCACCAATGGAATTCCGACGTGATGAGAAAATCATACTTCAAATTTCGCTTCGCCACATCCAAGCTTTGGGACGGATGTGTGGGCTCACTCTACATGAGGCTCGATCCTTGGTCCATAATGGAGAGCTGGATATTCCCAATCTAATTCATCAATTTTTTGACGTTGGTGACCAAGGCAATCTTCTTTGGCGGGGTTTTCGACAACACACCGCTTTTCTTATGTATGTTGGCTCATTTTCTTCTTGCCTCTAATTTTGGGGGCCTAGCATTCGACCGATTGAAGTAGCCAAATGTTTGAAAGAAGGAAAGAGTTGCATTAGTATGGTGTTGGCCGAGACTTTGATTGGCTTAGACGCTTCCATCTAAGAAGAGACTACCAAATTCGCAGGAGTCCACTACTTCTTCGTAATGTTTTCTCATATATATTTCTCACATCACTCAAAGACTCATGCTCTATTTTTCTCTCAAAGCCCTTTTCTCATTTTCTCTCAATGTACATCTCTATTCTTTAATCTCTTTTTTTTATCCTCCCCAAGTGTGGCTTATGGACAAGTTAAAGGTAGTGGACTCTTGCCTGATACTCAAATGAAAGCGTTTCTTCCGCCATCGACTAGTGGATTTCCCAAATGAAGGATGGTGGTGCTAATCGATGTGCAACAGTTCGTCACGACATTGTTTGGCATTGCCCTTGGCTTAATCAGACCAAATGAGCTACAAAGATGACTCGTCGACCGCATTCGCTTGATTGGCTTGATACACCGTGGTATTCTACTTCTCTCCTGCTCAGCATTAGTTTGGACATGATCAGGTTTGCCCAGAGGAAGGGGTGGAATACCCGATTTCATTCCCCATTCAAGGTTCACATTTGGCTAGGCACCTCACTGCTTGGAGGATGAGAGAGCTTCTGGCCACTGCCCCTAGTTTCAGCTGCATCCTTTCTGGCAAATGCTTGGCCCGACTCGAGGATGAGGCACAAACCGGGCCCACTTTGGCATCAGAAGCTTCCATAAGCACTAGTGGGGGGACACAGGAGCACCTGACTTATCAATGCCCCTAATTTATTGCTTTGATCTTTCTTTTCAAGTTTTTCAATGTAATAAAAAGCAACTTTGATTTGCATCGAGGGTTGGAGAACTTTGTATTGAAATCAATGAAATTAAAGTTGTGAGCACTGAAAGTTTTCCTTTTGGTCCAAAAATGGTCTAAGTTGTACAAGGTAAAATTTGAGCAAAAATCAACATTTATTAAAACTTTTCAAAACTATTTTTGAAAAGGATCACCACTTAACATGCATGGAATCTATCCTCGAGATGTACAACCCCGAATCCAAAGATCACAAATTACCCCTTGTTTGAATAGCACTGCTCAGCATTGTAACTATCTCTTCTCTCAAAGTAAAGATCACAACCAAACCCTCAGGTAAAGAACAGACAAAGATAACCTGATCAAACACATGGACAAGACAGTTGAGTTGGAGGTGTTTACGATCGAACTTCAGGATGAAGTTGCCTGCTTATCCCGAAGATGGGAATTAGGCGTTACGTAGTTCAATTCGGGTTAACACTAGTAATAACACACTTTTTTTGCTCTCTAACTTTTGTGAAGTCGCCTTAAGGTTTTCAACCTTGCGAGCTCAATTTTTCTTTTATTTCTAATTTTTTGTGCTCTAACTTTAGTCTAGGTCGCCTTTCTGGGTTTTTGGCCTAGTGAGCCTCTCAAGGATAGTATTTCTTCAACTTGTCTATGTTGATCGATTGGGAAAATTCTAGGCCATCCAAGTCCATGAGAATAATAGCTCCACCCACTGTGATAGTTTTGATGATTTGAGGACTAGTTCAATTGGGTTTGAACTTGCCCCTAAGGTCATAATGGGAGCTCGGTTGTCTTTCAAAGACCATATCCCCTTCTTTGAGATTTGGGACTTAACCTTCTTGTTAAAAGCTCTAGCAATCATGCGTTGATAACCCTGAACATGGTACAATGCTTTCAACCATTTATCATCAAACAGCATTAATTCTTCAAACCTGCTCTATTTCTAGTCTCCGCTTTTCTATTTGACACTCACCATAACTCGCAATGACGGACTTCTATTTTGATTGGTAGAATAGCTTTCATTCCATAGACAAGGGAATAAGGAGTTGCCCTTGTAGATGTCTGGATTGACGCTCAGAGCCTAAGAGTGCAAATGGCAATTTGTTTGGCCACCTCAGAGGTCTCAACCATTTTTGCAAAATATGCTTGATGTTCTTGTTGGCGGCCTCAATAGCTCGCTGGTTTGTGGCGGTACGTAGATGACTTACGGAAAGCCACGCTGTATTTCTCCAACAAGTCTATCACCTTTTTCTTGAAATGGGAGCCATTATCTAAAATGATCTCATTTGGGACTCCATATCGGCAATGATGTTGTTTCGATGAACTTAGCCACATGCATCGCTTTCAACACGCATAAGACCGAAGCTTCCACCGACTTTGTAAAGTAATCAATTGCCAAAGAAAATGTATTCATGCCCATTTGACCCTTTTGGTGTGACTACGCCTAATGACATCGATTCCCACACCGAGAAAGGCCATGGTGAAGTCATGTTGCATACCTTCGACGACGGATATTCATGCGATTAGCATGAATTTGGCATTTGTGGCATCGCCAACAAAACCGATACAATCCTCCTCCATAGTAGACCAAGACTAACCTTACCTAAGAATCTTCCGCTAACATTACTCCATTCATGTACGCCACGCACTTCCACTATGGATGGCCTCCATCAGCGCTTTGATTCTCTATTTCAACACACAACTTGTGCATTTCCAAATGACCTCTTTACGCTTTTCCTCTACAGATGATAAATTGTACGACCATCCGTTGTATTGCCCTCTTGTCTTTGGCATTTGTCCCTGGTGGATACGCCTCCTTTTCCAAGAAGTTCTAGATATCATAGAACCAAGGGTTTTGTTCTTTTGTTTCATTTATTGTGGTGGTAATCTCATAGGCCAGGTATCTCCGCTCAATGATGATCGGACGATCCGTATTCTCGAGTCGGATTTCTATCATAGAAGATAGAGTTGATAAAGTGTCAAGAAACCCGTTGTTCTCTCTCAATAAATACGTGAAAGTCAGTTTTTCAAACCTAGGAATCAGAACATCCAGGGTCTAGTGATAAATCTTCATCTTTTCTTCTTTGGCCTTCTAGTCTCCTTTTGCTTGAGACACAGCTAGGTTCGAGTCCATAATGGCGTCCAACCTTTTTGCCCCTAGTTCTAGGGTAGCTTCCAAACCAGCGATACACTCCTTGAATTCTTCTTCATTGGTGGATACCTGGGACCAGAGTTTGAAGGCTAAGGGTATACGGGAATTGTTGGGTGCTATCAAGAACACACCTATCCCATAAACATATTGATTAGATGCTCTATCAAAGTACATTGTCCAAGTCTTCTCCTCGACTTGGAGTATGGCTTCATCTGGGAACATGTAATCCACCGCTTCACCCCCCTCTACTAAGTGATCTGCAAGAAACACCGCCATAGCTCTCCCCTTAACTGACTTCCGAGTGACATACTTCAGATCAAATTTGAAGAGAAGAAGCAACCAACGGGCTAGCCTACCCATAAGTGCTAGATTCTCAAAAAGATATTTGATGGGATCTAATTTCAAAACAAGAATTACAGAGTGGGATAACAAGTAGTGCCTCAACTTCTTGGTAGCCCATACCAAGGCTAAGCAAGCTTTCTCCAGTAGAGTGTAGTGGGTCTCATAATCCAAAGATTTTCTTGCTCAAGTAGTAGATGGCTTTTCCACCTTACCCTCGATTCCCGAGCAAGCATGCATTCCATTGTTGTGTCGGTGATTGACAAATACAAAATCAATGGCTTCCCCGACTTTGGTGTCGACAACACAGCAGATTCTCAAGATACTATTTGACCCGCTTCAAAAGTGAATTGGCATCAATCATCCCATCGAAAATTCTTTTCCTTTCTTCAGAGACCAAATAGTGGTTCACAAGTCAAGATTAATTTAAAAGAAACAAACCATGTTATGAATTGCACTTTACCCGTAAAGCCTCCCACTTCCTTTTCAGTCCTTGGTGGTGGCATTTCTAGGATAGCCTTGATTTTGGAAGGGTCTACCTTGATGCCCCTCTGTGTGATGAAGAAACTTAGTATTTTCCCTGTTGTCACACCGAAAGTACATTTCTGTGGATTCAACCTCAATCAGATTCTCCGATCCTTTGGAAGAATTTCCTCAAGGCTTATAGTGGCCCTCTTTCTTTGGACTTGACAATCATGTCGCCTATGTACACCTCGACCTCTTAATGGATCATATCATGCAGAATTGTGGTTGCAGCCTTTTGATAGGTTGCCCTAGCATTTTTCAACCAAAATGGCATCACTCGATAGCAGTGGGTTCTTCACAGCGTAGTGAAGGCAGTTTTTTCTCTGTCCTTAGGCGCCATCAGAATCTGATCATATCCAAAAAATCCATCCATGAAGGAGAGCAATGCATGACCTATGGAGAAGTCTACCAATTCATCAATATGTGGCAGGAGAAAATCATCCTTCAGGGTAGTCTTATTCAGATCCTCGGTCGACATTGTGCTCGATTCTTCCATCCTTCTTCGGGACTGGAACAATGTTGGCCAACCACATTAGATATTTAGATAGTAGCATGGACCATGTGTCTATCACTTGGGTAACATCTACATTAATTTTGAAAGCCCAAACAGGTGTATTCTACTCAACTTTTGTATGACGGGTCAGGCCTCGAGTTCTAGAGTGATTTGATGTTGTACAATCTCAGGACCTATTCCAGGCATGTCTTAGTAGGACCACATGAAAACATCTTTGAAATCTTTTAATAAAGAGACTAAGCGCCAAGGCCTTCCTCGAAAACAATGTGGGCCCGATTTGGACCAGACGCGAATCCTTCTCAAGACTCCACATTAAAAGCAATGATTTCATCAACAACGAAGTTTTGCAAACCTCTCTTCTTCTTGATTAATCAAAATTTTCAAAACCAAAGGAATTCCTTCCTCATCGTTTTCATTAAAATTTTGGAAATCCTGATCAATGCAATAAACAAGCAGCACAGGGAAATACTCAAAATTTGCAATGCATTCTTATTCAAAAGTCCACCGATCTAGTTTTTCGGTTACAACTGACTCAGACCAAAAAGAAAAGGGCGATAGGGACAAGACCTTGGCATCCGAGTTATCTCCCCTAGGAATACTGGACTCAAACTTAAAAGAACCAAAATCTGATTCCGAGTCTACAGACTCTGTGGAATCTTATTCTAGCTCACTACCTGACTCAGAACTACTAGACAGGCAGCCCTACTCCAGTTGCCAAACGTGAGATGGTGCATCAAATGCATCCAAAATGCTGCTAGAAGGGTTCACACCCGGTTGGTCCCTGATCATAGAGATAATCAGGTTATCCCCCAAGCTCTCTAAGTCGACCGGAGGATCCGAAAAAAGACATGCCAGTGCTGTCCCTACTTCAAGTTCGCTGCTGCCTGAGTCATTTTCCATGCTCTTCTCAGCTTTAGCAGTTGGTTTAGCCTTTTCCTTTGTATCACTGTCTTGCAGCTGCAAGTCAAAGAAGATCTCAAAGCCAGGAACACGCTGCTTCTTAGAATTCAACCAAGGCTCGAAGAATCCACAAAATGAGAAGTCTTTACCCTGTCGAACAAAATGGCTGTTTAGTGTTCCCTGGATCGGCCAGTGAACAAGCTCATAGCATTTCCCGACCTGCTTGGCTCTAGCTCTACCTGCTATCTCTTTTCCTTTCCTAACCCAATCGTCTTTGGTGGGCATATAGCCAAGACCAAAGGCATGTGGATTATGTGACACATCGGCTAGTGTTGTGATGTCTTTTTGGCCACTTCTTTCCAGTCTCATTCCTGGCACGTGTTAGAGCTTGTTCATGAAATAGATTGATTGGGCACTAACATACAAGCCTTCATCACCGTCAAGATGGTTTGCACTTCTGAGCCCCTACCAAAGTAAACCTCGAAGGAATACATCATCTTTACCATGAACGATTTCCAGCACTGGTGTGGTTACCTCTGGCAGAGGATGTATGGACGAATTCTCAAATACAATAGCCACCCCTTTCCCATAAGGGTATTTTAGCATTTGGTGGAGGGTAGAGGAGACAGCTTTCACAAGGTGCAACCAGGGTCTTCCTAGCAGTAGATTAAAAGTGGTAAACACATCCAAGACATGAAACTCAATATCCTGTTAAGATGGGCCCACTTGAACTCAGATCTGTATCATGCCTATAACCTCTCATGGTATTATCATACGCCCGAATCACCTGGGCTGTAGGCACGAAATCTACTGGTTTCAGGCCAATAGTGTAAGATGTGCGAGATGGATAAACATTGATTGCTAACCCGGTGTCAACCAATACCACTGGCACCCACTTTTCTCGTGACTCCACCGATCTCAGATCGATGTTTGTTGTGTGCTGAGCCTTCTGGCGATAGTTCTTGTCTGAGAAGGTTAGAGTTGGCGCAGTGCCTCTCAGGAAAACTAATCCCACAAGTTGTTTAGGAGTCGATCAATGGACAATTTGGTTCTATCAATCGCCGCTAGTACAAATGCCGATGCACCCGAGAAGCCATAAGGACCCTCAGATCGAATATCACTTAAATTTTCTTCAAATTGCTTCAAGACTGCCTCTTCCTCCAAATGCATTTCTTTATGTTTTTCAACCTCCTTATCTTTCTCGGAGGCTTTAGCTTGGTCCAAGTGCGGTGGCTTGAAGTACCATCCACTTCTTGTCATGTGGTCAACCTCTTCAGTGTAACAGGTATTGTTTGGCAGGTCTTCACTCCAATCTTCATCGGTGAACCAAAAGTAGATCATCATCTTCCCACCATGCACCTCCGGTAGCCGAGAAGCAATTGTCTCGCTCTAGTCTAACCATTCTCTCATCAGAAATATCCCCTAGAGGGAGTTGTGCTTCTCCAACTTCCTGTTTGTCTTGATATCTTTCTTGCACAAACCGCCTAACGTGGCTTCTTGTTCTATATCGCCAATACTCATGACACCTAATTCCTAAGCTAAATTCTTGATACCAAGGTTTCCCAGCTTTCCTTTTTCCTTGGCCATTTTCTTCGTGTTTTGGTTCGCCATTTCCTCTCGGTCAAGTTCATCACTAAGCCACCGGAGTTGTTTGTCGACCTATTCAGATCAAACCACCAATCAAGACATCCCTCGATCTTGTTCATTATAGAACTGAGATTGCCTAAGTCATCTTCTAGCTCCGCCAAATCATCTAGACCTTGGCTCGCCATCATCTCAAACCACATTGACCTCCGCCATCAAGGCAATACCACTTCAGCTTGGTTTAGTCATGGCACAATATAGAAGACGATTGTACACCCTCACCAAATCCTCAGAGCGCCACAACAGACTTGTACTCTCTTCCAAGACCAACCTCTTCTTCTACCAATGTTGCCACCACGTTCAGTAAAAGTGTGGATTTGTCCATCATGCACAAATCGGCTTTTAGGAATAAACATGACCAGCTTGCATAGGTGCAAAGGGGTAATATATATGCCGGGTCGCACGAGAAGGCCAATGTATGTATTAAGTTTAGGTTTCAGTGGGGAACTTGGTTATGGGTCGGGGTTAGTGGTCACTTTTTGGCTTTTGGGTAGTGCTATCACCTTGTTATCAATGAGATATTGAATTATGATGCTGCCTCGCAAGATTGGTCGGTGTCGTGGACCGGTGAAAAACACAATATTTGGCAAGTTATGTTTAGGTAGGAGAGGATTGGGTAGCGGTGACACTCTAATGGCTTAAGATGGCCTTTTTATCAAGACCCTCGTGGCTTGGGATAAAAGCATATAGAGCGGGGTAAAGACCCTTTGAGATTGGGCCTAGTTGTTTGAGGTTTGTGGAGTTGTGCTGGCAAAAGGGTTGGCAGTCTTGGATGTAGTGGTGACGACATTCACATCAGATGGCTATACAGTTGTGGTTCCACTGGTGGCTGCATTGGAACTGTACGTAAAAGGCCTCTTGGCTTGCTCCTTCTCATCAGTTATCAACCCCTATTTCATTGCATCTTCAATCTGAACCCTTATCTCATAGAGCTTAGTGAATGTGAACAATGGCAAGACAATCATTTTCTGCAATAATTTCCCTCGCAAATTGTGGACGACCATCCTGAGTTGATCCTTCTCGGATGGCCTGGTAGTCATCATCGAAGCCTTGGCCCTCCATCTTGTTACAAAGTCTGAGAAGCCCTCATTCGACTCAAGGGTTGCCTCAAGATCACGGGTTGTGAACTCAATCATGGTTGTATGAGTATTGTATGATGAAGGCCTTGGCCATTTCCTTCCAAATTTCCCTTCACAAAGTCCTCTAGCTTTACATACTAGATAGTTGCTATTCTCGACAAGGTCCGACCGAAAAGCGATAGCTTTTGAAGTCTAGTAAGGCCCAATGTACCATAGGATATCGTGAGAACAACCGCAAATAGACCATGGGATCCCTAGAGCCATCGAACCGATCTATGTTTGGCATTTTAAAACGGTCCGGTAGAGTTACTGTGGAGTCGGTGCATCCATCTTCGATGTTAGGGATTGAGTTCACACTCGTGCTCTTTTGAGAAGCTTCTCTAGTTTGTTGACCTTTAGTACAACAGTCAACTTCAGATTCAAATGGAGGCCAAGTTTGGTACATTGGTGCCTTAGAGGCTTGCAAGGGATGGGGTCTACCAGATTGCCCAAATTTTCTTAGACATTAGTGGTGATTCCGGCGCTGGGATACCTACAGAGGTCCATAGGAAGCGGAAGCCACCGCTTGCCAGGGTTGTCATCGCAAACTGTTTGTCACTTCAGCTTGATGGGCTGCAACTTTAGCTTGGCAGGTAGCAACTTACTGCATGGTTTCCACTGTTTGTTGGAGATGACGAATCAAGTCCTTCATACCAACTATAGGGTACTGAGTCATTTGAATAGGTGAGTGATCTCTTGTTGGCCAAGATGTAGAAGATTGTCCTTGACTGAATGTAGGTGAAGTGAAGGATGCCTGCTGGACTGGTGAATTATGCCTAACTCTTCTCCGTCTGGCTACCGGTGGGAGCAAAGCAAACACAGGCTGTTCCCTAACAAGATCCCCGGATCTGTAAAGCCTCTTAACACGGGTCTAGAGTGCTTAGGGGTTATCCGAACTGTCTGAAGCAATTGTGATAAACTACCTTGCAAAAAGAAATAAAGCAAAAGGAAAGTGAAAATCAGAAATTGCACAGCACCTTAGCTCAGATGTTAACAACACACAGTTGTAATGAAAGCTGTAGAGCTACACTCAAACACTGAATTTTTGCCTCCCAAATTTGATAACAAATCAAGAATCGATACACACATTCCTCAGAGATTTTACTCTAAAAGCACATACCGCTAAGTGAGAGCCAAAACACCCCTACGAGGGGAGGGTTACCCCTGCCCTAGTTTCATCAGAACTAGGTTCCACAATTCAAACAATGTGGTTTCACGCAACTCAGATTTGGGTAAGCATCATGTCCTAGTTTGGAACAGTCTCTATGGCTTTCGATATAGAACTAGGCTGAATGGTCAAAAAGGGTACCTCAGCAAGACTGCCCAATATACCTCTCATACCTAACACTGAGAAGTGAAAGGAGGATCAAAAAGTACAACGGTAGTCCAGATCCAATGGTTTTGTTCCCATCGTGGCAGAGCCCGTGACCTGTCAGCCTTTTGGCAAGCTTTTCCAAGCAAGACTCCGATAAACCGTCCAGGAATAGCAGATGGCAAACACAGTGATTTAATCGCACCAATAGAAATGCAATGCAAAGAAGCACATAAGTGTAGATAAAAAGTCATATCATAAGTTCGAGTCAAGTTCTGTAATTTCCTAACAGAGTCGCCAGAGACTATAGCTCTGCTTTTTCGTGTCCCCTTTCAGAAACTCAAAAGAAGCCCTATAGCTTGGACTCCCGCGGTTCTGAATCTAATCTCACAAGTGCAATGTGAAATTGATAAATACCAAAGAGTCCAAATCCGGCAAATCTTTTGAAAAATCAATTTTGAATCAAAACTGCCAAAATTAGACTGCTTTACTAGATATAGAGTCGCCACCTAAATATTTTTTATTTTCGGGAAATTTAGGAAACCCATGACTCGTGCTAAAGGCCATGTGTCCGCTATCACCAAAGTTGCCTCGACTAGAACATAGGTACAAGAGGGCAAGGTCATGAATTGAGCACTTCGCCGCCGATCAAAGATCGCCTCTACTAATCATGATATGATTTTTATCAACATTATATGCTCCTGTTCTAGTTATTTAGGCTAGCATTTACTATGTGATGTGCGCACACAAGATATAGACTAGTTTGCTCGAATTGGAACAATTCAATTTCAATGTTTGTTTCTCGAAACGAGTTTGGTTTTGCCAATTAAGAAAGTGGGCTTAAAGTTTGCAAATTGCCACTTGACAAAGTGGGCTTAAACGTACATTTGTTGAATCATTCCAATTCAAGCAATAAGCCTCCATCCACAAGCATCCGTGCAATTCATCAATTAAGCATTTAGCCTCATTGCAAGAATACTAGTCATGGCAATCACTCACACTCATGCAGGTATGCTAAAGCACTAAAAAGTCACTTAGTACTCCAAGCTAAAGTAAACAAAAGAGTTAGAAAATATGCATGATTCCTAACTATACAAGATGACTAACGCAACACATACAAAAAATGCAATTAATAAGCTCAGCTACTAATATGGCATATGAATCGATTTAAATAGCATCCGTTAAACACGATTCAAAGAATTATTTAAACAACAATGCGCTTTGAATGATGCAACAAGCCTCGTGCATGCAATACAGATGAATGAATGCAAGTATGCGATATGATAATTGAGACGTGATGTCCCTAAATTAACCGTACTAAGCTAGTAAATAAAAGGAGAAAGATGTGATTGGAAGACATACACATTATTACACTACGCCTCATGAAGGAGAGTCTCAATGAATAAATTAGCTAGCTAATTAAGCTAATTATTACAAAACCAAATAAATAGCTAAACTAGTTAACTAATTATTACGACACTCTGATTTAACTAGCTAATAAGCTAACTAATTAAATAATTACAACACAAGAGAAAGTAAACTAAGTAATTAAACTAAGCAATTAACTACTCTTCCTCCGAAATGAGAGATGTGCATGTGCATGTTCGATTTCCACCCAAAAGACCACCGCTTGTTTCTCGAAAAGCCTCTGCTTGCACAATTGAACACTTCCAACAATTTTGCTCCACCTTACCAACATTCTCACGAGATATGCATCAAGGCTAGTCGGCCACTACTAAAGATCGCCGAAAGAAAGTGGCCTACCGCCATCGATGCACTGTTCATCTTGCTCCAACAGAGGACAAACAGAGCATATACAGGGTATTTTCAAGGGTTTTCTGCACAACTCACCCCTCATTTTCATGAGCAAATCCAAGGAGTGGTGAATCTTAAGCTGCAAACCACCAATTCAAACAATTTCATTGCATGATGGCTTGTGACTTAAGATGCGGAAGCTCAATAAATGCAAAACAAGACACAAGCCTCCTCCCTTTCATAAATGATCAAGGGAAGGAGTAGACCTTGGAGACTTGGATCATTTCATCACTAGTAAGTGTGAAATGGTCGAAGTTCCATGTGTTCAATTAACGTCCGATTGAACACAACCAAACATTATCTTGCTCACTTTTAGTCCCAATTTTAGTTACTCATTTTAGATTACCAACCATCCTTTAATCCAATTAAGTCCATTGGTGAGTAAGTCCTCTAAAAGAGAAGGAAGTTTCAAACAAAGGATAGTTTAAGGCAAGAGAGAAGTGTCATGCCGTTGATTATGAATCCTCAAAAGAGGATAAACCATTAAGCAAGGCCCTCAATCTCAAGCTTAAACAATTCAAAGGTTGAAACAACCCTCAAAGAAAACAAAAAGTCAAGAATGGAGGGAGGTTACAGAGATGATTAGTGCTAAAATTAAGAATGAAAAACACAAAAAAAAAAAACATGCAATCAACTCAAACAAGATGGTGTCTAAAGCCTAGAACACCAACCCCATGAGGACTATTACACTACAACTATGCAAAACAATGCTCATATGCAACAAAAAGCCAAATATAGAGGCAAAGCGATCTAAGTTAGAGCCTAAAACATGCTAGAATTAAGCTACAAATGGCTAGAAAAATAAGCTAACACATAGAGCTAACTAGGCCAGCAAATAAGACACAAGGGGGGAGGCTAACCCCTCCAAATCTAGACTTCAAAACTTGATTTTCACACTGAAAATACTCGGAAATTCAGTGTTCAAAAGCCCAAAAAAGTTAGTTTGAAAGTGGGAAACAAAGGTGGAAAGGCCCTACAAGCAAGTTACAAAGAAGAGTGAATCACCCCCTACCTTTAAATGGCCTAAAACCACAAATTTCAGCCCACAAAGACAGAGTTTTTATAGCCTAAAAACAACCCAAAAACAAAGGGGAAAATATAGCTTATCTTGGGTTTTTCCCCTTGTGTATAGTGATCAAGACTTGTTTCCGTGGATGTTAGTAGTTGCTTATATCTTGTTTGCATCCTTTCATACTTTGTATTTGAGTTATAGGATGTGTTGGGCAGGTTTGTTACAGGTTGGTTAAACTTAGAAACCAAGAGTTGTTGCCCAGATTTTTGCCTTCACTCTCGAGCGGAGCTTTTGACGTTCGAGTGGGACCTTCGTTGTTGCTTCTCTGCTCGAGCGGGAGTTTTGATGCTCGAGCATGATTTTCCATCTCCTGGTATTTCGTCTGCAGTGTTGGACGCTCGAGCGGGCATTTTGACGCTCGAGCGTGAGTTTGTGTGTGACGCTCAAGCGGGGAGTTTTACACTCGAGCGGGGAGTTTTACGCTCGAGCGGGAACTTAGTTCAGCAAAAAGTTCTGGAAGTATGTATCCGCCGCTCGAGCGGGATTTTTGACGCTCAAGCGGGGGTTTCTACGCTCGAGCGGGGCGGCTCTTATATAAAATCGAGATTCGACTTTTTGGATCACTTTTTCACATCCTTTTCTGTCTCTTACTTTTCCAAAACTCCATTGTTGAGCCTCTCTCTCTAGAACCTTGCCTTCTCTCTAGGTATTGATCTAGTAGGAGTTGTTTCCTCACCTTTGGCCTTTACAAAAAAGTTGTTGATCATCGAGGGCTATCTTTTGGTCCAAGAATCTCGGGATTTGGAACATTTTCGTTTTCTTCATCTTCTTCGTTAGGTGTCAACTTTTGAGGTAGGGATTCCTACTCACTCTTATGGTCTTTAACATAGATTTTTGGTTGTTTTGATAAAGTGTTGAAGTTGGGAAATTTTGGGACTTAGGGTTTCAAAATGTTGAAAGAGGGTGTTGTTATTTTGATTCTAAAATGTGTATTTTGGGTTTCAAAATGATGATATTGTAGTTGGTTGTTGATATTTGAACCATTGGGTTGATATTGGGAAATGGGGTTGAAAATCCTAATTTGTTGTAAAAATTAATTGGTGTAATTAATTTGGGAAAGTTATGGATTTATGGAATTAAATTGGAAATAATGAAATTGACTCATTATATTGTGGAATGGTAGAGTTGGATTTGTTAATCGTTCACTTTTGAAAACATTGATAATTTATCTGTTGGAGCTTTTATTATCTGTTTAGAAATAATTGCTTCGGCTACCGGTGGAGGGTAGTTTTGATTGTTGTAAACAATACATGATGATTAGGCAAACTAAAACTAATCAATTGGATGTGTCATAGAGTATGACGGTTGAAAGAATACATTAACTTTATGTATTAATTGATTGTATATGATCTATGTTTATATACATGTGTTGTGTGGGAGGAGATAGGGATGTACTTCACTTAGGGAAGACAGGGATGAACCTCTAAACTGATTTTTGTGTGACATTGATACAAAGACTACAATGTGTATCAAGTGTTGATTAGAAGTGTTCAAATTGATTTGATATAGCAATAAAATGTATATCGTTATCAATTGTGAAGTATAGATATGATTCTATGTTATGTTGATACAACACCGAAATGTGTATCTTTCTTAAAGAGTGGAAATGGTTTATGTGTTATCGATACAAAGATTACAATGTGTATTCGTCTTGAATTTCGAAAGTGTTTTAAAGATGAGTCTAAATCTCATTAAGCTATTTGACTAGGTGTTGAGCCTTGTTTTCAAACTCAAAGTTGAAAAAGAAATGGAAAATGAAAGGAAACATAGACATAGTGGTCATGTAATAAAAGTGGATTATGAATTGATTTATGGGGATTAAACATTTATCAATTGCTAATGTCTTAGTTATTGCTCATACTGTGTTTAGCATATCTCATCGACGCTGGCTCACCCTATATGGGACATTATTTTTAGGTACAGGTAGCATGCCACCTCCAAGGTCATAGCTTGGATGATGATGAGAGTTGAAGACTCTTTTTGTTTATTTGTTTGTATTACATGTATATTAAGCCAAGGGCTTCTTTTGTACAGAGTTAGTACTCTTCTTTTGTGTAACCAAGTGTTGACTTAGAAAACTGTAAGCCCGTAGGGCATTTTCTTTTGTTGTTAACATGTAATACTGTTGCAAAGACTACTCTGATGAATAGAAATGGTTGATTTATCTTATGTCAATGCATGTCTAAAGTGATGGGTTTTATGTATTTTTTCAAGGGCATTACAACTTGGTATCAGAGCGTACCGGGTTTGAATACTTTGGGTACGTGGGAAGTGATTAGTATCACAATGGGTTTGTCTCCCTTGATAGAGACTTAGATGTAGTGTCATATGCTATGTGTTTAATTGATAACATGTTTATATGACTATTTGGGTATGGGATTTAGTTTCTTGGATGTTGATTGGATCCTTGGGTCTCTGTGAGTCTTGTTGGAAAAGCACTTGATCAATGTCGTTTAATCTAACTCGGTAATGCCTCGGGACTATCATTATCCGGAAATGAAATTCATAAGTGCTTATGTGTTTATGTGCTTACGTGGAGTGAATTACTGTTGTCCATGCATTAGGACGCGAGTGTTATAGCTTTGGCACATTTGTGAATGTGCTAACGTTCTCTGTTACCTTTATTAGAATGTCAGGATGAGGACGAGGTGGTAGGCGAGGTAGGCCTAGGAGGCAGGAGATGCCTTTACAGGATGATATTCCGGCGCAGCAGGAGGAGGTTGGCCAAGCCAATGTGGCCGAGCCAGCAGGTCAGGAGGCTATGGGTGCTTTAGCCCGAGGGATAGCCGATGCTTTGAGGGAGTCTATGGGTATTCTCAGAGCTGAGAATCCAGTTCAAGCTCCAGTGCAGGCCTAGCCTAGGTTGCTGAGGCAGGGCCTTCCTTCTTGAAGAGGGATTTCTTCCGATCTAATTCAGATGAGTTTGTTGGGGATCCGAAGAAGCCACTTAAGGCGGACGAGTGGTTGGAGCAGATAAGTAAGACGTTCGAGATGCTTGGCATCGAGGACGGAGCATTGAAAGTGACCTTGGCGTCCTTCCAACTGAAGGGGGATGCGTGTCACAGGAAATTGTGAAGGGTCGATTGATGGCACTTGGGAGACTTTTATGGGTGCTTTCAAGAGAAGTTCTTATCTTCAAAATGTGAGAGAAGCTAAGAGATCGGCTTTGCCGCCTTAGCTTGAGTTCTTCAAAGGCCGAGTATGAGGTCAAGCTTTATTAGCTTGTCCAGGTTCGCACCTGAACTTGTGGCGTCCGAGGAACGCCGCTGTATTGAGTTCGAGAAGAGGTTGAGGCGCGGCCTCAAGATGAGAGTTGGTGATTCTATGATCCGAGACTATGGGGGCGTGGTTGACGCGGCAACCCATATGGAGAACATGATACAGAAGGAGGAGGGACAGAGGGGCTCCAAGAGGAGCCAGGATGGTCAGGGTGATGGCAGGAGATAGAGGGGTGCTAACCCTCAGCAGTCTCAAGGTGGTGTTGCTAGATCGACCTTTCCAAAGGCCGAGCACAGTGCTCTGGGAGAGGCAATCAGGGAGACTTCACATGTTACAAGTGTGGTCAGCTGGGCCACAAGGCTTCGGTGTGCCCACAGAGGGGAGGAGGTCAGAGAGTTGCTTCATCTTCACCAGACCGCAGAGCCGTGAGTCGTAGGGGTCACCACCGCCTTGTTATCAAGGTGGTCACGGGCACCTGAAGAGGTTTTGCCCGCAGTTAGGTGGCACATCTGGTGCATCTAGGCAGAGGCAGAGTCTTGAGGCAGCTCAGTCGGTGCAGTCCTTGAGGGCCAATCAGGGGGCTTTATCGTCCCAGTCTATACAGCAGTCGTATGCTCCTTGGGATGAGCAGGTGGATCAGGCCCTCACTGGCGTTATGCAAGCAGACTTGGTACCGGTTCCGCTGGCCAGAGAGGTACCTTCTGCTTTTGCAACTCGGTTGCTAGTGTATTGATTGATACGGGTACGTCTCATTCTTTTGTATCTGCTGCATTTGCATCTGTTTTGGAATTAGAGTTGGCACAATTAGCATCTCCTATATGTGTTGTATCACCTGTTGGGGGTGAATTGATTTTGAAGCACGGGTGTAGAGGTTGTGATATAGAGGTCGCCGATCATCGGCTTCCGTTCCCTTTTGTAGTTATGCCCATGAAGGGTTTTGATGTTATTTTGGGTATGGACTGGCTATCGTCATACCGGGCTATTATTGATTGCTACCGCCAGAGGGTCACGGTTTGTACCTTGAGCGGGGAGTGTTTCCATTTCTTGGGGGATCGGGTTGGTAGTGTGTTGACACCGGTGTATGATCCGCGAGGGCGGAATGAGCTTAGTGGTCCACTTGCTAGCTTTTTGAGTGGTGAGTGTGACGAGACCCAGATTGTATTACCGAGGGTGGTTTGTGAGTATTTGGATGTCTTTCCCGAGGATCTCGTTGGTTTGCCACCTCACCGTGAGATTGAGTTCTCCATTGATTTAGTACCCGACACGATGCCAATTTTTATGGCACCTTATCGTTTTGCCCCAGCCGAGTTGAGCAAGTTGAAGATTCAACTCCAGGAGTTGCTGGATAAGGGTTTTGTTCACCCTAGTGTTTCACCGTGGAGAGCACCGGCCCTCTTTGTTAAAAAGAAAGATGGTGCCTTCAGACTTTGTATCGACTACCGGAAGTTGAATCGGGCTACGGTCAAGAATAAGTACCCTATGCCCTCAGATAGATGACCTGCTTGAACAGCTTGAAGGGTTCCCGTTGTTTCTCTAAGATAGACTTGAGATCGAAGTTACCACCGCTGAGGGTCAGGGAGGAGGATATTCCGAAGACGGCATTCCGTACGCGGTATGGCCATTATGAGTTTCTGGTGATGCCATTTGGGCTCACCAATGCACCGGCAGTATTTATGGATTTGATGAACCGGATCTTCCGGGAATTCTTAGATCGTTTTGTAGTCGTTTTCGTGGATGACATTCTTATCTATTCACCTTCAGAGGAGGAGCACGAGGAACACTTGAGAGTGATGCTTGAGCTACTTAGAGCCCATAGGCTGTATGCCAAGTTTGGAAAGTGTGAGTTCTGGTTAGGAGAAGTCAAGTTCTTAGGCCATGTAGTATCCGGGAAAGGGGTGTCTGTTGATACATCCAAGATAGATGCAGTGCAAGATTGGGCACAGCCTAAGAGTGTGTTTGAGATCCGCAGTTTTCTGGGATTAGCTGGGTATTACGGCCGGGTTTGTGAAGGATTTCTCGTGTTAGCTTCACTGCTGACTAGACCGACTAAGGGAGTCAAATTCATGTGGAGTGAGACTTGTGAAAAGTCGCTTTCAAGAGCCGAAGTTAGATTGACCACCGCCCGGCCTTGATTATTCGGAGAGGGTTGGGTTATGCGGTTTATTGTGATGCCTCACGAGAGGGTTTGGGTTGTGTGTTGATGCAAGAGGGAAAGTGGTTGCCTATGGCTCACGCCGCTTGAAAACTCACGAGAAGAATTACCCCACACATGACCTAGAGCTTGCAAAGAAGGATCTTTGCCTTGAAAATCTGGAGGCACTACCTTTACTTGAGAGAGATTCAAGGTGTTCTCGGATCACAAGAGTTTAAAGTATATGTTTACATAGAAGGACTTGAACTTGAGGCAGAGAAGGTGGATGGAGTTTATTGAGGACTACGATTTTGAGTTGCACTATCACCCGGGAAAGGCTAATGTTGTGACCGATGCACTTAGTAGAAAATCCATTAGTGATGCAGCTTGTATAGCCATCAGGGAATGGGAGATGTTGGGGGCGCTTGGCGAGTTTGATTTGCTTTTGGGCGAATCCATTGAGGTTGCAGCCTTATTTTCTGTTGTTGCGCAGCCTACACTTGTGACTAGAGTGTTAGAAGCACAGAGAGGTGACCTTAAGGTAGAATCCCTCCGAGAGAAGATCTCCAGTGGGAAGGTTGAGAAGGGTTTGACGGTGTATCCTGACCTGAGTGTGAGATACCGAGACCGTTTGTTTGTGTCGGAGTCTTGCCGAGAGGAGGTACTCCGAGAGTTTCACCATTCACGCCTTGCGGTGCATCCGGGAGGCACAAAGATGTATGGTGATTTGGGGCACCGCTTGCCTCGCTCGGAAATCCGCAATGCCCCAACTTGCCTCTCGCTTGCAACCGTTTTAAATTGGCACCAAGCTCCAAAAGCTTCTAACACACCTTGGGGACCTATGGGAGGGTGGTCGACCGCTTGTTGTTCTCTCTAGTTGATCGGGTCGACCACTTTTGTTGTTGTAAACCAAAAAAGTGGTCGGCCTAGTTTTTCTGGGTCAAGCCACCAGCTTGTTGCCGCCAAACTCCGCTTTTCGCAACAGAGAGCTAGAAAAGGCATGGCAATGTATTTGCAAGGCATAGTGCACAACCACCCCCTATCATTTCATAAGCTCAAGGAGTGTGGTTCTCACCCTCGGCCACTAATCTAACATTTCAATATGAAAATGAAATGAAAATGAAAATGAATGCACATAAATGATGGTCGAGAGGCGGTTGCACAATTCAATATGAAAATGAATGCACAAGTAAACACATAAGGCATAGAACTCTATCATGTAGTATCAAGAGCGCCGGCGATCGAGAATTGAGGTACGCTTTCATCACTTTAAGTATGAAACGCCCTCGCCGTGGTTTGGACTAACACCTATTCTAAACAAAATGCAACATGCATGGTATACACATGCGACTCAAGCATGCAAACATGCACGTAACTAGAGCATGCAAACATGCAATGCCAATCAAACATGCAAGCATGCAATACAATAAAGCAAACATGCAAACATGCAATGGACTAGCATGCTAACAACATGCATGGCAACATAACATAGCTGCATCAATGCTCGATGGCATGCATGCTCAATGCAAAGCAACTTTAGATTCTAAATACAATGTGATGCATGCATGCACGCAATGCAACAAGGGCAACTTATCAATGCTAGTGACATGCATACTCAATGCAAATGACTACTTGCCATACACAATGCAAAGAACTACATGACATACACAATGCAATGTGGCAACATGGCATACTTAATGCAATGAACATGATCAACTATCAATGCTAAAGGATATGCATACTTAATGCAAACAACAACTAGCATACACAATGCTAAATGACAACTAGCATATGCAATGCAAGGAACATGGCACACTCAATGCAATGTGACATAAACATGCAAACAACATGGCATACTCAATGCGATGAACTACATGACATATACAATGCGAAATCAATCATGCAAACAAAGATGGCATACTCAATGCGATGGACCTCATGGCATACACAATGCCCAATGGACTTAAACCAAAATGGATAGACCTCGGTCATGCTCAAATTAGTGGCCATAACACCAAAACAAAGGCACCAAAAGACAAGGCAAGCATGCACAATGCATTGGCCAATCAACTAGGCCTAAGAGCACAACTCTCGAGAGTGCTCAAGGAGTGATAAACATGGAAGTGTGACAACACTAAATGCAATCAAATAAGGTATGAAATAATGCCAACTCATTTAAACAATGCAAGTATAGCATGCAAAGGTCCTAAAGCATGAAAGCTAGCAAAGAGGACTACTCTAGAGACATGTAATACATGGCACAAATACATGAACCAATCATGGACAGAGCTCAAGTAGGTCTAAACATGGACCAAAACATGCTAAGTTAGGGGCTCAAAGGCCTAGGCATGCAAGCATACACACTAGGCCACAATGAGGCAACAATGCACACATCGAAAGGCATTTAAAGCATGAAAGAAGTGGGAATACGATCATGCTATGAGCTTTGAAATAAAGTATTAAATGATGCCAAATCATCTAAATAGCTCAAAGATAGCATGCATGAGTCAACAAAACACAAAGCTAGAAGGCCAATTGCACTACAACTATACAAAGCATGAAGGATATGGCAAAGGCAACCCAAAACAGTCCTAGAACATGTCAAAATGATACTAAAACATCATGAAGGGCATAAGGTATGATGCATACAAGGCAAATAAGGTGGATTACACAACACCTATTAAGACCAAGCATGGGATGACTTAACCAACAAAAATTAGAGTTATGTCATGGCAAGATACCCCCAAAAACACATTGAAATGATGGCTCGCAAGCTAAGGCATGAAGGCATACGCAATGAATCATGTTAAGGCAAAAAAGGGCAAACCCTCCAACGCATTGAATGGATGATAAATGCAAGTGCATGAGCATGAAACATGGATTGAAATCACATAAGAAATGATGCCAAATTATTGAAATAGTCCAAGTAAAGCATGCTAATGGACTTGGTGCACAAAGCTAACAAGCTAGATTGAACCATGGCTATACAAAGCAAGTCATGCATGGCCAAAACAACCAAAATTAGAGCTAAAGCATGTTAAAACATGGACAAAAGCTTGAAGTTAAGCCAAAGGCATGTTAAAGCATGGTGCATTTTAGGCTAATTCATAGAAATACACTACAAGCGCATGGAGCATGTAAGGGCTAACCAAACCAAACCAAAATAGAGTCATGACATGGAAAAACATCACCAAAAACATGCTGAATGGGAAACAAAACAAGCTAGAATGACATGCTAGTTCATGAAGCATACAAAGTTAGTTTGTGTGATTTACACTACAAGTGTATTAGGCATGCATGGAGTGACTAAACCAAGTAAAAACAGTGGCATGCCATGCTAAAATAAGCCTAAATACAAGCTAAGATATGGTCAACATAAGCTTAACAAACATGCTCACACATGAGGCATTCAAGACAAGTATTGAAGACACAAGAAGAGGGGATGGCCCTCCTTTTGGGACCCCAAAACACCACTACCACCACTAAAATCCCACTGGATTTTAGTGGTGAGAAGGCCAAAACAAGGTAGTCTTAAAGGCTCACAAAGAAGGCACAAAAGCAAGACCAACCAAGGCCTAAGAGGGGGTAAACAACCCCAAACACAAAAGTGACCTTAAGCAAAGATCTTAAGCACCAAAATTCAAAACTTTTTGTAGTTAGAAGTTGCTTAAAAAGCATGAAAAAGGGTCCAAAAGCTTAAGCAAGAATGGGGGTTTAAAAGGTTAAAAACTCACCCTTGAAAACCTTCTTCAAAACCAAAACTCTAGCAAATTTTTTCCAACCAAAACCAGTCCAAAAGCTTCAAAAACAACCTCAAGGGACCTCACTCCAAGAGTATGGTGTTTGAGTGTGTGTTTGTGTTAAAGTGTGGTAAAACTACACTTTTAAGGCACAAAATGAAGAACAAGAGCAATATAGAGACAAAGCTATATGTATAACTCTCAAGGCAATTTTTTCTAAACCTTGAGGAGGGAGGAGGTGGTTCTCTTATAGAGAACTAAAAGCAAAGCTTCTTGAAGAAGCTAAGGTTCAAGGCCATCCCTCCATACACGTGTATGGAGGATGGTTTCAAGGTTTCCACTGTGCCAGCCTAGCCTAAAATATCTCCAAAAGTGGTCGACCACTTATGTGGTCGGCCAACTACTTAAAGTGGCTCACGACCACTTTAAGTGGTCTCCAACAAAAACTGGTCGGCCATGGTGGCGTATGATTAGCACACCGAAAACAAGCTAGGTGGGTTGGCCAACCAGAAAAGGTGGCCCAAAGACCAAGGAGACCAGTTGTCAGACCAGAAAACTAGCTGGCAGGAAGAAAAGTGGTTTGCGGGGAGAGAAACTAGTCTCCCACCCTTGTACCACCTTCCAAACAAGGAAAACAAGGTTTGTACCAAAAACAAACCAAAACGGATGCAAGACGAAAGTTCGGGAGGCAAAGCTGCAATGGAGCATCGAAAACTAGCCGACAGCACCAAAGTGGTTTATTTACCACAAAAGTGGTCTCCCAAACCACAAAGGGCCCTCTAGGACAGGAAACAAGGTGTGGTTCAAAACCACACCAAACAGAGATCGTTTATCCCGAGACAAAGCACACACCAAAGGCTCCGAATACCGAAAAACTAGTCTCCAATGGGAAAAGTGGTCTATGACCACAAAAGAGTGATCTACAAGACCTCTCCTCCTCAAGAAAGGAAAACAAGGCTTGGTCCACAAACCGAGCCAAGCATAAATAGCCAGAGGTCTTGAGGCAAGGCTCTCACCAAAAACTCAAACCTCAAACGGGCACAATATATGCAATCACCGAGCGCCAATCGATGACGCTCGAAGTCTTAAGGTCGGCCCGAATGGGGTGTCTACACATGCGCATTTACGAGGCTCTCATGTGCGTAATATTTCCAGCTTTGGGACCATTGGCCGCCGATGGTATTATAAGTCGGAGCCGCTGCCGATTAAGAGTTTCCATCAATTACATAAATCCTTCAGGGCAAGATTCATCACCAACGAGGTCCAGCCAAAGCAAGCAGACTCTCTCTGGGTGATGCAAATCCAGCCAGGAGAAACCTTATGAGCATATTCGCGCTTATTGGGAATGCTTTTAATCTTGTCGACGACGCTTAATGACTCCATGGCCATCATGCCTTTTAAAATGGGGTTGCATCCCGATAGCACTCTCAGCTTCCTTGACTAGGAGGCCCCCCAAAAGGGTTTGGTCGTTGATGAAGAAAGTCGAGAAATACTGCAAAGTTTAAGATGACGCCATGCGGGTTAAAGCCGGGAACAAGGCCAATCAGACGGCCCCTTCTGAAATTGTTCAGCCGATAAATTTTGTACCACCTCAGAACCCCGAACCGTAGCAACGGGCTAAACGAGATAAGAAACGGGAGTCACACCGATCCAACGACCAATGTTCCCACCGAGCTAGTGAACAATTTTAAGTAGATAGCAGGCACACAAGGCGCACAGACAAGAAATATACGGAGTTGTCAAAGCCGATCAACGCGGTTATGGCTAAAGTCCAACGCCTTCCGTTCTTCAAATGGCCATCCAAAATGGTGGCACCTCCCGATACGAGAAGACGGGATAGGCGGTGCGAGTATCACAAAGACCACGGCCATGATACCGAAAGTTGCTATGCATTAAAGAATCACCTAGAGGAATTGGTACAAGATGGTCGGCTACAACAGTACGTCTGAAAAGGCAATTCAACCAAAGCAATAGCCTTACGATAGAATTCACCTCCACTCGACGTGATCCACATGATATACAGCCTGCTAATGGAATCCGCGATGCATACGATTCAGTCGCATCCCGACCCCCAAAAGCAAATCGCACCAGAAAAATGGCCACATAAAGCTCCGAGTATTACTTTCGACAATTCTGATTTGCTCAGCATAATGCTCCCCGACATCGATCCATTGGTCATTGAACTACGTGTAAACTGATTCACCATTGAGCGCGTTCTCATTGACCAGGGGAGCACTTCGGGGGTCATGTACTACAAGACCTTCATCAAACTCGGGTTACCGAATCGGACCTAATTCCAGCTCCTTATCCGTTATTCGACTTCAACTCCAATCCAGAATATCCATCGGGCAAAATCACACTACCAGTTCGAACGGGCTCGCGAACAGTGGATGTGGAATTCTTGGTTGTCAAGCTGCCTTCACCGTATAATCTCATCATGGGACGAACTTGGTTGCACACCATGCAGACTGTGCCAAGCACCTATTATCAATTGCTCCGCTTCTTGACTGAGCGAGGCATTGAACAAATCCGTGGTTCCCAGAAATCGGCACAGGCATGTTATCTCCTTGCTGCAAAGACACCAAGAGAACTGGAAGTAAACTCTACTGAAGTGCCAGATCGAGAGAGCCTCGACGATGTTGGACACCTCCCAAGTGAAAAGGCTACGGAAGTGCTGGATTGAGTTGAAATTGCCGTGAACTCGACAAGTTCTTCATGGTCGGTGCCTCTCAATGAAGTAGACAGACAAAGACCTAGTTACCTTCTTACTCGACAACCTTGACATATTTGCGTAGTCGCCAGACAAAATGTCAGATAGATCCATCGCCTCTCAAAGACCATTTAAATGTTGACCCCAAATGTAAGCCGATTATACAGAAAAGTCGGCGGTCGTCAAGACAAAGACACGCCATTGTTGTTGAAGAGGTTGACTGGTTGCTTGATGCCGGAGCAATCAGGGAAGTGACCTATCCTACATGGCTCTCGAATACTGTGGTTGTGAAGAAGAAAACAGGGGCTTGGCGATTCAAGGCTGACTTAACAGACTTAACAAAGCTTGCCCCAAGGATTGTTTTTTCCTCCCCAGAATAGACCAACTCGTTGATGCTATAGCACATCATCAGCGTATGAGCTTCCTCGATGCCTACAGAGGCTACCATCAAATTGCCATGCATCCCAAGGACCAAGACAAACCTGCATTCCTCACCCCAAGAGGAACCTATTGCTACAAGGTTATGCCTTTTGGGGTGAAGAATGCAAGGCCAACTTACCAAACACTAGTCACTGCCATGTTCAAGGAGCAACTCGGCCACACTATGGAAGTGTACATCGACGATATGATGGTCAAGTCCAAAGAAGAGCAAACTCATCTATCCGACGGAAGAGACATTCGCATCTTACGCAAATATGAGATGAAGTCAACGCCTAAATGTGCGTTTGGGATCGGCTCGCAAATTATTGGGTTACATTGTCAACCACCGAGGAATCAAAGCAAACTCGAGGCAAATCATAGCAATCTTGGAATTGACTCCCCAATCGGTCAAGGAGGTTCGGTTGATGGGGATGGCCGCCAGACTTCAACAGTTCATCACTGCTCAACAGACAGCTGCCAATATTTCTTTCTTCCCCTACGGCATGGTAAAGCTTTTGAATGGACCTCTGAGTGCGAGCCCACTTTCAAGGGACTGAAGACTTATCTCCGATCAGCTCCACAATTGACAACACCATCAACAGGCGACCTGCTCATTTTATACCTAGCTTCCTCGACCGTCCAAGAAGATCGTTAAAGGAAGAGCTTGGAGAGCAGCGACCCGTGTATTATGTGAGCAAGGCAATGGCTGATGCCGAAACACGTTACCTCCCGTTGGAAAAACTCATCCTAGCCCTCGTCATGGCAGCAAGAAAACTGATGCATTACTTCCAAGGGCATAACGTCGGGGTACTAACAGATTATCCCTTCCGGTCAGTACTACGCAGTGCAGAAGCTTCGAGGCGTGTTTCAAAGTGGGCCCTCGAACTCGGCCAGTACGATATCCAATTTCTGCCTAGAACCTCAATCAAGGGGCAAGTGCATGCTGATTTTGTGGCCGAATTCACCGGGGGTCTTGCTAGCTTCAAGTCTGAACATATTTAACCCAAGCCAAACTAGAGAATTTATGTTGGGGACATTTGGCAGTTGTATTGTGATGGGTCATCCAACGAACGGGGCAGTGGAGCCGGGGTAGTGATCATGTCTCCCGACAGAGCAATAATTGAGCAGGCCGTCAAACTCGACTTCGAAACATCGAACAATGAGGCCGAATACGAAGCCCTGGTAACCGGCTTGTGGAATGAACATCTGTTGGGTGCTCGGCGTTTGCTTGTATTTTTTGATTCAAAACTGGTGATCAATTAGGTAAAGGGGGAGTACACGGCCAAAAACAACTGTATGGCAGCTTATATGAAAATGGCAAATTCCTTGCTGGCAAAATTTGACCACCATGAATTGAACCAAATAACCCATGACCAGAACACACATGCAGATACCCTGGCCTGCCTAGCCTCCACCATTAACACAGAGATTAAACGAACCATTGAAGTTGGTTTCATCCCGGAGCCGAGCATTGGCCCTTAAGTCCAGGTCAACATAATAGAGTCAGGATCGAGTTTGATGGACTCCATTGCTGCATTCCTATCTTCCGAACAACTTCCATCGGACAAGAAAGAAGCGCACAAGTCGCTAAACAAAGCCTCGCGATCCGCTTGGATCCGCAAGGAAAGCTTTACAAAAATCCTTCGGTTCATACCTAGAATGCGTTCATCCGGATAAAGTCGAGGAACCCCGATGTAAATACATGAAGGAAGTCAGGTGCCCATTCTCGGGCGCCCTTGGCTCATCGAAATGTGATGCAGGGTATTATTGGCCGACAATGAGAGCCGATCAATGTTATGTGAAAAATGTGAACAAAGGCTAAAAATTCTCACCTTTAACCCATCTGCCTGCTGAGGAGTTAAGCTCTATAACCAGTCCTTGGTCATTTGCCCAATGGGGACTCGAAATCGTCAGACCATTGCCTTGTGCCCTGGGTAACAAGCGATTTTTGATTGTCGCGACAGATTATTTCACAAAATGGGTAGAGGCGGAGGCACTAACACACATCCAAGATACCGATGTGAAGCGTTTTGTATGGAAAAATATCATAACACGATTCAAAGATTCCAAGAGCACTTATATCGCATAATGGCACCGCTTGATTGCGGTGTCACCGAGAGTCAGGCAAAGAAGTATGGTACTCGGCCCTCTTTCTCCACCCTGACGTATCCACAAAGTAATGGCCAGGCGGAAGCCTCCAACAAAGCCATTTTGGATGGCATCAAAAAGAGGCTGGAGAATGCTAAAGGCAGATGGGTCAAAGAATTGCCGAGTGCATTATGGGCACATCGCACTACCTCGAGACGTTCCACCGGGGAAACGCTATTCGCTTTGTGCTTCGGAACACAGGCAATCATCCCCTTGGAGATTGGACTCCCAACCTTGAAATCAAAAGTTTTTGATACGGGCCGGAACGACATGATGCCGGCCTTGGATTTAATTCTGATTGAAGAATGAAGAGACCGTGCCCTTACATCCATGGGACGTTACCAACAGGAACTTGTTGTCATATAACCGACGTATTCAACAACGCCGCTACATACCAGGTGAATTTGTCCTAAAAAAAGTGCTTCCAGCTGCCAGAAAGCCAGCTAATGGAAAATTGGGTCCTAACAACCCCTACCAAATCGACTCAATCACGGGAACGGGAGCTTATCGGCTCAAAGACATGTCTAGCAGAAGTCTGCCACGCCCTTGGAATTCCTCGCATTTACGCAAATTTTATCATTGAACCCGACCTGTGGGGCATGATATTTATTTCGAATGATTCACCATGTACGGATTTCACTTCTGCAATGCGAAGTGTCGTACTTTCTCACTGTGAAAACTCGGTTCAAAAGTCTTCTCGAAAAAGCCTCCGGATTCGAAGCACCCTTTGTGGATATCACGATTGGCTAAGTAAAAAGCCTCCGAATTTGGAGCCCCATCCGCAGTCATGTTTGGGCCAAAAAAGCCTTCGGATTCGGAGCGCCCTTCGTAGATATTACGATTGGCCAAGTAAAAGCTCATGACCGAGTCGTGATCCGCATGACAAAGCTACGTTTGGGCCGAATAAGACTCAGGATTCGGAGCGCCCTTCGTGGATATCACGATTGGCCAAGTAAGAAGCCTCTGAATTCGGAGCCCCATCTGTGCAGGCCACGTTTGGGCCGAATAGGACTCCGGATTCGGAGCACCCTTCGTGGATATCACGATTGGCCAAGTAAAAAGCCTCCGAATTCGGAGCCCCATCCATGCAGGCCACGTTTGGGCCGCATAAGACTCCGAATTCGGAGCGCCCTTCATGGACATCACGATTGGCCAAGTAAAAAGCCTCCGAATTCGGAGCCCCATCCGTGCAGGCCACATTTGGGCCGAATAAGACTCCAAATTCGAAGCGCCCTTCGTGGATATCAAGATTGGCCAAGTAAAAAGCCTCTGAATTCGGAGCCCCATCCGCAAGCCACGATTGGGCCGAATAAGACTCCGGATTCGGAGCGCCCTTCGTGGATATCATGATTGGCCGAGTAGAGCATTCAAACATTCAAAATGAAATGCTTCATTAGGTTGAGCTAGCAGAAAACGGTGCAAACATAAATCAAAGCATACAAACATTCAAAATGAAATGCTTCATTAGCTTGAGCGGGCAAAAAACCGTGCAAACATAAATTAAAGCATACAAATATTCAAAATGAAATGCTTCATTAGGTTGAGCGGGCAGAAAACCGTGCAAACATAATTTAAAGCATACAAATATTCAAAATGAAATACTTCATTACGTTGAGCCCGAAAAAATTGTGTAAACAAGTTGAAACACACAAACATTTAAAATAGAGTATTTTATTACATAAACCAATAAATACATAGTGATGCCCAACTGTCTTAGAGCGTTTATAATATGTTCAAATTCTATTCGGCGTCACCCTCGCCATCGCTTCTTCTCAATTTCAAAAGCGCCAAAAGAAAAGTGATGACGTTGGTATAATGGGGACGCCTAATTCAACTCCTCGCTTGAGAGCCTCTGCGGCTTGGAGAGCCTTAATCCACCCATGCCTAAAGCCCGATTCTCGTGACGGCATACCTCCTCGCGAATTTCTCCTTGGTCTTCTATCCCGACTTTTCGTCATGGAAGCCTTTTTCATAACCCATGGACCACGATTCTCGACCGCAAACATGCTTGTCAGATCTCGATCGACAATCGCATGGCTTATCACCGCTAAGTCACTCTTTCCTCCATGACCTAGTTAGGTTGTCCGTTGCTCACCAGACGGCAATTTGGGCATTCTCAACTCACGGCTTTCTCCACACGAGCCTCCAAGTTTCAATTGCGTTCATCCTTCTTCTCTATCTCCGCCCAAGACGCAGACACATGCCTACTTCATAGGCGATACACTCTTCACCGCTCCATGGATGCCCTCTCAAACACTTCAAAATCTCACAACCAACCATCGATCGCCGACTTCCGATGGAAAAATCTATCGAGCGAACTCGATCGCTACACCTAGGTCGAGAACAATAGAGTCCACTTCCGCCATCGGTTTATTCCTACAAAACCACAAAACTCAATGGTCGCGGTGTCACGCCGACTCATTTCGGTTCTGCTCGAAGGAAGTTGCCCGTTGCTATTTTTTCCTTCGGTGATCTACTTTGATGACTTAGGAGCTGACGTTTTTCCCGTTCCCTGGACGTCCTACTTCCCGTGCGCTTGGGCTCGCTGCTACGATTCATTTCAGTGTCAAGTTCAGCCAATGTCCATCCTTCTCTTCTGCTATTAAACAATAGTCTATTCAACATTCGCACTTATCTAACCTTCTGCAACAAACTGGTTCAAATTGAGTCTGAACACAATAAGTGGAATTACGGGCGCGAAAACCCCCCCTCCCCCAATTTATTCCTAACGTGTGCAGCGCCCTCGAGGCGATTTCACTAATGCTAAACTCCAAAAGCCCAATGCCGATCGACGTGTGCTGCAGCCACTCCATGAACTAATGATATTCGGCTTTCGAAGTTCATACATTGGCTGGGGCAGGGGCAGATTTATTAATCTGATTGGCCAAATATCAAGGCTCGATACTGATCGATCTGTGCCACAGCCACCTGTAGACACCCCATTTTTGACCGTCCTCAAGACTTGGACGTCACCGCTTGAACACTCGGTGATTATCCATGTTCGTGTTCGTTTGGAGTTCCCGGAGTTCTCGGCTACGCGCCTTGCCTCAGGACCTCCGAACTTGACCGTTTTGTGTCTGGTTTTGCACCAAACACCTGTGTTTTGCCTTGGAGGGGCAGGGAATGCTTTGTGAAGCATCCCCACACACCACCGGCAAGTGGCTAGAGGCCACCGGGTTGTTGTTGCCATCGGCACTATATTGTGCCGTCGGCACTATTTTGTGCCGGTCGGCACTCTTTGGCAAATGACCATTTTGCCCTCCGACCACTTTACAGCCTATTTTTGGAGATATTTTCGCACTTTACTGCTTTTTTTCCTCCATACACGTGTATGGAGGGATGTGCCTTTGTTCTTACTTAGCTTGTAAGCTTTGATTCCTATAAGAGAAGACTCTCTTCTCTTGGCTCAAGGGTTAGCAAACTTAGACATTTTTAGAGAAAAAGACAGAGAGGAAGCTCTGGTTCTAGGTTAGGTTTTGTGTATCTATCCTATCTCTCTCTTTCTCTTTTGTTTTGTATACTAGGTGTTTGTGACTTACTATTGCTCACCAACACCTAGTGTTTCACCTTCCTCTTGAAACTGAGGTGCTAAGGGCTTGTTCTTGGTGTTCTTGGCTGGTTTGAAGCTTAAAGAGGCATCAAGGTCACCATTGTTGGAGTTGATCATCAAGGGTAAGAAACTACCCCTTTTTCCCCCATTCTTGCACTCCATTTTTGCCTAGCTTAAAACAGTTTTTGTGCTTAGTCTATAACACATAAAAGTTCTGCTTTTTAAGCCTCTTCATTGTTTATTAAGGGTACTTGGTGGTTTGGGTAGGTTTGACCACCTTTAGACCTTGAAAAGGCCACTTTTTTGTGCCATTTTGTGAGAGATCCGAGACTTTGGTGTTAGGATCTCTTCACCACTGAAATCTTGAGGGATTTCAGTGGTGGAGATGATGCCTTAGAGTCTCAAGAAGGAGAGGGCCACCCCCTCTCCTTGATGTCCTTGAAAAGGGCTAGATTTGGCCTCTTGAGACAGCATAGTGTATGATTGTTTGTTGAGCATGTCTTGGCTGCATTTTATGTTTATTATGCCCTAATATGACATTGCTAAGTGTTGGTTTTAGTACTCCTTGCATGCTTTGCATGGTTGCTTTGTAATGCCTCTTTGGTCCCTTAACATGCCTAGGTTGTTAGCCCTAATTTGAGCATGCTTTAAGCTTAGGTTTGTGAATGTTTTATACTTATTTTGCCATGTTTTAGCTCATCCATAGTCATTTGGGTTGATCTTGGCATGCATTATGTAGCCCCTTTGCATTTTGGGCTTGCTAGCCTTTGAGTATTGTAGACGCTTTGTGGGGCTTCGCTCTCTGCTTTGGACTCGATTTGTGTCACGGTTCTAAATCAACCAAAGAGTCCAACTCGCAAATCGCTTTGAGAAAACTGATTTTTGAAAAGAAGTGCCAAACATGGACTGCTTTGCTGACATGAGTCGCCACCTAAATATTTTTTAAAATGGGAAATCTAGGAAACTCGACTCGGTCAAGGCCACGTGTCCGTCATCACCAAAGTGGTCTTGGCTCGGGGAGCTTGGGTACGATCGGGAAGGTCATATGAGCACCCTTTCGCCCGTCCAAGACCGCCTCTACTAACCGTGATATCCAATTTTGGAAACATTACATGTTCTTATTCCGGTTATTAGCCTAGAATTACTATGTTATGCGACAAAGAAACAAGTATAGACCAAATCGCTAAGTTGGAAACAAAACACCACATGTTTGTTTTGAAAATGATTTGCTATTCGCAAGTAGGCTAAAATGCGTGTTTTGCCACTCTTAAGCGGGCTTTTAGAAAAGACGATTTTGCCACTATCTAGTGGGCTTTAAAACTCACAGCTTTTAATGTGTTGTCCCAATTTAGGTAATTTAACCTCCACCCACAGCATTCATGCAGTTATATCACATAAGCACTTAGCCTCATAGTAGTCATGCTATTATGGCAACATTTACACACATGTGATATGCTAAAGCACGAAAGCTCACCTAGTACTCCGAGCCAAAACAGAAGCTTATTAGAAATCCATGCATGGACCTAAGCATACTGAAATGTCTAATGCAACACATGCAAAGATGTAACCTAGGCAGGCTCGGCTATCCTAAACATGGCATATGGAATGCTACAAATAACACGTATTCAATTTGGAATTGAAAGTACGATGCAGTTTGTATGATGTGCCGAACCCGATGCATGTCAACAAATGCATGGATGCACGCATGTATTGCATAAGATATGCTGAATTAAATATGCCCTAATCTACCATTCTAAGCAGGTAAATAAAAGGGAGAAAGAAATGGGGGTTGGAAGACATACATGCCACTCACCCACACTTATTACGAGATATGCCCTCACACGGAGGGACCAAAAGAATAATATACAGTCCCAAATAATAAATCAACTATCCTAGCTAATTAATTATTACAGACCCTTAATTAATTAACAAATTAATTAAACTACTGAAAGCAGTAAAAGGCCTCGGGAAGAGGGATGCACGCATGCTCGGGTCCGGCTCGCCCACACAGTCCCCACCATGCCATCAAGGTTCTCTTTTACCGCCTCGTCCCTCCAAAATTACCAAAGTTCCAGACACCTTCTAAATGCATTGCAAGACATCACCGGCTAGAGTGAGTGGCTACCGTTTAGATTTACCACCGCTTCGATGAGCTTATCGGCACAAAAAGATTGCCGGCACTATAAAGTGCCGGTCGGCACTAAATTCTCGTAGAGACAGCTTTTGACAAAGAAATGCCAGACAAAGAAGGCATGGCATGGGTTTTAGGCATATGTATGCACCAAACAAGTCCCTTATCATGTTTGTGACTCAAAGGGCATGTACCTCGATTCCCGTGCCACCAATCACGATTTCCATGCATGATGGCCCAAAGAACCAAGTATGCAACTTTAATTTCAAATGAAATGCAATGCAAATGATCCAATGAATGGGGACTTAACCTCTATCACACTCACTTCAAGAGGCTAAGTATGCATGCTCATGCAAGGCAATCCTAAGCATGTGAAGCTAGGTATGCAACATGGTAATGTAAGTAAACATTGTATGTTAGGCATGTAACCGAGACAAACAAACATGCAAGGCATGGAACAAGTATGCAAATATATCAAACATGCAAAGAGCAACATGTTGAGAACAATGTATAGCATGCAACATCATGCAACGGGACCAAGTATGTGACAACATACAAAGTAAGCATGCTACAACACATGGAGGAATGGACTTAAACTAGATTAGGCAGCCCCAAACAAGCCTAAAACAAGGCCAAACATGCCCAAAATGGTGACCAAAACTTGTGCAAGCATGCAAACCAATGGGCCTAAAACCAAGGCATAAACAAGGAGCACCCTTCCACCACTACCAAGACCAATCATGGCACATATCAAGCAACCAAAAACAGATTTTTCAGCATGTGAAAATACACTCAAATCCCTAATGACAGCCCCAAAATGCTCCAAAAACACAAGCATGCATAAGGCCTATTCCTAGGCATAAAAGGGCACACCTTTGAAACATGAAAGGGATGGCAATCACAAACATGTGAGCATGATTTAGGGACTGAAATGTGATCTAAAATGATGCCACATCATGAGATCAAGGCAAGCTAAACATGCTAAAGACTCACACACCCCAAGGCTAGCAAGCCAAAATGCAAAGTGACTATATAAGGCATGTCATGGATGGCCTAAACAACCAAAAACAGATCTTATACATGGAAAAACAAGCACATTTTCAGTTTATGACCAGCCACAAAAATAGAAGCAAGATAGGCTAATAAAGCATGCAAAATTACGGTAAATCACATGGATTTCAAAGCAAGTAGCATAAGGATTATCCAAACAATGTTGAGCCCATCAACAATGTTGAAGAAGGGCTCAAAATAAGCCTATTCTTAGCTTACATAATGCTCTGAAACAGATCATACACAAGCCAAATATTCTATGCAAGAAACATGGCATACAAGAGGATATTGAGATAGGTGCTAGATGCAGCCACCAAACAGCAAGGGGCCCTCAATCAAACATGAAGAGGACCCCAAAATAAGACTATTTGAAGTTTGGGTCGGAGCCCAAAAGTGCTTGCAACTAGGGCTTAGATGTGAAGCAAGAAAAAGCTAGAAAGGGGAAGATGAAGACTTACCCTTGAAGACCGGCAAACCAGCAGGTTTTAGACCAAGTTTAGGTGCTCCCAACCTCTGCAAAACAGCCCCAAGTCGTTGGAAATGGAGTGGTGTAGACACCCCATTTTTGACCGTCCTCAAGACTTGGATGTCACCGCTTGGACACTCGGTGATCATCCATGTGTGTGTTCGTTTGGAGTTCCCAGAGTTCTCGGCTCGCGTGCCGTGCCTCAGGACCTCCGAACTCGACCGTTTGTGTTTGGTTTTGCACCAAACACCTGTGATTTGCCTTTGAGGGGCAGGGGATGCTTTATGAGGCATCCCCACACACCACCGGCTGGGGCTAGAGGCCACCGGCTGGCTGTAGTTGTCACCGGCACTATATTGTGCCGGTCGGCACTTTTTTGTGCCGGTCGGCACTGTTTTGGGCGAAATGACCATTTTGCCCTGCCGACCACTGTGCACTTACTGTGTGAGATATTTTCTCACAGCTGTATGCAACTTGTTTCTCCTCCATACACGTGTATGGAGGGATGAGCTTGCTTAGTGGCCAAGCTTGTAAGCTTTTGGCCTATAAGAGGGAAGGCTCTTCCTCTTGGCTAAAGGTTAGAAAATTTCAGAGTGTTAGCCATTGTTAGAGAGAGCCAAGCTCTGGTTTTAGGGTTAGAATAGATATAACTTCTATATCTCTCTCATTCCCTTGTTTAACTAGGTTTTTTGTGCCTTACTTTTGCACACTAGCACCTAGTGTCCCACCTTTCTCTTGGTTCAGAGGTTCTAGAGGTTAGTTTAGGTGATTCTTGACTGGATTGGAGCTCAAGGGACCAAGCACAACAACCTTTGTGAAGGTAGTCAACAAGGGTAAGAAACTTACACTTTATTCCCCATTTTTGCAACTTGTTTTTACCTAGTTTAAAACAGTTTTTGGGCTTAGTGTTTGGCACATAAAAGTTCTGTTTTTAAGTCCTCTTTATTGTATATTAAGAGTGCTTTGTGGTTTGAGGAACTTTGACCACCTTTAGGCCTTGAAAAGGGCACTTTTTGTACCATTTTGGAGAGATCCGAGATTTTGTCTTGGGATCTTTTCACCACTGAAATCTTGAGGATTTCAGTGGTGAAGAGCATGCCTTGAAGTCTCAAGAAGGAGAGGGCCACCCCCTCTCCTTGATGTCCTTGAAAAGGACAAGGTTGGCTCCTTAAGAGAGCTCCATGTTTAGTTGTGCGTATTGAGCATGTTTTGGTTGTTTATCATGCTTATATTGTCATATTATAGCATGCTTTCAAGTGGGTTTTAGTACTTTTGCATGATTTGCATAGTTACTTTGTAATGCCTTAATATTGCCTTAACATGACTAGCTTGTTAGCCTATATTTCTAGCATGTTTTAGGCTTGCATTTGTGAAGCTTGTAGGCTTATTTTGTCATGCTTTAGCTCTGTCCATAGCTATTTTGGCCAATCTTAGCATGTATTTTGTAGCCCCTTTGTATTTGGCTTGTAGGCCTCAAAAGCATGAATATGTGGTATGCTATTCTAGCTTTGTTTTTGATGGTTGGGACCATCTTCCATGCTATTTCAGTCCCTCATACATGTTTGATTGATTGCCTTGCATGCCTCTTTAATGCTTTAAAGGTGTGTGTTAAGTACTCCATGTTTTGGTCTTGTTGCATGCCTTCATGCTTAAGCTTCTTAGATGCCATCTAAGTGGACATTTGGCCTTGCTTTAACATGCTAGAAACCTGATTTAGGTTGTTCAATGCATGCCTTGTTTGCTTTGCATAGATGTGGTTCAATGCTCTCTTGAGCTTGCCTCAAGCATAGGCTAGTTGCATGCTTTGTTTGGCTTGCTTTGTTGCATGTTTTGGCCATGTGTTTTGTATGAATTTCAGAGCCTAAGTTGCATGCTAGTAGTCCATGTTTAACTCATTTCAAGTGTACTTGAATGTTGTTTATTATGCTCAAGTGTTGGTGTCTTAATATGTGCATGTGTGCGTGTGTGTTTAGACCCCATCTTTAGGCATCTTGGCCACTGTTCTTGGGCCTTTTAGAGCTGTCCAATTCATGTGTAAGTCCATTCCTACTTTGCTTTGCATGCTTGTATGTTCATACAACAATATTCTTGCATTGCATCGCCATATTGCATGCTAGATGACATGCTTAGGGTTGCATTTGGCATTGTGCATGCCAAGCCTCTTGAAGTGAGTTTGATAGAGGTTTGGCACCTTTGTTTGCATTGCATGCATTTGAAATCAAAGTTGCATTCTTGGTCCTTAGGGCCATCACGCATGGAAATGCGCGACAGGTGGCCGTGAATCGAGGCACATGCCCTCTTAAGTCCATAGCATGATTTGGGATGTGTTTGGTGCATATATACCTTGAATTGCATTGCCTTGCCTTTTGTTCCCTCTCACATCGTGAGTTGCGGTGTTCTCAGGACTTTTGTGCCGACCGCACTTTTAGTGCCGACGCCATCGGGCACCGATAATGAAATTCAGTGGTGGATTCTTCTTCAGCCGGTGGCTCCTCGACTCACCGATGATACTTCCCAAAGGCTCGAGAGGCACTCAAGTTTTGGGAATTTTCAGAGAAAGAGAGCAGAGGAAACAGAGGCACACTTGCACTCCAAGCAGGTGCCCGAAGGAAGTCCTGGCCGCACAAATTCTCCTTCCGAGGCATTTATCGCTAAATAGATTAATTATTTGATTTAATTAATTTAGTTGATTTGTAATATTTAATTAGCTAGTTTAGTTAATTATTTATTTATTCTGTAATTATTTATTCGGTCCTCCGAGTGAGGGCAAAATGTAATAAGTGTGTGTGAGTGGGCATGTATGTCTTCCAATCCCCACTTCTTTCTAACCCTTTTATTTACCCGCTTACTGGTAGATTAGGGCATTTTCAATTAGCATACCTTATGTAAATGCATGCGCATCATTCATAAGTATTGCATACATTGGGCTCGCACATCACGCAAACCGCATCGCACTTTCGATTTCCAAATTGAATACGCTATGTGGTAGCATTTCATATGCCATGTTAGGGTTAGCCGAGCCTAGTCTAGCTTACATCTATGCTCAGGTCGCATTAGCCACTTAACATGAAACTAGGTCATGCACGCTTGCTAACCGGTTTTGTTTTTGGCGCGAGTACGATGTAAGTCTTTATCGCTTTAGCATATCGCATGCGTGTGAATGTTAACATGACAATAGGATTGCCATGCGGCTAAGTGCTTATGTGATATAACCGCTTGTATGCCTGTGGGTGGAGGTTGGATTGTATGAGTTGGGAGTACTCGTTGAAACTGTATTTTAGCCTACTTGGCGAGTAGCAAAATCTAACACGCTTTTCAAAACAAAACGGATATGCAATGTTTATTTCCAAATTAGGCGATCTAGTCTATACTTTTGTGTTGTGCGATCACATAGTGATTCTAGGTTAATAACAGAATAAGAACGCAGAAAGTTTTCAAAAACGGATATCACGGTTAGTAGAGGCCGGTTCGGACCGAAAGGGGTGCTCATAGTCGACCTTCCCGATCGCATTCTAAGCTCCGAGCCAAGACCACTTTGGTGATGACGGACGGTGGCCTTCAAGACCGAGTCGTGGTTTCCTAAATTCCCCATTTTAAAAATATTTAGGTGGCGACTCAGACCGCAAAGCAGTCCATGTTTGGCACTACTTTTCGAAAAATCTGTTTTCCTTAAAACGATTTGCCAGAGGTGGACTCTTTGGTTCAGATTTAGAACCGACACAAACTTTAAAGAGTCCGAGCTGTAGCCGAGGTCCCTCGCGGGCGTTGCTACAGTTTCTGGCGACTCTGCTGGGGACTTTAGAGAGCTTGACTCGAACTCGTGATATCCTGTTTTGATTTCACTTATGTGTTTCTTTGCATTGCATGTGCATTGGTGCGCCTAGGACACCGTGTTGGCCATCTGCTATTCCTGAGCGGTTTGCCGGAGGCTTGTCTTGTCAAGGCATGTCCATAAGGCTGACCGGCTATGGCTCGCCAAGATAGAACACAAACCCGGTTTTACGGGCACCCTTTGACCATTCGACCTAGTTGCATAGTCGAATCCATAGTGACCATTCCAAACTAGGACAAAGTTGCTTACCCGATTTAGGTTGTTTGAAACCGTCAAGGCGTAGTAAAACCCTAGTTCCCGACAAAATAGGACAGAAGCCCTACCCCAACATAGGGGTGTATTGGTTTCATTTACTTGCTATATGCTTTTAGAGTGTATCTCACAGGAATGCATATACCGCCATGAGTTCACAGATCCTACCGAGGGCATCAAGACGTGATTTTGAGAATCGCTATATCTGTGGAAATCGGCCAGATTTGGAACAAGAACTGGGGAACAAAGGATCGCCAGATAGTACCGTTGTTCGCTACACCTGTGTTTGATCCGTCTGGCCGTCAAATACCGCTTTTCCGCTTCGCCGTAAATTCAGAGAGTTGAGTCGTAATGCTTAGTGTCTTCCTTGCCGAGGCAGATCAACATGACGCAGAACTCAAGAGATTGTGGTCATGACGGCCGCTGAGTCGTGAAACCATCCCACGTAGTGATGCCGCCGCTGATATGTCCGACCCGCCCAGTCACCCGCACAGACAACCACCGACTCCTGCTTCTATCAAAGCTCATGAGCCTACCACATTCGAAAGTTAATGGGGATGATAGGTGATCTCCAAAGGTCTATGGCGACCTTGCTTATAGAATGTCAACTCGCCACCGGTTGTACCGTATGTTGAAAATTTCAACCCCAGAGCCTCCGACATCGGGCGGATTGTGATCGAGCTCAATCACCGAGATGACCTCCACCCACAAAAGGATGTACCAAGATCAACCCAAACCTCTCATCGCCGAGGCCGTAAGAAAAGATAAGATGAAAGCGCATACACCGAATTCCATTGAACAACCGCTGGGCGTGAGAGGCTTTGAAAGCCGGGAATGAATGAGCAAAGCAGTATCCGCAGCTATGACAAAAGCTATGGAGAATGCCTTCCACCCCGCCGAGGGCGCATCACGACCAGAGAATCGACAGCCCCGCCATGCCAAAAACAGCTTCTCCCATTCCCAATCCTCGACCGAAAGAATCAAACCCAAGGCCGCACTCGCCACCCATTCGCCAAGACATCTAGCAGAGTGTTCAGTTCAAAGTACCGCCCGAGGGCGCAGGCCTTCCATCCTCTTTACATGCCTTTGTCTAGGCACTTTTGATTTTGGCCAAGAAGGGACATCTTACGCCTCGATCCTAGGCCACTCCCCAAACCCCTTCCAATGACCATGATGCCACTCAAGATCAGGCGCATCATCAACAAATCCGCCATGCTATCGATAATCGCTCCGCCTCGCCACGAGGTACAAGACTTGATTGATAATAAGATCATCCTTCCGCCAACCTCGCCAAGTCAATTACTACGGAGTTCTTGGACTACGAGGATACAGATATCAAGGCACAGATATCATGAAAGTATGTGATCGAAGATGAATCGCTCAGGGCAACATTTGGTACATTTTTGATGTAGCGTTTGGCACGCAATTTTGAGTACCCGCCATGTTAGTTTTGTAAATCCCGACTTGGGTGTCGAGTCACTTCGCTTTTGTTGTTAAGTTTGTCTCATTGTTTTGAGACATTCTTTTGCTTAAGGGTCTGCCTAATTGTAATGAGTCAATCCTCTTCTCAGATAGAATGCTAGGTGACTTCGGTTGTTGCCTCAAGCACCGCTTTTGTTTTGTAATTACTTTTGCTTTCCTTTTGGGTCTCGCCTGCTGGAGCCAATTTACATCCGGAATCAATGAAACAAATGGCTACCGTGTTCCCATGTTTATTGACCGTGGGCTAGTTGTGCCAGAGAACTGAATGGGGTGACAACAAGATTCCTACCGCTTTTTTGTGCCTTAAAGATTATTGCTTTGACTTAAGTTTTTTCAAAACTTTTGAACACTGTAGAAAACGAAGAGGAAGGAATTCTGGTTTTTGCAAAACTTTGATCATTTTGAGAGAAAGAGAGGCATGCTAAGTCATAATGAATGAAATCAGCTTGTCAGCGAGTACCGAGAAGGATCCCGTCCAATCCAGATCGTTCCACACTATCTTCAGGCGAGAGGTTTGTCGCTTCCTTGAAAACTTTCAAAAACAAAATATTTTGCACAATTAATGCGAAGACTGTGGAATCGCCTCGAGATCGTAAGCCTGTGATCGCCCCGCCTCAGAATCTGGCCATTCACAGCAAACCCGGATCGGTTCAAGACGATCGTTGTCACGAAGGCCTGTGGTGGCTGATTCAAAGCAAATCGAACAAGAGGCAAGAAAGGCAAAACAGGAAGACCAGATGTCGCCAAGAGAGGCTTGGGAAGCAAGAACAAAAGCCCCCCCCCCTTTGAACTAGGGGCAAAAAAAATATCCGATGTGCTCGAAGAGCCGAAGATGGATTCTTCTGCAAATCGATACAACAACCACTCTTTTGGATGGAGATGGCTTCAATCTCGAAAAACATTTGGGATGGACTTGTTACACTTTTACCCTTTTGAGAGGCTCATTGGCCGAAAACCCGGAGGGCGACCTGCAAAAGTTAGAGCAAGAGAAAATATAAAAATAAAAAAAAATGCAAAAAATGAAAAATGAAAAGGAATGAAAAGAATAGAAAAAAAGAAAAAAAAAGAAGAAGAAAGAAGCTCAAGGTCGAAACCCAAGACGGGCGCTTTGGCAAAAGTTAGAGCCTAAAAGAAAAAGAAAAAAAAAGAGAAGAAAAAATGAAAAAGAATTGAAAAGGAAAGAAAAGAAGCTCGCAAGGTCGAAAACTCGTGACGGGCGCCTTGGCAAAAGTTAGAGCCCAAAATAGTGAAGGTTAAAATACCCGAGAGTACCTTGACCGAACTACGAAGGCTTGATTCCCATGTTTGGGATACGAGGCAACTTCATCCCGAAGTCCAGCCTCCCAACGCTTTCATAGCGCCTCGTCCATGTCATGGTTTTGGTCACTTGCCTCCTCCTAATCCTGCCTCTGGCCACAATGGCCGGAATTGCGGATCAATTTTCTTGAAGCCCAACCGCCAACACCTTTCAAGTGACTGGGTCCATATATTGTTTCACGCCATCTTCGACTTCTCCGCGTCCGAGGGTCCGGTCGTCATCAATAAGGAGTGACGCACAGCATGCCGCCGCATCATCCCAACAAGGCGCAACTTTCCGCTACCCATTGCCATCCATGTCCAAAAGTTGCCCTAAGTGACCATTCAAACTAGGGGCAACTTTCCGTTGCCATATTCCCCCTTCAAGCAAGGGGCAATTTTCCATTGCCTCCGATCCGAGGTTGCATGTCTCGAGGGTAAGTTTCATGCTTGTTGAGCATCGTTTATTTGCAAAAATAGTCTTTGAAAAATTTTCACGAGGTTGACTTATTTTCTCAAAAACTGCTTTCATTTTCAAAATTGGACCATGTTTGGACCCCAAAAGGAGAATTTTCAAGCTCACACCGATTCGCATGATTTTCAAATCAAAATTGAATAAGTGTGTTAATCCGACTCTCATTTTGATCAAAACTGCTTTTAAGGAGAAAATAAAAATGGTCAAAATAACGAACTAGGGGCACGATTGAGTCAGTCCTCTGCCTTCCCCGTTAACCTGGATTGCCCGAGAGGCACTCTATTCGCTGTATGAATAGCCGAGCTAACGGCGTTGGATATGAAGCCGCAATTTCCTATTCATCTGGCTATTTACCCCGGGAGGGATGCAAAATGAGAGATTAAAGAATAGAGAGGAGTAAGTTGAGAGAAAATGAGAGAAGGGTTTTTGGGAGAAAACCGAGCCCGAGGGTCGAGTGATGTGAGAGTCACACAAATCAAGGGGTGGGAAACCTACCCGAGGAATTGGCTCTCAAACCCGAGGTCTTTTATTAAAAAAAAAAAAAAAAAACATGTCCGTGTGTCGTGTCTTTTGACTTATCGCCTCAATGTTCGCTAAGTCTTTTTCCGAGTGTGTCTCGCTGTGCTAGGTCGTGGTGCCTTTTGTTTCTTCGCTTGAGTCTGCCTGTCAAGGCCCCGTGGTAGGCTCGATACCGGCTGAAAACCCATCCTCTTCCAAAAGCGCTTGTTTGTACTCGTGATGCTATGCCATTCTCTACATCCGCAAGGCAAGAAAAGGAAAGGGAAGATTTGAGACATCCGAGGTGTTTCAACCGCGACCATATCGCTTTCGTGATCCGCCTCGCCGATTGAGGGTCTTTGTTCAAAAGTTTGTCAGGTGCGGAATGAACCGAATCAATTATGGGCTAAATGCATCAATCCCCTCAGATAGATCACCAGCAGGCATGGGTCAGGTATTCGCTTGAGCCGTGGCTTATTTGAATTATTTCGCTAGTTGATTGGTTATCCTCATATCGCAGGTAAATGCTTGGTTGTTTTGTTAAACAGTATATCAATGCCATTTACATTTGAGGTGTGGTATGATGCAATGCGATGCAAAGTATGAAATGTGCAAGTATACGTAAACATACAGATATAACACTCTTTAGACAAAAAGTTTGTTTATATATAATCTTTTCCAAGACACGCTTTTGAAAGTAAAAACTCGCCTCAAGGGCAAAGACATAGTGCTCTATCTACAAAAGGAAAAGGTACGTAAAATAAAAGAAAACAGCAGGTCTCAGGATCATCATCGCTGGCTCACCGGGGATCCGCTCGCTTCTTCCCCGGGCGTAAGCTCAGAGCATCATCGAGCATCACCGTTCGAGCTCGAGCCCGAAGCCGCCCCTGCCTCTCCTCTCGATGCCCCCACCTCTCGCTCCTCCTCGACTCATCATCTGGGATCGCAGCGCGAGCTACTCGCATGAGAATGCCCTCCTTCGGTACGAGGGAACGCCCGCCATCCCGGGTCGAAGGGGAGGCCTGGGCCAATAACCGCCACCCACCGGAGGGATCGAAAGGAGGCCGAAAGTACAAAGAGTAAACACATCGAAAACCGTGAGCGGTCTATCGCAGGGATGCAGCAGGCGAGTACAAAGTGTGAATGCCGTGGGATGCTTTATCAAGACAGAATGCAAAGGTATGAGTACAGCAGGTATGAAAGCCGTGAGCAAATCTGCCGATTTTTGTGCAAGATAGCAGATTGTGTGAAACATAATATGATTTGAGATCGCGGGTCAATAGAACATACCGGCAAGCCGAGGCGGTCAAGGCGCCGAGAGTCCGCTGCAAAGATCCCCAGAGGGAGGCATTCAACTCCACATCGACGGGTATACTCGGAAGAAGTCTCGAAAAGTATTAAATACATCAAGATTCGTAGGATATCCGAATAAATCAAGTGAAATAACAATGCAAGATGCGTAAATAAAGTGATACATACCGAGGCAAGTCAGAATGCTACCAACTCATGACCAAATGGGAGGAGGAGCAAAGGATCTCGTAGGTCTCCCCGCTCGCCTCAGACACAACATAGTAGGCAGAGCAGCCAACCGCACCTCGCCCCTCTCGCCGCTTCCGACTCGAAGCTCGAGCCCGGCCAGGACGGTCCCGCCTCGTCCCCACCTCACCTTCGCCTGAGCCACTGCACCGCAGTCTCTCGATCAACTCGACGCCACCACTCAGAGGTCGCATGATAAAAGTCCGGACGCATCGTAATAGTCGCCTCGCTCAAACCGCTCACGCCTACCAAGGGTGTAGTCCACCATCCGTCAACAAGTGAACCTCTCAAGATCCTCATATGCTCGGAGGGTGAACCGACTATCTCGCCTGCAACCCAAGGGTCTCGCGAGAAAACGCCCCCAGTACCAAGCCCGATGCATCGGCCCTCCAAAAGAATCCGTAACGAGAGGTCTCTCAAGACCACAGACGATCCTCGTCATCACAGTAAAGGAGCCCATGGTCGCCAGTGATCTCAAATCGAAATACGCTTTGTTATCTATTGGTATTGCAAAAATACAAGGAAAACGAAACTTGATGAACTACAAGTAAAACATACCGCAGGGTAATGGTGTCAAAGTAACGCCGAAGAAGTCAAGGTGTCCCGGTCGCTGTGCACCTCCCATCAAAGCGGCGAGAGAAGGGGACCACTGAGGAGTCTCCGTCACCGCACTGCTCCACTGAAAGTAGCATACACCCACAACCGCAAAACCGATATCGAGCATCATCGATAAAGCAATGTAGAACAAAGCGTAAATATCGAGCCATGTGTTGTGCGTGTATTGAGCAGAGGGTATAGTGTGAACCGTGGTACAACAAGTAAAGCGTATATGTGTGTGCTGTGTACAAGATACAACAAGCAGAGCAGTACAGGCGTAGAATACAGAAAGTATGTAGAGCAAAAATGTAAAGAGAAGGAGACATACCTCCAAGCCCGCCAAGAGTCTCGAAAGCAACAGCCCACCGCCATGAAACCGAACTCATATAGTCATAGAGGGTGGCCAGAGCCGCACCACCCCAATCAAAACGCAAAATGTCTCTCGACATCCACCAAAGGCCGAGGAGGCAGAGAGGCATCAGGTTCGCCTTGTCGGGCGAAGATCGCCGCCCCTAGCGTAAACATCGAAGCCGCGGCGCATCAATCCACGGCCTTCGGGTCATCGAGTCGCATCACCAAGGGCATGTGGGCCCTAAACCGCCTCAAACCAAGAGAAGCGACAAAGCCGGGCGAAGCGAGGCGAGCTGCGCCGAGTAAATAGACCGAGCGGCGATCCACTCGCCCATGTTCAGATCAAAGGGGATCGGATCACCCCCACCCCGAGGCCGTAAGCATCGAGAAGTCATAAGGGGTCATCGCTATGTCCCCGTCGCCGACAGTGAAACGACCAGGTGTCCCACCACCTCTCGCCAGTATGCAAGAAGAGGCTCGCAAGCGTAAAGCCCGGTAAGTCCTCGCAGAAACGCCGAAGCCCCCTCGCTCACGATGTAGCGAACCTCCTGAAGCTCGCGATACTAAGCGAAGCGACGACATTCCCATACCCGCGATGGTATGGGAACTCGCTTTCAAAAAGTACAGCCATGGCAATGATGAATACACCGATTTATTCTTTTTCTAAAGGCATGAAAAACTTTAGAGTGAATATAGCATGAGTGCAAATTTTCAGATTTTAACAAGATACCGGTGCCGGCGCTTTACAAAGAACTACAAAGCACGTGATGCGCCAAGATGTTTTGATGCTCCTCAGGAACTTAGTGCATGTGTGCACATTTTTCGATTCAAGCAGATATCGGGTTTCAGCAGTACCAAAGGATAGGTTGCGTCTCAGGATATGTCGCTGTTCTGTGAGGATCAGCAAATGCTGCGGTGATATGTCTGCTGTTTGTGTAGTTTTGTGCAAGTCTAGCATGCGGCGAAGTTTTCAGATTCAAATGAGCACCGTGTCGATGAATTTACAGCAGTGATGTGTGCCGTGTTTGGGTGATTCAGACTAGTGCAAGGTGTGTGCATGTGCGCCGGTCCTAAGCAGATGTCGCTATGAAGTTGTCTACAATCAACTACAAGACAAAGACATCGTAACTAAAGCAAGCTTACGGGTTCATGAAGCTATGGCAGCTGATGTAAAATCCTACATTGCGGAAGACAAAAGACAAGAGTGTTACCTCAAGGCGCCTAAAAGACAAGTGGGAGGCCGCTCACGAATGTAACCTCCCGTCCAAAGCCCTCTCAAAGCCGCGAAGTGGCGAAGTCCGCCGGGTGGTAGCACGGTATAGTCGGGCGATAGGTCGCCGGATCAAGGGCGCCGCCGCTGGCAAGAGCTCGACCCCGGATCCATCTCAAGATCCGGGAGTCCGACATGTGGAACATCGTCCGCCATGTGTAGTGGTGGTGAAAATGAGCCGAAGATGAAAAACGGGCCGAATGCGAAAAGTCAACCGCAAAGTCAACCCCGAGAGGGCCTAAATGGCCGGAAGGTCGGAAGATGGGAATATACGGAAATATAGAGGAAACCAAGGAACGAGTCCCTAAAAGGTGAAAATAGCAAAGGAAATCCCAAACAAAGATTTGTTCGCTGAAAATGTCCAAACGCTAAGGAGATCGCGAATCCGACGATTTAAAAATGGCGCGAAAACTCAAAGAAATGAGCAAAGGAGGAGAGAAAGAGACTCTAGAGAGAGAGAGTGAGAGATCTCGGCGAAGAAAAGTGAAGAAATAGGGCTTCAAGCCCTATTTTATAAAGCCCAAGGTGAAATGGCGTAATCGCCTCGACAAGAATCTTCTTGCCGGCCGGCACATTTTAGCTTGCCGGCACCTTTTGTGCCGATGAAGTTTTTATCACCGGCACGGTGGCCATTCCACCCACCGGTGGTGTTCCTTGGGCCTTTTTTGGGCTAGATGATCACTTTGGGTCTTCAAGTCTCAAGAAAATACGAGAAAATGCGCCCCCGATGCTCAACCGCCTCCGCTTTGACTTCTGACCGCCTCTACTATGCGTGGTGCTCAATTTCGCTTAAGATTGTATCCTTTGTATCCTTTTGTCATCTACGGAGATCCAAAAGTTGCCCCGTGTGTCACGCATCCATCATGTTGTCCGGGCGATCAGATCGCGCCATCTCGCACGCTCTCGCGACTTGCACCGCTTTTGCATTGTCATGTGGCATGCGGTCATACCGCTTCATTTTGCACTTCATTTTCCATCAAATGAGGTACGGTGCCTCATTTCGCATTTCATCGCATCTCGAGGCACGACGCTCGCTTTTGCACTTCATTTTCCATCAAATGAGGTACGTGCCTCATTTCGCATTTCATCGCATCTCGAGGCACGACGCCTCGCTTCAAGACTTCATTTTCCATCAAATGAGGTACGGTGCCTCATTTCACATTTCATTGCATCTCGAGGCACGACGCCTCGCTTTTGCACTTCATTTTCCATCAAATGAGGTACGCGGTGCCCCATTTCGCATTTCATTGCATCTCGAGGCATGTAGGTAGGCCTTTTGCACTTCATTTTCCATCCAATGAGGTATGCGTGCCTCTTGTTTCGCTTTCTCCTTCACTCACATTGTTTTCGTGATCCCGTGATACGTGTGTCACATTATACACTGTTCCGCACGGTCCGGGCGAGACCTTAAACACGCCTCGTCCGGGGGACTAAGAATGCGCCGTCCGACGAGACCTTAAACCCGCTTGACTACATTGTCCGTGCTTTATTACAAGCACTATCGCATTTGCACTTTGCACCGCTGTTCTTCGGTCCGGGCGAGACCTTAAACACGCCTGCCTAGGAGACCTTAAATCCTGGAGGTGCAAGACCTTCGTGTGTTAAGTCGCCTCATTGCATTTGGCACGATTTCGCCGCTACCGCTTAGCGACCCTCATTTGCATTTCATTTTCCATCCTTTGAGGCACGTGTACCTCATTGCACTCCATTTTCCATCTTTTGAGACACGCGCCTCAATTGCCCCATTTTGCATCGCATGCTCTTGAATACTGTAACAGCTTGCCCCTGGTCCGGGCGAGACCTTAAACACGCACGCCTAGGAGACCTTAAGTCCTCGGAGGTGTAAGACCTCCTGCATTACATGAGCACCTCATTGCATTTGGCATGCATTCCATAGCGCTGTGTTGTGCACCTCATTGCATTTGGCATGCATTCCATCGCATTGTTTAGCGCACCTCATCGGTTGCCCCCTAGGTCCCATGAGACCTTAAACCCGCCATTTGCATTATCATGCATTCAAAGCCGCTACATGCCAAGATTTCAAGAAAACACAAAGATGCATTGTCATGCATACGCCGCATCCCGCCTAGGAGACCTTAAATCCTCAAGGTGCAATTCCTTCGTTTTGTCGCGTCTTAACGACTTTTGGTCCGTAAAGCCACCGCCTATGCTCGCGTGAGTTCCTAGAAGATCAACTGACGGTGAAAACTAGAGTTCGAACGGCTTATGCCTAGAACGCAAAGGTTCGAATTTCCGAGACTAAAGTCCGGTTTAAATACCCGTGGGATGTACCGCTTGAAATCAGATGGTAGCCCCATAGGTTGAGGCGGCGGTTCACGCCTCAATTTCGATACCGAACCAACCTAGTGTATCGCCCGGTTGGTAAGATAGGAAAATCGCAATCATAGTCATTGCATCAACATGCATTGTCATGCATCATTGTAAATATTGCATATGTCATGCATTGCATTACAAAAACAAAAAAATGCATATGTCATGCATCATTGTAGTATAGTGCATATGTCATGCATTTTCTCAGAATACCCATTGCATTGTAGCCGCATGCATCCATTGCATCACCTTCCATCTATGGCTTGCGCTTTCCAAGTCGAGCTTGGTCCGGTATGTGCCCATGTTGTTCGTGGTCGGGCTACGCTTGTCGAGCTTTTGTGTCCGAGCCTAGAGGGTAGCGGCACCGCTGTCAGGTTAGACATGGGTTGTATGTGTACATGCCTTTCCTAGGCAAGATTTGGTTTGGCCCGCTGCCATATCCATTGTATCTATTCCATTGCATGCATCCATTGCATCACCTTCCATCTATGGCTTGCGCCTTTCCAAGTTGAGCTTGGTCCGGTATGTGCCCATATTTTTCGTGGTCGGGCTACGCTTGTCGAGCTTTTGTGTCCGAGCCTAGAGGGTAGCGGCACCGCTGTCGTGTTAGACATGGGTTGTATGTGTACATGCCTTTCCTAGGCAAGATTTGGTTTGGCCCGCGTACATATCCATTGTATCATTTACCCATTTCCATTACATTGTAGTGTAATTGTTGCATCCCAGCATTAGGATCATTGTTCTTTCATCGGGGTCGCCACCCCACTCATGTCAATCCACCCAATACTTGTTCTTGTGTCCGTATGGCACTCATAGATCGACATCGATCTATGGGAGACGGACTTGTTACCTCCATCAATCTATTTGACATTTGTGAGGTTTTGAACCGCCATGATTGAATCATGATTCAATTGCCCTCGCATGTAGTTCGTGATTTAGTTTTAATTGCACTACATTTTCATTTGCATTATCTATACATAGTTTTGTATATATTGCATACCATTCAAGATTCACATTGCATATGACATGCATGTTGTTAATCATATTGTACCGTAAGTTTGTTTTCTTTCCAGCACGATATTGTATGTACGGCTCATTTACCGGTGAAACCGGACGAGTCGCACAGTATTGTATCTCCGAGTGAGACGCTTTTGAGAATTGCATAATTCTCTTACATCCTTTCTACATTGTAGTGTAGATCGCTGCATGTTAGCTTATAACCTGCCGCATGTGTGCCTCTATTACGTTTCTTTTGCATGATCATAAGTTATGCTTGGCTTCTTGCATTTTCGGCAGTATTTTGCCCCCGCCACGGGCGATATCTTATCGCTGGCATGTGTGCCTCTTGCATGAACTACGCCGGTTTGATTCCTTGAGGGATACGAGGCGCCTTACGAAGTTCAACCATTTGCGCTTTGCATGTTTGTCCAAGTCTTCGCCTTGTCAAAATGGGTCGCCTCTCGGCTTTGACATTCACTCCCGCTATTGTTATGACTTTCGAAGTTCTCACAAAGAGGGGCAAATCAGAGACACCCCATTTTTGACCGTCCTCAAGACTTGATGTCACCGCTGGACACTCGGTGATCATCCATGTGTGTGTTCGCTTGAGTTCCTGAGTTCTCGCCGCGTGCCGGCCTCAGACCTCCGAACTCGACTGCTTGTGTTTGGTTTTGCACCAAACACTGGATTTGTTTTGAGGGCAGGGATGCTTTATGAGGCATCCCCACACACCACCGGGCTAGAGGCCACCGTCGGTCAGAAGTTGTCACCGCACTATATTGTGCCGGCACTTTTTGTGCCGGCCGGCACTGCTTTTGGGCGAAATGACCATTTTGCCCTCGCCGACCATCAGGCACTTATCAGGTGAGATATTTTCTCACAACAGATGTAACTTGTTTCTCCTCCATACACGTATGGAGGGATGAGCTTGCTTAGTGGCCAAGCTTGTAAGCTTTTGGCCTATAAGAGGGAAGGCTCTTCCTCTTGGCTAAAGGTTAGAAAATTTCAGAGTGTTAGCCATTGTTAGAGAGAGCCAAGCTCTGGTTTTAGGGTTAGAATAGATATAACTTCTATATCTCTCTCATTCCCTTGTTTAACTAGGTTTTTTGTGCCTTACTTTTGCACACTAGCACCTAGTGTCCCACCTTTCTCTTGGTTCAGAGGTTCTAGAGGTTAGTTTAGGTGATTCTTGACTGGATTGGAGCTCAAGGGACCAAGCACAACAACCTTTGTGAAGGTAGTCAACAAGGGTAAGAAACTTACACTTTATTCCCCATTTTTGCAACTTGTTTTTACCTAGTTTAAAACAGTTTTTGGGCTTAGTGTTTGGCACATAAAAGTTCTGTTTTTAAGTCCTCTTTATTGTATATTAAGAGTGCTTTGTGGTTTGAGGAACTTTGACCACCTTTAGGCCTTGAAAAGGGCACTTTTTGTACCATTTTGGAGAGATCCGTGATTTTGTCTTGGGATTTTTCACCACTGAAATCTTGAGGGATTTCAGTGGTGAAGAGCATGCCTTGAAGTCTCAAGAAGGAGAGGGCCACCCCCTCTCCTTGATGTCCTTGAAAAGGACAAGGTTGGCTCCTTAAGAGAGCTCCATGTTTAGTTGCGTATTGAGCATGTTTTGGTTGTTTATCATGCTTATATTGTCATATTATAGCATGCTTTCAAGTGGGTTTTAGTACTTTTGCATGATTTGCATAGTTACTTTGTAATGCCTTAATATTGCCTTAACATGACTAGCTTGTTAGCCTATATTTCTAGCATGTTTTAGGCTTGCATTTGTGAAGCTTGTAGGCTTATTTTGTCATGCTTTAGCTCTGTCCATAGCTATTTTGGCCAATCTTAGCATGTATTTTGTAGCCCCTTTGTATTTGGCTTGTAGGCCTCAAAAGCATGAATATGTGGTATGCTATTCTAGCTTTGTTTTTGATGGTTGGGACCATCTTCCATGCTATTTCAGTCCCTCATACATGTTTGATTGATTGCCTTGCATGCCTCTTTAATGCTTTTAAAGGTGTGTGTTAAGTACTCCATGTTTTGGTCTTGTTGCATGCCTTCATGCTTAAGCTTCTTAGATGCCATCTAAGTGGACATTTGGCCTTGTTTTAACATGCTAGAAACCTGATTTAGGTTGTTCAATGCATGCCTTGTTTGCTTTGCATAGATGTGGTTCAATGCTCTCTTGAGCTTGCCTCAAGCATAGGCTAGTTGCATGCTTTGTTTGGCTTGCTTTGTTGCATGTTTTGGCCATGTGTTTTGTATGAATTTCAGAGCCTAAGTTGCATGCTAGTAGTCCATGTTTAACTCATTTCAAGTGTACTTGAATGTTGTTTATTATGCTCAAGTGTTGGTGTCTTAATATGTGCATGTGTGCGTGTGTGTTTAGACCCCATCTTTAGGCATCTTGGCCAATTCTTGGGCCTTATAGAGCTGTCCAATTCATGTGTAAGTCCATTCCTACTTTGCTTTGCATGCTTGTATGTTCATACAACAATATTCTTGCATTGCATCGCCATATTGCATGCTAGATGACATGCTTAGGGTTGCATTTGGCATTGTGCATGCCAAGCCTCTTGAAGTGAGTTTGATAGAGGTTTGGCACCTTTGTTTGCATTGCATGCATTTGAAATCAAAGTTGCATTCTTGGTCTCTAGGGCCATCACGCATGGAAATGCGCGACAGGTGGCTTGAATCGAGGCACATGCCCTCTTAAGTCCATAGCATGATTTGGGATGTGTTTGGTGCATATATACCTTGAATTGCATTGCCTTGCCTTTTGTTCCTCTCACATCGTGAGTTGCAGGTTCTGCAGGGACTTTGTGCCGACCGGCACTTTTTAGTGCCGACCGCCATCAAGCACCGATAATGAAATTCAGGTGGATTCTTCTTCACCGGTGGCTCTCGACTCACCGATGATACTTCCCAAAGGCTCGAGAGGCACTCAAGTTTTGGGAATTTTCAGAGAAAGAGAGCAGAGGAAACAGAGGCACACTTGCAAGCGAAGTCCCGAGCGAAGGCCACAATGCACCTCCTTCCGAGGCATTTATCGCTAAATAGATTAATTATTTGATTTAATTAATTTAGTTGATTTGTAATATTTAATTAGCTAGTTTAGTTAATTATTTATTTATTCTGTAATTATTTATTCGGTCCCTCCGAGTGAGGGCAAAAATGTAATAAGTGTGTGTGAGTGGGCATGTATGTCTTCCAATCCCCACTTCTTTCTAACCCTTTTATTTACCCGCCATGGGTAGATTAGGCATTTTCAATTAGCATACCTTATGTAAATGCATGCGCATCATTCATAAGTATTGCATACATTGGGCTCGCACATCACGCAAACCGCATCGCACTTTCGATTTCCAAATTGAATACGTGCTATGTGGTAGCATTTCATATGCCATGTTAGGGTTAGCCGAGCCTAGTCTAGCTTACATCTATGCTCAGGTCGCATTAGCCACTTAACATGAAACTAGGTCATGCACGTTTGCTAACCGGGTTTTGTTTTTGGCGCGGAGTACGATGTAAGTCTTTATCGCTTTAGCATATCGCATGCGTGTGAATGTTAACATGACAATAGGATTGCCATGCGGCTAAGTGCTTATGTGATATAACTGTTTGTATGCCTGTGGGTGGAGGTTGGATTGTATGAGTTGGGAGTACTCGTTGAACTGTATTTTAGCCGACTTAGAAGTAGCAAAATCTAACACGTTTTTCAAAACAAAACGGATATGCAATGTTTATTTCCAAATTAGGCGATCTAGTCTATACTTTTGTGTTGTGCGCATCACATAGTGATTCTAGGTTAATAACAGGAATAAGAACGCGTAAAGTTTTCAAAAACGGATATCACGGTTAGTAGAGGCCGGTCTTCGGACCGGGCGAAAGGGGGTGCTCATAGCTGACCTTCCCCGATCGTACCCAAGCTCCCGAGCCAAGACCACTTTGGTGATGACGACGTGTATTCTTGACGAGTCGTGGTTTCCTAAATTCCCCATTTTAAAAATATTTAGGTGGCGACTCAGAATCCGCAAAGCACCATGTTTGGCACTACTTTTCGAAAAATCTGTTTTCCTTAAAACGATTTGCCAGAGGTGGACTCTTTGGTTCAGATTTAGAACCGACACAAACTTTAAAGAGTCCGAGCTGTAGCCGAGGTCCCTCGCGGGCGTTGCTACAAGTGGTAGTGGTGGTGCTAGGTGGTGGTGATGGAATGGCTCAAGAACAATGGGCTTTGGAGGTTGAATGGGAGAGATATGGAGAGAGGGGGTAGGATATATATGTATATATCAGATATACATATATATCTACTGGTTTTTTGTTCAAACCTCCAACCCTTTTGCAATGGGAGAGAAGGCTCTCTTATATAGGCCAAGAACCAAGCTTCTAAGGCAAGTTTCAAAGGGTCAAAGGGTGCAAAGCTTGTTGGAGAAGCTTGGACAGCTGGTAGGCTTCTTGAGGAAGCCAAGACAAAAGGGTCAAGGCTTCCTCAAGAAGCCATGAGCAAAGGGTGCAAAATAAGGGCCAAAAGGTGCAAAAAGGTGCAAAAAAGGCACAAGGATGCACGTGGTCTGTTCTGCATCCCAGCTGGCACAGCTGGTGTGCACTATGCTTGGGGGGTTCAAAGAGTTCAGGTCGGCCAGAAGGTGTGATCATCGGCCAAAATAAAGTGCCGGTCGGCACTCTTTTCTTCCGGTCGGCTAAATAGAGTGCCGATGGATGATTCCTTGGTCAAAACATGGCCGGTGGGTATGCAAATCGAAGCCCCGGAAGTTAGCTTTCCAATGGCGCAAATCTTGCATCAAAATTCCTTCTGTGCAAAAAGTTATGCTCTTTTCTGTGAAGTCGCGCAGACTCGATCCAACCGGGATGATGCCCAGCTTCGACCAATCATATCTCCTCCACCCGGACTTGGCTCTAGGAGATTCTTGAGTGCAAAGTGAAGCCCCGAAAGTCTTCTTTCCAATGATGGTGGCCTCATAGCTTAACTCCAAGTATTGAATTGAATAAGCCCGATTTAGCGAGGGCTGCTCGATTCCCTTCTACCCGGATCTATGCCGAACTTCTCCCAAACCAGTTTTCTCCTCTCCTTTCCTCTTTTCTTCAACTCCAAACCCCTAGACAAAGTGTTTTGAAGGGTTTGCCTCTCTCCTTGTCGAAGGAATTGAACTTGTGCCCTGCACATCTCTCAACACCGAGCAAACCATCAGTAATGCCCAAGTCTTGAGGGCGGTCAAAAATGGGGTGTCTACAGTTGCCCCTCTTTGACAGAACTCGAAAGTCATAACAATGACGGGAGTGAATGTCAAAGCCCAGAGACGTCCCATTTTTGACAAGGTCGAAGACTTAGACAAAGCAATACAAGCTACAGATGAAGATATGCGCCCGAAGGCGGGGGCAAAATGCAACTGACAATGCAAGAAGCCGAACACAACTTATGATCATGCAAAGAAACATAGGGACGTATCCCGGTGTTTTGGAAATGTATAAGCATTGGAACGTATTCCGGATGCTCTTAACCAAAGATGGAGACACATGGGGACGTATCCCGGTGTTTAGGGACGTATCCCAGAGATTAGGGACGTATCCCAAGGATTAGGGACGTATCCCAAAGGTTAGGGACATATCCCGAAGGTTAGGGACGTATCCCATATATTAGGACGTATCCCGAGATTAGGACGTATCCCAAAGGTTAGGACGTATCCTAAATATTAGGACGTATCCCAAGGATTAGGGACGTATCCCAAAGGTTAGGGACGTATCCCAAGGATTAGGGACGTATCCCAAAGATTAGGGACGTATCCCAAAGGTTAGGGACGTATCCCAAGGGTTAGGGACGTATCCCAAAGATTACGGAGAGAAGATAGAAGAAACATAGGGACGTATCCCAGTGTTTCGGAAGAAGGTGAAGAAACCTAGGGACGTATCCCGGTGTTTCGAAAACAGAGAGTGCATAACAATGCGATTGAAACGTGCATCACAATGCAAGTGAAGGGGGTGCATAACAATGCAATTTAGAGTAATCATAACAATGCTATGAAAGTACAAACACATGTAAGTAAAGAACACGCAACAACGTGTACAATGTGTGTGATAGGAAAATTGAACGCATGTAAGTAAAACGATGCACGCATGCAAGCAATGTGTAATGAAATCTGAAAATACATATGTAAGTGAAGCAAGCGGTCAGCGCGAGCAATGTGCATGAAAAGGAACTTGAACACATGTAAGTAAAGCGATGCACGTATGCACGCAATGTGTATGAAAAGGGACTTGAACACATGTAAGTAAAGCGATGCACGTATGCACGCAATGTGTATAGAAAGGAACTTGAACACATGTAAGTAAAGCGATGCACGTATGCACGCAATGTGTATAAAAAGGAATTGAACACATGTAAGTAAAGCGATGCACGTATGCACGCAATGTGTATGAAAAGGGATTGAACACATGTAAGTAAAGCGATGCACGTATGCACACAATGTGTATGAAAAGGAATTGAACACATGTAAGTAAAGCGATGCACGTATGCACGCAATGTGTATGAAAAGGGATTGAACACATGTAAGTAAAGCGATGCACGTATGCACGCAATGTGTATGAAAAGGGACTATAATGTGCATAACGATGCAGGTGTAACGGGTGCATAACAATGCAAGTGGAATGTGCGTGACAACGCATAGTTGAAACAAAATGCCGAATAAGGGAATACAAGCTTTAACGAGACCAGATTAAAACGCGACCTCCTATTTACCTTTCGGAGGGGTTTGCAACACATTCAGCTCAAGAACGGGCACACCCTGTTCATATTAGAGAGAGATAACATCTGCTGCTGCTTTAATTGCCATTCTGACTTGAAGCAGGCTTACACTTGGGATAGAGGCACGCTCATTCTTCGGAACACTGACAAGGTCTGAAGAGGTACATACGGAATGCGATCTCGGAGCTTACCGAAGTTGGAACAAACTCAGATGCCCGACATTTCCCTCTTTTGCTTTTGCTTTGTAGTCCGGAACCATTATAGCTTTAGATAGGTCCTGTTTCTACTATTCACACTTATCGGGGGTGGTCCCTGCAGTTTTCGAAAGAACAAATTCCTTTTTCGCACAAATGTGGAGAATGGCACAGCACTCTGAGCACATAACAAATCATTTTTGAAATTGAGAAAATGAGTTCTCGACCGGGTATTGAGCCTACAACTGAACACAGCAAAACGACTCAACAAGGAAATAAAAGGCACACAACCTAGACACATCGAGTAACACTCGAAATGACTCGAAACAAAAAACGAGATAAAAAAAAAAAAAGACACGACACTCAGACGTGCATAGGGAGCCTGTTTCACCGGGTAGTGTTTCCCACCCTTTCTCATTTGTGGTTCTCACATCACTCGGCCCTCAAGCTCTGTTTTTCTGAAAAAAAAACATTTTCTCACTTTTTCTCTCATCGCACATCTCTCTATTCTTTAATCTCTCATTTTTCATCCCTCCCATGGGTGGTTGATGGATAAACAGCAAGTTATGGGATCGTGCCCCTAGCATTCTGCTAGATTCTTCTTCTTCTGCACGCAGCTAGTGAGTTTCTTCCACAGGGGGGGCCGCGCTACAATTGGGTGTTTAGCGAATCTGCGGCTGACATTGGTCGACGATGCTCTGCCGGGGAGTTTGGACATGGTTAGATTTGCCCAGATGATGGAGTGGAATACCTTGATCCATTCGGTTAGCTTAGACTTGGCTTGATACCTCGTTGCTTGGAGGATGAGAGAGCTTTCACCCTTTGTTGTTAACTCGGTTGTGCCCTCTTACGCGGTAGAGTGCCCTTCTTGGCGAATATGTTGAAAATGGGGGGAAGACAGGAAGCCTGACTCAACTGTGCCCCTAGCTCATTATTTTGACCATTTTTTTGTTTTGATTTCTACTAAAACAATTTTGACCAACATGAGAGTTAGATTAACATGCTTGTTCGACTTTTGATTTGAAATCATGCAAATCAGGTTGTAAGCACTGAAAATTTTCCTTTTTTGGGTCCAAGAAAATGGTCCAGTTTTGGAAAAATGGAATGATTTTTGAGAGAATAGTCAACCTCAGTAAAAATTCTCAAAAACTGTTTTTGCAAACGGCCACCGCTCAACAAGCGAGGAACCAACTCTTTGAGATGCACAACCTCGGACCCATAGCAATGGAAAATTGCCCTTGTCCGAAGGACACTATATGGCAACGGAAAGTTGCCCTTGTTTGAAATGACACCGATTGCATTGAATGGCAACGAAAGTTGCCCCTTGTCTAATTGGCACCGCAGTATTGAAATCAATCCTTCAGAGCGACGATCACAACCGAACTCTCGGATCTGAGAGAAGGCAAAGATGATCAAAACCATTTCATGGACACAACCGAATTTGAAGTGTTTTAGGCTGGACTTGAATGAAGTTGCTCACGATCCCAAAGACGGGAATCAAGCCTTACGTAGTTCGGGGTTAAGGTACACTCGGGTATTTAACCTCTCCTTTTATGCTCTAACTTTTGCCAAGGCGCCCGATGCAGGTTTTCGACCTTGCGAGCTTTGTTCTTCTTTCTTTTCTTTCTTTTTCATTTTTTCTCTTTTTTCTTTTAGGCTCTAACTTTTGCCAAGGTGCCCGATGCGGGTTTTCGACCTTGCGAGCTTCTTTTTCTTTTCTTTTCTTTTTCTTCTTCCCTTGTTCTTTTTTTTTCTGTATATATTTTTTGTTTCATTTTGTATGTATTTTTTGCTTGCTCTAACTTTTGCCTGGGTCGCCCTTCCGGGTTTTCGGCCCAGCGAGCCTCTCAAAGGGTAAAAGTGTAGCAAGTCCATGCCAAATGGTTTTGAGATTGAAGCCCTCTGTATCCAGGAGAGTGGCTATTGTATCGATTTGCAGAAGGATCCATCTTCGGCTCTTCGAGCACATCGGACATTTTCGCCCCTAGTTCGAGGGGTGTTTCCGTTCTAACCATAGCTTCTTCTGATGAGGTCTGACCTTCCTGATCTGACTTTGGTGCCTCTTGTTCGAGGGCTGCTTCAAATCTGGCCACACAGGCCTCACATCGTAGTTGACCGTTGAACCTTCTAAATTCAAGTTCAAGGTTTGGAAGCAAAAGGGGTTGAGTCTCGAGGCTGAGAGCGATCCTAGGTTGCACAATCTCAAGAGCGACTCCACACAGGTCTTCGCAGGACTGCGCAAAACATTTTGTTTTTGAAAATTTTTAAGAAAGCGACAAATCGTCATACGAAGATCGTGTGAAACCACCGATCAAGCGGGGTCCTTCTCAAGACTCACTCCACCAAGCATGATTTCATTCATTAAGGGCTTAGCATGCCTCTCTTTCTCGGTTTGATCAAAGTTTTACAAATCCCGAGGAATTCCTCCTCTTTGTTTTCACCTTGATGTTCAAAAGTTTTGAAAAACTCGGTCATTACAATGACTTCAAAGCACAAGAAAAGACCTGACTTTTAGTCAAATCGCCATTTCATTTAGAAATTACGCACAAGCGGCACACGGCGAAGCAAAACACGAGAGTGTGAAATCACCTTTGTTCCATTCAAATCATGGCACAACTGGCTCTCGTAAAACAGACTCAAAAGAAAGCGAAAGACAAACACAAAACAAAATAGTGAGATCCGAGGTAATATCCTAATCACCCAACTCAATACAACAGATGACTCGAAACCACCACAAGACAGACCCAAAACAAAAAGACTGACTCAAAACAAAGAGACAGACTCGAAATAACACAACAAGACTGACCCAATACCCAAGTCAGAATGTACAAAAACCAGCATTCACAAATGCTCAAAACGGTGCGTGCCATACGCCACATCTGGGGTAAACTGAGCGCCGCTCGCAGGTGGTCCATCCCCTGATCACATCACATTATCCCCCCACAGGTTCACTGATCAAGTGCCGATAGACTTTGCAGAGCTTGGTGCGGGGATGACCCCATTGTCAATCAAATTTTGTATCTCGTGGCGGAGACGGACGCAACTGTCAGTGTCATGACCGGTTTGTTGATGGAAAGCACAGTACATAGCCGGGTCATGCTTTGCAGGGAGAGGATCGGGTAGGGGCCGTTGTTCTAACGGTTTCAGATGTCCTTTCCTGAGTAGGACCCCTAAAGCCTTAGACAAAGGCATAAAGAGTGGGGTGAAGACCCTCTTGCCTCGGGGTAGATAGTCCAAGTTGGGGGGTTTAAAGTGGATGTACCAACAAAGGGGGTGGCTGCTTTTGGTGTGGTGGTGGCGACCATGCCCACGTCGGAAGATCTTGCAGCTGCGTCACCGCTGGTGGTCGCATTCGAACTGCGGGTAAACGCCCTCCTGGGCTGCTCCTTCTCCTGATCAATAAGGCCTTGTTTCATAGCATCTTCGATCTGCACCCCCATTTCATGTAGGTCAGAAAAAGTAGGAAAGGGGACTACTATCATCTTTTGCATCAACCGGTACGTAGATTGCGACAATCATCCGAATCTGTCTTTGTCCGTAGGCCTCAAGGTCATCATCGAAGCCTTGGCCCTCCATCCGTTCTGAACTCAAAAACTCTCCTTAGGCTCTTGCCTAGTTGTCTCGAGATCACGGGTGCGTGATCTCAATCAGGTGTTGTATGAGTCTTTAGCGACGAAGGCCTCGGCCATTTCGGCCCCAATTTCTCTTGACGCGTCATCTTCTAACTTGGCATACCATGCGGATGCCACACTGACAGGTCCGACCAATAAAGACAACTTCGAGCCCTCGAGGCCCATTGGTCTTAGAACGTCCAGCAGGTCTTAAGTGTACCATGGGGTCCCGGACCCATCAAATCGATCAACATGAGGCATTTTGAATTCGGGCAGCGTCACGGTAAGGCGTGTAGCCATCTTCAATGTCGGGATAGTCTTGACCCTTGGGACCTCTTGAACAACTTTTCAAGCTTGCTCAACTTTAGTGCGGTGGGATCGATCTCGAACTCAAAGGAGAGTCCGTGGATTGGTGGGTGTTTTTGATAGCTGAGGTTGGATTTGAGGTAGGGTTGGAGGTGGGGGTGGTCTTGTGGGCAGTTCTGTATCAGCCTGAACATTGGTTGTCTCCCCGACGTTAGGAACTCCTAGTGGGGAAGGGGCTTGATCTTGGCAGATGCTCCAGTTCTTTGTTCGGCACTGGCAATTGTCTCTGCCTGTTCCCTCACAACCGTGGCCTGTTGCCTGGCGAAATCTGCCTGACGGACGGCATCCTGCTGCATCGCTTTCATGCTCTCTTGAAGGTGGCGCACCATCTCTTCCAAACTCGACATATTGTCTGATCTAACCGAGCAATCGGTATATATCTGTGTCGATGGGCTTGGAAATCTCAACGGCATTCTCAAGGTCGTGATCGTATTTGTTATCTGGTGATCATGCCTAACTAGCCTTCTCTACGATTACCCTTGAATTGAGTGTCGACTGTGAGTCTATCGGCTAAATCGATGAACCTTGGGGATATCGAATATACGAAGCTATAGTTCCAGGACTACCTAGCAAAAGAGAAAATAGACAGCATCTCAGCTCAATTTCACTAGAACGGATATGAGCAAAGCTGAGCAGTATTCTATTCGATCCTTTGTTCTCAAAATCAACGCCCCAAATCTGAATCGATACCCATGAGATATGGTGATTCTCAAAATCACGTCTTGGTGCCCTTGATGGGATACCAGTCTTGCAAAGGGTATCGCATTCCTGTGAGATATACTCTAAAAGCACATAGCGAGGTAAAAGAGCCAATACACCCCTATGTTGGGGTAGGGTTTCCCTGTCCTATTTTGTCAGAGCTAGGGTTTCACTCATACGCAGCGATTTCAAACAACCTAATATCGGGTGAGCAACTTTGTCCTAGTTTGGAATGGTCACTCTGGATTTCGATATGCACTAGGTCGAATGGTCAAAGGGTGTCCGGTAAAACCGGGGTTTGTGTTCCCATCTTGGCGAGCATACGGTCGACCTTATGGACATGCCTTGACAAGACAAGCCTCCGACAAACCGCTCGGGAATAGCGGATGGCCAACACGGTGTCCTAGGCGCACCAATGCACATGCAATGCAAAGAAACACATAAGTGTAGTCAAAAGCAGATATCACGAGTTGAGTCAAGCTCTCTAAAATCCCAGTGATGCGAAGCGTAGATCGCGCGTGGGGCTTCGCTCTCTGATTTGGACTCGATTTGTCCGCAGTTCATCTGAACCAAAGAGTCCAACTCGGCAAATCGTTTGAGAAAAGCGATTTTTGAAAAGAAGTGCCAAACATGGTGCTTTGCGGATTCTGAGTCGCCACCTAAATATTTTTTAAAATGGAAATCTAGGAAACCACGACTCGGTCAAGAGAATAACGTGTCCGTCATCACCAAAGTGGTCTTGGCTCGGGAGCTTGGGTACGATCGGGGAAGGTCAGCTATGAGCACCCCCTTTCGCCCGGTCCGAAGACCGGCCTCTACTAACCGTGATATCCGATTTTGGAAACATTACATGTTCTTATTCCGGTTATTAGCCTAGAATTACTATGTTATGCGCACAGCAAACAAGTATAGACCAAATCGCCTAAGTTGGAACAAAACACCACATGTTTGTTTTGAAAATGATTTGCTATTCGCAAGTAGGCTAAAATCAGTTTTGCCACTCTTAAGCGGGCTTTTAGAAAAGACGATTTTGCCACTATCTAGTGGGCTTTAAAACTCACAGTTTTAATGTGTTGTCCCAATTTAGGTAATTTAACCTCCACCCACAGGCATTCATGCAGTTATATCACATAAGCACTTAGCCTCATAGTAGTCATGCTATTATGGCAACATTTACACACATGTGATATGCTAAAGCACGAAAGCTCACCTAGTACTCCGAGCCAAAACAGAAGCTTATTAGAAATCCATGCATGGACCTAAGCATCTTGAAATGTCTAATGCAACACATGCAAAGATGTAACCTAGGCGGGCTCGGCTATCCTAAACATGGCATATGGAATGCTACAAATAACACGTATTCAATTTGGAATTGAAAGTACGATGCGATTTGTATGATGTGCGAACCCGATGCATGTCAACAAATGCATGGATGCACGCATGTATTGCATAAGATATCTGAATTAAATATGCCCTAATCTACCATTCTAAGCAGTAAATAAAAGGGAGAAAGAAATGGGGGTTGGAAGACATACATGCCACTCACCCACACTTATTACAGATATGCCCTCACTGCGGAGGGACCAAAAGAATAATATCTGGTCCCAAATAATAAATCAACTATCCTAGCTAATTAATTATTACAGACCCTTAATTAATTAACAAATTAATTAAACTCTGAAAGCAATAAAAGGCCTCGGAAGAGGGATGCACGCATGCTCGGGTCCGACTACTTGGAAAGTCCGCACCATGCCCTTTGTTGCCTCTGTTTTTCTTGCCTGTCCTCCAAAAATTACCAAAGTTCGGGACACCTTCTAAATGCATTGCGAGACATCACCGGCTAGAGTGAGTGGCTACCGGCTTAGATTTACCACGGCCGATGAGCTTATCGGCACAAAAGATTGCGGTCGGCACTATAGAGTGCCGGTCGGCACTAAATTCTGCGAGAGAGTTTTGACGACAAGCAATGAAGGCGGTATGGCATGGGTTTTAGGCATATGTATGCACCAAACAAGTCCCTTATCATGTTTGTGACTCAAAGGGGCATGTACCTCGATTCGGGCCACCAATCACGCATTTCCATGCATGATGGCCCAAGAACCAAGTATGCAACTTTAATTTCAAATGAAATGCAATGCAAATGATCCAATGAATGGGGACTTAACCTCTATCACACTCACTTCAAGAGGCTAAGTATGCATGCTCATGCAAGGCAATCCTAAGCTTGTGAAGCTAGGTATGCAACATGGTAATGTAAGTAAACATTGTATGTTAGGCATGTAGCGAGACAAACAAACATGCAAGGCATGGAACAAGTATGGAAATATATCAAACATGCAAAAACAACATGTTGAGAACAATGTATAGCATGCAACATCATGCAAACAGGACCAAGTATGTGACAACATACAAAGTAAGCATGCTACAACACATGGAGGAATGGACTTAAACTAGATTAGGCAGCCCCAAACAAGCCTAAAACAGTGGCCAAACATGCCCAAAATGGTGACCAAAACTTGTGCAAGCATGCAAACCAATGGGCCTAAAACCAAGGCATAAACAAGGGAGCACCCTTCCACCACTACCAAGACCAATCATGGCACATATCAAGCAACCAAAAACAGATTTTTCAGCATGTGAAAATACACTCAAATCCCCCCTAATGACAGCCCCAAAATGCTCCAAAAACACAAGCATGCATAAGGCCTATTCCTAGGCATAAAAGGGCACACCTTTGAAACATGAAAGGGATGGCAATCACAAACATGTGAGCATGATTTAGGGACTGAAATGTGATCTAAAATGATGCCACATCATGAGATCAAGGCAAGCTAAACATGCTAAAGACTCACACACCCCAAGGCTAGCAAGCCAAAATGCAAAGTGACTATATAAGGCATGTCATGGATGGCCTAAACAACCAAAAACAGATCTTATACATGGAAAAACAAGCACATTTTCAGTTTATGACCAGCCACAAAAATAGAAGCAAGATAGGCTAATAAAGCATGCAAAATTACGGTAAATCACATGGATTTCAAAGCAAGTAGCATAAGGATTATCCAAACAATGTTGAGCCCATCAACAATGTTGAAGAAGGGCTCAAAATAAGCCTATTCTTAGCTTACATAATGCTCTGAAACAGATCATACACAAGCCAAATATTCTATGCAAGAAACATGGCATACAAGAGGATATTGAGATAGGTGCTAGATGCAGCCACCAAGCAAAGGGCCCTCAATCAAACATGAAGAGGACCCCAAAATAAGACTATTTGAAGTTTGGGTCGGAGCCCAAAAGTGCTTGCAACTAGGGCTTAGATGTGAAGCAAGAAAAAGCTAGAAAGGGAAGATGAAGACTTACCCTTGAAGACCCAAACAAACCGGGTTTTAGACCAAGTTTAGGTGCTCCCAACCTCTGCCAAAACAGCCCCAAGTCGTTGGAAATGGAGTGGTAGTGGTGGTGCTAGGTGGTGGTGATGGAATGGCTCAAGAACAATGGGCTTTGGAGGTTGAATGGGAGAGATATGGAGAGAGGGGTAGGATATATATGTATATATCGGATATACATATATATCTCTTGGTTTTGTTCAAACCTCCAACCCTTTTGCAATGGGAGAGAAGGCTCTCTTATATAGGCCAAGAACCAAGCTTCTAAGGCAAGTTTCAAAGGGTGATAGGGTGCAAAGCTTGTTGGAGAAGCTTGGACGGTGGTAGGCTTCTTGAGGAAGCCAAGACAAAAGGTCAAGGCTTCCTCAAGAAGCCATGAGCAAAGGTGCAAAATAAGGGCCAAAAGGTGCAAAATGGTGCAAAATAGGCACATGGATGCACGTGGGTGCAGTTGCATGCATCCCAGGTGGCAACTGGTGTGCACTATGCTTGGGGGTTCAAAGAGTTCAGGTCGGCGGAAGGTGTGATCATCGGCCAAAATAAAGTGCCGGTCGGCACTCTTTTCTTCCGGTCGGCTAAATAGAGTGCCGATGGATGATTCCTTGGTCAAAACATGGCCGGTGGGTATGCAAATCGGAGCCCCGGGAGTTAGCTTTCCAATGGCGCAAATCTTGCATCAAAATTCCTTCTGTGCAAAAGTTATGCTCTTTTCGTGAAGTCGCGCAGACTCGATCCAAGGGATGATGCCCGCTTCGACCAATCATATCTCCTCCACCGGACTTGGCTCTAGGAGATTCTTGAGTGCAAAGTGAAGCCCGAAAGTCTTCTTTCCAATGATGGTGGCCTCATAGCTTAACTCCAAGTATTGAATTGAATAAGCCCGATTTAGCGAGGGTTGCTCGATTCCTTCTACGGATCTATGCTTAGAACTTCTCCCAAACCAGTTTCTCCTCTCCTTTCCTCTTTTCTTCAACTCCAAACCCCTAGACAAAGTGTTTTGAAGGGTTTGCCTCTCTCCTGTCGAAGGAATTGAACTTGTGCCTGCACATCTCTCAACACCGAGCAAACCATCGGTAATGCCCAAGTCTTGAGGCGGTCAAAAATGGGGTGTCTCTGATTTGCCCTCTTTGGAGAACTTCGAAAGTCATAACAATGGCGGGAGTGAATGTCAAAGCCCAGAGCGTCCCATTTTTGACAAGGTCAAGACTTAGACAAAGCAATACAAGCTACAGATGAAGATATGCGCCCGGCGGGGGCAAAATCTGGCCGACAATGCAAGAAGCCGAACACAACTTATGATCATGCAAAGAAACATAGGGGCGTATCCGGTGTTTTGGAAATGTATAAGCATTGGAGCATTCGGATGCTCTTAACCAAAGATGGAGACACATGGGGGCGTATCCGGTGTTTAGGGGCGTATCGAAGATTAGGGACGTATCCCAAGGATTAGCGACGTATCCCAGAAGTTAGGGACATATCCGAAGGTTGGGGCGTATCCGGATATTAGGGGCGTATCGAGATTAGGGCGTATCCCAAAAGGTTAGGGACGTATCCTAAATATTAGGGACGTATCCCAGTGGTTAGGGACGTATCCCAAAGGTTAGGGACGTATCCCAGAGGTTAGGGACGTATCCCAAGGATTAGGGACGTATCCCAAAGGTTAGGGACGTATCCCAAAGTTTAGGGACGTATCCCAAAGATTACGGAGAGAAGATAGAAGAAACATAGGGACGTATCCCAGTGTTTCGGAAGGAGGTGAAGAAACCTAGGGACGTATCCCGGTGTTTCAAAGCAGAGTGCATAACAATGCGATTGAAACGTGCATCCCAATGCAAGTGAAGGGGTTGCATAACAATGCAATTTAGAGTAATCATAACAATGCTATGAAAGTACAAACACATGTAAGTAAAGAACACGCAACAACGTGTACAATGTGTGTGATAGGAAAATTGAACGCATGTAAGTAAAACGATGCACGCATGCAAGCAATGTGTAATGAAATCTGAAAATACATATGTAAGTGAAGCAAGTGGTCGGTATGAGCAATGTGCATGAAAAGGAACTTGAACACATGTAAGTAAAAGCGATGCACGTATGCGCAATGTGTATGAAAAGGACTTGAACACATGTAAGTAAGCGATGCGTATGCACGCAATGTGTATAGAAAGGAACTTGAACACATGTAAGTAAAGCGATGCGTATGCGCAATGTGTATAAAAAGGAATTGAACACATGTAAGTAAAGCGATGCGCATTATGCGCAATGTGTATGAAAAGGATTGAACACATGTAAAGCGATGCGTATGCACACAATGTGTATGAAAAGGAATTGAACACATGTAAAGCGATGCACGTATGCACGCAATGTGTATGAAAAGGATTGAACACATGTAAGTAAAGTGATGCGTATACGCATAATGTGTATGAAAAGGGACTATAATGTGCATAACGATGCGGTGTAGCAGTGCATAACAATGCAAGTGGAATGTGCGTGACAACGCATAGTTGAAACAAAATGCGAATAAGGAATACAAGCTTTAACGAGACCCAGTTAAAACGCGACCTCCTATTTACCTTTCGGAGGGGTTTGCAACACATTCACTCAAGAACGGGCACACCTGTTCATATTAGAGAGATAACATCTGCTCTTTGCTTTAATTGCCATTCGACTTGAAGCGGGCTTACACTTGGGATAGAGGCACGCTCATTCTTGAACAACGACAAGGTGCGAAGAGGTACATACTGAGAATCTGATCTCGAGCTTCTAGAAGTTGGAACAAACTCGGATGCCGACATTTCCCTCTTTTGCTTTTGCTTTGTAGTCCGGAACCGTTATAGCTTTAGATAGGTCTGTTTCTACTATTCACACTTATCGGGGTGGTCCTGCGTTTCGAAGAACAAATTCCTTTTCGCACAAATGTGGAGAATGGCCTGACACTCGAGCACATAACAAATCATTTTTGAAATTGAGAAAATGAGTTCTCGACCGGGTATTGAGCCTACAACTGAACACAGCAAAACGACTCAACAAGGAAATAAAAGGCACACAACCTAGACAAATCGAGTAACACTCGAAATGACTCGAAACAAAAAACGAGATAAAAAAAAAAAGACACGACACTCAGACGTGCATAGGGAGCCTGTTTCACCGGGTAGTGTTTCCCACCCTTTCTCATTTGTGGTTCTCACATCACTCGGCCCTCAAGCTCTGTTTTTCTGAAAAAAAACCTTTTCTCACTTTTTCTCTCATCGCACATCTCTCTATTCTTTAATCTCTCATTTTTCATCCCTCCCATGGGTGGTTGATGGATAAACAGCAAGTTATGGGATCGTGCCCCTAGCATTCTGCTAGATTCTTCTTCTTCTGCACGCAGCTAGTGAGTTTCTTCCACAGGGGGGGCCGCGCTACAATTGGGTGTTTAGCGAATCTGCGGCTGACATTGGTCGACGATGCTCTGCCGGGGAGTTTGGACATGGTTAGATTTGCCCAGATGATGGAGTGGAATACCTTGATCCATTCCAGTTCGTGCTTCGCACTTGGCTTGATACCTCGTTGCTTGGAGGATGAGAGAGCTTTCAGCCCTTTGTTGTTAACTCCAGTTGTGCCCTCTTCTGGCAGGTAGAGTGCCCTTCTTGGCGAACATGTTGAAAATGGGGGAAGACAGAAGCCGACTCAAGCGTGCCCCTAGCTCATTATTTTGACCATTTTTTTGTTTTGATTTCTACTAAAACAATTTTGACCAACATGAGAGTTAGATTAACATGCTTGTTCGACTTTTGATTTGAAATCATGCAAATCAGGTTATAAGCACTGAAAATTTTCCTTTTTTGGGTCCAAGAAAATGGTCCAGTTTTGGAAAAATGGAATGATTTTTGAGAGAATAGTCAACCTCAGTAAAAATTCTCAAAAACTGTTTTTGCAAACGGCCACCGCTCAACAAGCAGGGAACCAACTCTTTGAGATGCACAACCTCGGACCCATAGCAATGGAAAATTGCCCCTTGTCTGAAGGACACTATATGGCAACGGAAAGTTGCCCTTGTTTGAAATGACACCTTGATGCATTGAATGGCAACGGAAAGTTGCCCCTTGTCTAATTGGCACCGACGTATTGAAATCAATCCTTGAGCGGCGATCACAACCGAACTCTCGGATCTGAGAGAAGGCAAAGATGATCAAAACCATTTCATGGACACAACTGAATTTGAAGTGTTTTAAATTTGGACTTGAGAATGAAGTTGCCTCGTATCCCAAAGGCGGAATCAAGCCTTACGTAGTTCCGGGGTTAAGGTACACTCGGGTATTTAACCTCTCCTTTTTTATGCTCTAACTTTTGCCAAGGCGCCCGATGCAGGTTTTCGACCTTGCGAGCTTTGTTCTTCTTTCTTTTCTTTCTTTTTCATTTTTTCTCTTTTTTCTTTTAGGCTCTAACTTTTGCCAAGGCGCCCGATGCGGGTTTTCGACCTTGCGAGCTTTTTTTTCTTTTTTTTTTTTTTTTTTTTTCCTTGTTTTTTTTTTTTTTCTGTATATATTTTTTGTTTCATTTTGTATGTATTTTTTGCTTGCTCTAACTTTTGCCTGGGTCGCCCTTCCGGGTTTTCGGCCCAGCGAGCCTCTCAAAGGGTAAAAGTGTAGCAAGTCCATGCCAAATGGTTTTGAGATTGAAGCCCTCTGTATCCAGGAGAGTGGCTATTGTATCGATTTGCAGAAGGATCCATCTTCGGCTCTTCGAGCACATCGGACATTTTCGCCCCTAGTTCGAGGGGTGTTTCCGTTCTAGCTTCGCAAGCTTCTTCCTCGATGGTCCGACCTTCTGATCGACTTTGGTGCCTCTTGTTCGAGGGTCGCTCAAATCGCCACACAGCCTCACATCGTAGTTGACCGTTGAACCTTCTAAATTCAAGTTCAAGGTTTGGAAGCAAAAGGGGTTGAGTCTCGAGGCTGAGAGCGATCCTAGGTTGCACAATCTCAGGAGCCACTCCACAGGTCTTCAGGATCGCATAAAACATTTTGTTTTTGAAAATTTTAAGAAAGCGACAAATCGTCATGTTGAAGATCGTGTGAAACCAGTCTGGATCAAGCCAGGGTCCTTCTCAGTACTCACTCCAACAAGCATGATTTCATTCATTAAGGGCTTAGCATGCCTCTCTTTCTCTCAGTTTGATCAAAGTTTTACAAATCCCGAGGAATTCCTCCCTCTTTGTTTTCACCAAGTTGTTCAAAAGTTTTGAAAACTCAGTCATTACAATGACTTCAAAGCACAAGAAAAGACATGCTTTTAGTCAAATCGCCATTTCATTTAGAAATTCGGCACAAGCGCACACGGTGAAGCAAACACGAGTGTGAAATCATCTGCTCCATTCAAATCTGTTGGCACAACCGCTCCTCGGCAAACAGACTCAAAAGAAAGAAAAGACAAACACAAAACAAAATAGTGAGATCCGAGGTAATATCCCTAATCACCCAACTCAATACAACAGATCGACTAAACCACCACAAGATGACCCAAAACAAAAAGATCGACTCAAAACAAAGAGACAGACTCGAAATAACACAACAAGATCGACCCAATACCCAAGTCGAATGTACAAAACCAAAGATTCACAAATGCTCAAAACGGCGTGCCATACGCCACATCTGGGTAAACTAAGCGCCGCCGCAGTGGTCCATCCTCGATCACATCACATTATCCCCCCACAGGTTCACTGATCAAGTGCCGATAGACTTTGCAGAGCTTGGTGCGGGGATGACCCCATTGTCAATCAAATTTTGTATCTCGTGGCGGAGACGGACGCAACTGTCAGTGTCATGACCGGTTTGTTGATGGAAAGCACAGTACATAGCCGGGTCATGCTTTGCAGGGAGAGGATCGGGTAGGGGCCGTTGTTCTAACGGTTTCAGATGTCCTTTCCTGAGTAGGACCCCTAAAGCCTTAGACAAAGGCATAAAGAGTGGGGTGAAGACCCTCTTGCCTCGGGGTAGATAGTCTGAAGTTCGGGGGTTTAAAGTGGATGTACCAACAAAGGGGGTGGCTGCTTTTGGTGTGGTGGTGGCGACCATGCCCACGTCGGAAGATCTTGCAGCTGCGTCACCGCTGGTGGTCGCATTCGAACTGCGGGTAAACGTCCTCTGGCCGCCTCCTTCTCCTGATCAATAAGGCCTTGTTTCATAGCATCTTCGATCTGCACCCCCATTTCATGTAGGTCAGAAAAAGTAGGAAAGGGGACTACTATCATCTTTTGCATCAACTTCGGCTGTAGATTGCGCACAATCATCCGAATCTGGTCTTTGTCCGTAGGCCTCAAGGTCATCATCGAAGCCTTGGCCCTCCATCTGGTTACGAACTCTGAAAAACTCTCCTTAGGCTCTTGCCTAGTTGTCTCGAGATCACGGGTCGTGATCTCAATCTGTGTGTTGTATGAGTACTGCGCGACGAAGGCCTCAGCCATTTCGTCCCAATTTCTCTTGACGTCATCTTCTAACTTGGCATACCATGCGGATGCCACACCTGACAGGGTCCGACCGAATAAAGACAACTTCTGGAGCCTACTGAGGCCCATTGGTCTTAGAACGTCCGAAAACAGTCTTAAGTGTACCATGGGGTCCCCGGACCCATCAAATCGATCAACATGAGGCATTTTGAATCTGTCGGGCAGCGTCACGGCTGCGTCAGTGTAGCCATCTTCAATGTCGGGGATAGTCTTGACCCCTTGGGACCTCTTGAACAACTTTTCAAGCTTGCTCAACTTTAGTGCGGTGGGATCAGTCTCGAACTCAAAGGGAGAGTCCGGTGGATTGGTGGGTGTTTTTGATAGCTGAGGTTGGATTTGAGGTAGGGTTGGAGGTGGGGGTGGTCCTGTGGGCAGTTCTGTATCAGCCTGAACATTGGTTGTCTCCCCGACGTTAGGAACTCCTAGTGGGGAAGGGGCTTGATGCGAAGCAGATGCTCCAGTTTGCTGTTCCAGCCTGGCAATTGTCTCTGCCTGTTCCCTCACAACCGTGGCCTGTTGCCTGGCGAAATCTGCCTGACGGACGGCATCCTGCTGCATCGCTTTCATGCTCTCTTGAAGGTGGCGCACCATCTCTTCCAAACTCGACATATTGTCCTGATCTAACTGAGCAATCGGTATATCTGTGTCTGCAGTAGGCTTGGAAATCTCAACCCGACTGCTCAAAGGTCGCTGATCTGGTAGCTGTTATACTGGTGGTCTGTGCCTAACTAGCCTTCTCTGGCCCTGATTACCCTTGAATTGAGTCTCTGACCTGACAGAGTCTATCAGCACAAATCTGATGAACCTTGGGGGATATCGGAGCCTTCTGAAGCTATAGTTCCAGGACTACCTAGCAAAAGAGAAAATAGACAGCATCTCAGCTCAATTTCACTAGAACGGATATGAGCAAAGTCAACGATCAGATTCTATTATCGATCATTGTTCTCCAAATCATCGCCCCAAATCAACTGAATCACGCAGATATAACTGATTCTCAAAATACTGATACTGGTGCCCGCAGGCCGGATACCCAGTCTTGCAAACTGGTATACGCATTCCCTGTAGAGATATACTCTAAAAGCACATAGCAGGTAAAAGAGAGCCAATACACCCCTATGTTGGGGTAGGGTTTCCCTGTCCTATTTTGTCGAGCTAGGGTTTCACTACGACGCAGCGTTTCAAACAACCTAATATCGGGTGAGCAACCTTGTCCTAGTTTGGAATGGTCACTACGGATTTCGATATGCACTAGGTCGAATGGTCAAAGGGTGCCCGATAAAACCGGGTTTGTGTTCTACATCTTGGCAGAGCAACCGTCACCTTATGGACATGCCTTGACAAGACAAGCCTCCAAAGAAATCGCCAGAATAGCAGATGGCCAACACGGTGTCCTAGGCGCACCAATGCACATGCAATGCAAAGAAACACATAAGTGTAGTCAAACAGATATCACGAAGTTCGAGTCAAGCTCTAAAATCCCAGAGTCGCCAGAAGCGTAGATGCGCCTGGGCTTCGCTCTGATTTGGACTCGATTTGTGTCACGGTTCTAAATCAACCAAAGAGTCCAACTCGCAAATCGCTTTTGAGAAAAACTGATTTTGAAAAGAAGTGCCAAACATGGATCGCTTTGCCGGACATGAGTCGCCACCTAAATATTTTTTAAAATGGGAAATCTAGGAAACCCCGACTCGGTCAAGGCCACGGTCCGCTATCACCAAAGTGGTCTTGGCTCGAGCTTGGGTACGATCGGGAAGGTCACTATGAGCACCCCTTTTCGCCTCGTCCAAGACCGCCTCTACTAACCGTGATATCCGATTTTGGAAACATTACATGTTCTTATTCCTATTATTAGCCTAGAATTACTATGTTATGCGACAAAGAAACAAGTATAGACCAAATCGCTTAAGTTGGAACAAAACACCACATGTTTGTTTTGAAAATGATTTGCTATTCGCAAGTAGGCTAAAATGCAGGTTTTGCCACTCTTAAGCGGGCTTTTAGAAAAGACGATTTTGCCACTATCTAGTGGGCTTTAAAACTCACAGTTTTAATGTGTTGTCCCAATTTAGGTAATTTAACCTCCACCCACAGGCATTCATGCAGTTATATCACATAAGCACTTAGCCTCATAGTAGTCATGCTATTATGGCAACATTTACACACATGTGATATGCTAAAGCACGAAAGCTCACCTAGTACTCCGAGCCAAAACAGAAGCTTATTAGAAATCCATGCATGGACCTAAGCATACTGAAATGTCTAATGCAACACATGCAAAGATGTAACCTAGGCAGGCTCGGCTATCCTAAACATGGCATATGGAATGCTACAAATAACACGTATTCAATTTGGAATTGAAAGTACGATGCAGTTTGTATGATGTGGCGAATCCGATGCATGTCAACAAATGCATGGATGCACGCATGTATTGCATAAGATATCTTTGAATTAAATATGCCCTAATCTACCATTCTAAGGTGTAAATAAAAGGGAGAAAGAAATGGGGTTGGAAGACATACATGCCACTCACCCACACTTATTACAGATATGCCCTCACGGAGGGACCAAAAGAATAATATACTGATCCCAAATAATAAATCAACTATCCTAGCTAATTAATTATTACAGACCCTTAATTAATTAACAAATTAATTAAACTCTGAAAGCAATAAAAGGCCTCGGGAAGAGGATGCACGCATGCTCGGGTCCGACTACTTGGGAAAGTCCGCACCATGCCATCAAGCCTCTGTTTTACCGCCTGTCCTCCAAAATTGCCAAAGTCCCAGAACACCTTCTAAATGCATTGCAGTACATCACCGGCTAGAGTGAGTGGCTACCGGCTGTTTAGATTTACCACCGGCTTCTGATGAGCTTATCGGCACAAAAAATGTGCCGGTCGGCACTAAAGAGTGCCGGTCGGCACTAAATTCCTGCAGGAGACAGTTTTGACAGCAAACAGCAGACAGCAGTGCATGGCATGGGTTTTTAGGCATATGTATGCACCAAACAAGTCCCTTATCATGTTTGTGACTCAAAGGGGCATGTACCTCGATTCCCGGGCCACCAATCACGCATTTCCATGCATGATGGCCCAAAGAACCAAGTATGCAACTTTAATTTCAAATGAAATGCAATGCAAATGATCCAATGAATGGGGACTTAACCTCTATCACACTCACTTCAAGAGGCTAAGTATGCATGCTCATGCAAGGCAATCCTAAGCATGTGAAGCTAGGTATGCAACATGGTAATGTAAGTAAACATTGTATGTTAGGCATGTAACCGAGACAAACAAACATGCAAGGCATGGAACAAGTATGGAAATATATCAAACATGCAAAGAGCAACATGTTGAGAACAATGTATAGCATGCAACATCATGCAAACGGGACCAAGTATGTGACAACATACAAAGTAAGCATGCTACAACACATGGAGGAATGGACTTAAACTAGATTAGGCAGCCCCAAACAAGCCTAAAACAGCGGCCAAACATGCCCAAAATGGTGACCAAAACTTGTGCAAGCATGCAAACCAATGGGCCTAAAACCAAGGCATAAACAAGGGAGCACCCTTCCACCACTACCAAGACCAATCATGGCACATATCAAGCAACCAAAAACAGATTTTTCAGCATGTGAAAATACACTCAAATCCCCCCTAATGACAGCCCCAAAATGCTCCAAAAACACAAGCATGCATAAGGCCTATTCCTAGGCATAAAAGGGCACACCTTTGAAACATGAAAGGGATGGCAATCACAAACATGTGAGCATGATTTAGGGACTGAAATGTGATCTAAAATGATGCCACATCATGAGATCAAGGCAAGCTAAACATGCTAAAGACTCACACACCCCAAGGCTAGCAAGCCAAAATGCAAAGTGACTATATAAGGCATGTCATGGATGGCCTAAACAACCAAAAACAGATCTTATACATGGAAAAACAAGCACATTTTCAGTTTATGACCAGCCACAAAAATAGAAGCAAGATAGGCTAATAAAGCATGCAAAATTACGGTAAATCACATGGATTTCAAAGCAAGTAGCATAAGGATTATCCAAACAATGTTGAGCCCATCAACAATGTTGAAGAAGGGCTCAAAATAAGCCTATTCTTAGCTTACATAATGCTCTGAAACAGATCATACACAAGCCAAATATTCTATGCAAGAAACATGGCATACAAGAGGATATTGAGATAGGTGCTAGATGCAGCCACCAAACAGCAAGGGCCTCAATCAAACATGAAGAGGACCCCAAAATAAGACTATTTGAAGTTTGGGTCGGAGCCCAAAAGTGCTTGCAACTAGGGCTTAGATGTGAAGCAAGAAAAAAGCTAGAAAGGGAAGATGAAGACTTACCCTTGAAGACCGCAAACCAGGGTTTTAGACCAAGTTTAGGTGCTCCCAACCTCTGCAAAACAGCCCCAAGTCGTTGGAAATGGAGTGGTAGTGGTGGTGCTAGGTGGTGGTGATGGAATGGCTCAAGAACAATGGGCTTTGGAGGTTGAATGGGAGAGATATGGAGAGAGGGGGTAGGATATATATGTATATATCAGATATACATATATATCTACTGGTTTTTTGTTCAAACCTCCAACCCTTTTGCAATGGGAGAGAAGGCTCTCTTATATAGGCCAAGAACCAACCTTCTAAGGCAAGTTTCAAAGGGTCAAAGGGTGCAAAGCTTGTTGGAGAAGCTTGACATGGTAGGCTTCTTGAGGAAGCCAAGACAAAGGGTCAAGGCTTCCTCAAGAAGCCATGAGCAAAGGGTGCAAAATAAGGGCCAAAAGGTGCAAAATGGTGCAAAATAGGCACATGGATGCACGTGGTGCAGTTCTGTGCATCCCAGCTGGCACAGCTGGTGTGCACTATGCTTGGGGGTTCAAAGAGTTCAGGTCGGCCGAAGGTGTGATCATCGGCCAAAATAAAGTGCGGTCGGCACTCTTTTCTGCCGGTCGGCTAAATAGAGTGCCGATGGATGATTCCTTGGTCAAAACATGGCCAGTGGGTATGCAAATCGAAGCCCCGGAAGTTAGCTTTCCAATGGCGCAAACCTTGCATCAAAATTCCTTCTATGCAAAAAGTTATGCTCTTTTCTGTGAAGTCGCGCAGACTCGATCCAACCGGGATGATGCCCAGCTTCAACCAATCATATCTCCTCCACCCGGACTTGGCTCTAGGAGATTCTTGAGTGCAAAGTGAAGCCCCGGAAGTCTTCTTTCCAATGATGGTGGCCTCATAGCTTAACTCCAAGTATTGAATTGAATAAGCCCGATTTAGCGAGGGCTCGATTCCTTCTACCGGATCTATGCCGAACTTCTCCCAAACCAGTTTTCTCCTCTCCTTTCCTCTTTTCTTCAACTCCAAACCCCTAGACAAAGTGTTTTGAAGGGTTTTCCTCTCTCCTTGTCGAAGGAATTGAACTTGTGCCCTGCACATCTCTCAACACCGAGCAAACCATCAGTAATGCCCAAGTCTTGAGGGCGGTCGAAAATGGGGTGTCTACAAGTATGCATGTGTAGCATGTGTTGCTTACCTCATTTTGATGGTTTGGAATCATTTGGCATGTCATTTCAGTCCATTTAGCGTGCTTGTTTGATTGCCTTGCATGCCTCTTTGATGCTTCGGAAGCTTGTGCCTTATGCCTCATGTCTTAGCATTTGTGCATGCCTTTGGATTCATGCCATTTAGATGCCATCTAAGTGGTCTTTTGGGCTTAGTTTTATGTGTTAAAACTCTGTTTTAAATTGGTTAAGTGTTACCATGTGTGGTTGTAATATGTGTGGTTCAATGCCTCATTGGTTTGCCTTAAGTACTTGGGCCACTTATTGCATGCTTAGCCTACTTTGTTGCTTGGTTTAGCATCATTTCATAGCGTGATTTTCAGAGCCTAAATTACATGCTAGTAGTCCATTATTGTACCCCTTTAAGTGTGCTTAAGGGTTGTTTGTTATGCTTAAGTGTTGGTGCCTTAATCTGTGCATGTGTGCATGTGTGTTCGGCCCTCATGATTTAGCATTTTGGCCACTGTTTTGAGCCTTTTTAGAGTTGCCCAATTCATGTCTAAGTCCATCCTCCATTCGATTCGCATGCTTGCCTTGTATGCTTACTTGCATGTTTGCATTGAATTGCCATATTGCATACTAGTTGACATGCTTAAGACTTCATTGCATTGACATGCATGCTAAGCCTCTTGACCAAGTCATGATGGAGGTTTAGCACCCTTGTTTGTTTGTTTTCATTACATGCATTTGAAATCAAAATTGCACTCTTGGTTCTTTGGGCCATCATGCATCGAAATGCGTGATTGGTGGTCCGAGAACTGAGGCACATCTTCCTTTGAGTCAAAAACATGATAAGGAGTGTGTTTGGTGCATACATGCTTTGAATTACATTGCCATGCAAGTTGTGTCCTCTATTTCTTTGTGAGTTGCGAGTTCTGCAGTATTTTGTGCCGAAAGCCTTTGTTTGGTGCCGACCGGCAGTCTACTGGCAGCCGATGGATGAATTCAGTGCCGATGGCCACATCCTTCAGCCGGTGGTGTTCTACCCCAGCCGGTGGTAATCTCCAGTGCCCAAAGAAGTATTCCTGAAGTTTTGGCAGTCTTCTGAGATGGAAAGCAGGGAAAACAGAGGCAATCATGCATGGCAGTGCGATTCCGAGCGAGTTCCGGGCGTGGGATGCATCTTGCTCTCTTCTCGAAGCATTTACTGCTTTAATTAACTTAGTTAATTTGTTAATTAATTTAGTGAATTTGTAATATTTAATTAGCTTGCATAGTTAATTAATCTGTAATATTTATTCGGTCCCTCTGTGTGAGGGCATAATTGTAATAAGTGTGCGTGAGTGGGTGTATGTCTTCCAACCCCCATTTCTTTCTCCCTTTTACTTACCGCTATGATGGTAGATTAGGGCACGTTTATTTTAGCATACCTTATGCCACGCATGCGTGCATTCATGCATTTGCTTACATGCATCGGGCTCGGCACATCATGCAAACTGCATCATACTTTCAATTCCAAATTGAATACGTGGTAGTTGCTGCATTTCATGTGCCATGCTTAGGGTAGCCGAGCCTGTCTAGATTACATCCCTATATGCGATGCATTAGCCACTTAACATGAACTAGGACATGCATGTTTGCTAACTAGTTTCTTGTTTTAGCACGGAGTACGATGTAAGTATTTACACTTTAGCATACCACATGCGTGTGAGTGTTGCCATGACAGTATGCTTGCCATGCGGCTAGGTGCTTACATGAGATAAACTGTTTGAATGCCTGTGGGTGGAGGTTGGATTGCTTGAATTGGAATAACTCGTTGAAGTCCGTATTTTAGCCTACTTGCGAGTAGCAATTTTAAACTGTTTTCAAAACAAACGGATATGCAATGTTCATTTCCAAATTAGGCAATCTAGTCTATACTTGTCTGCTGCGCGCATAACATAGTAATTCTAGGTTAATAATTGGAATAAGAGCATGTAATGTTTTCAAAAACGGATATCACGGTTAGTAGAGGCCGGTCTTCGGACCGGGCGAAAGGGGGTGCTCATAGCTAACCTTTCCCGATCGTACCCAAGCTCCCGAGCCAAGACCGCTTTGGTGATGACGGACACGTCGCCTTGACGCAAAGTCGGGGTTTCCTAAATTTCCCATTTTAAAATATTTAGGTGGCGACTCAGAATCCGCAAAGATCCATGTTTGGCACTACTTTTCAAAAAATCTGTTTTTCTTCAAAACGATTTGCCGGATTTGGACTCTTTGGTTCAGATTTAGAACCGACACAAAATCGAGTCCGAACTGTTAGATGGAAGCCCACGGGCGCGTCTACACCACCCCATGAACTAATGATATTTGGCTCTCAGAATTCATACATTGGCTGAGGCAAGGGCAAATTTATTAATATGATTAGCTATTTGACGAAGGTGAATTACTAAATTGCCTAGGCACGATGTCGATTGACGTGTGCCACAGCCGCTCCACGAACTAATGATATTCGGCTCTCGGAGTTCATACATTGGTTGGGGCAAGGGCAGATTTATTAATCTGATCGGCCAAATATCAAGGCTCGATATCGATCGATCTATGCCGCAGCCACCCCATGAACTAATGATATTCGGCTTTCGGAGTTCATACATTGGCTGAGGCAAGGACAGATTTATTAATATGATTGGCTATTCGACAAAGGTGAATTACTAAATTGCCTAGGCACGATGTCGATCGACATGTGCCGCAGCCACTCCACGAACTAATGATATTCGACTCTCGGAGTTCATACATTGGCTGAGGCAAGGGCAGATTTATTAATATGATCGGCTATTCAACTGCCTAAGCACGATGCCGATCAACGTGTGCCACAGCCGCTCCATGAACTAATGATATTCGGCTCTCAGAGTTCATACATTGGCTGAGGTAAGGGCAAATTTATTAATATGATCAGCTATTCAACGAAGGTGAATTACTAAATTACTTAAGCATGATGCTGATCGACGTGTCAGACCACTCCACGAACTAATGATATTCGGCTGTCGGAGCTCATACACTGGCTGGGGCAAGGGCGATTTATTACTCGATCGGCTATTCGATGAGGATAAATTACTAAATTGCCCAGTTCACTACTAGTCGGCAAGTGTACCACGAATGTTTTATCCAAAGTAGCAAAAAGCAATACAATTCATCAATAGCAAAATTAAACACAAATAATAGCAAAGTACAAAGAAAATTTTCATTAGTAAATTGGGCAATGCATCAGAGCCATTTTACATGTGAAAACAACTAAACAAAAAGCTACAAGTTTGAATGGAAATGCCTAGCAAAAACTTAAAAACTGTAGCGATTGTACATAGAAAAACTACTACGAAAAGTCGCAACAATACATTCAACATCCTTAAACAAAAATAACTAAACTATCGCCCTAACCAATCATCGGAGTCCAGCGGCTCAATATCCACTTGCTCATATGGAATCGGCATAGCCAATGTCACATTAGCAGCAGCAAGGGCTTTGAGCCAGCCGTGTTTGAATCCCCGATTGTCAAATTTGAGGACTTCTTCCCCATAATTTGCGAGGGTAGCGCTGCTCCACCAGACGCCTTGGAAGCCTCAGAATCGGTTACTTCATTCGCCGCCTTCGACTCTTCCAAGTTAGCCTCCAATTTGGCAATCGCCTCTTGGGCTAACTTGAGCGCATCTTCGCTCGCATTTGCCCTCTCCTCAGCAGCCAATCTGAGTTGGTCTGAATTTCTCGCCCTTTCTAGCTCGGCCTCGGCCCTTACACCTTTCATCTTCGCCCTCGCCACTTTGAACTCAGCCCTGCTCCTCTAGCCCTCAACTTCCGATTGTAAATGGCCAATTCGTTCAATGGCGATATGCTGGCGATGGCCTATCTCGGCTATCCGTCCAACCATCTACAAAATAGGAAATTAAAATCAAAACAATATATGCATAAAAGGGAAAAACAAGATCAAGTTATATACCAAAAGAGTTGATTGAGCGGCCAATGCTATTGCTAACAGATCAGGGTCCGCATGGAAAGCCGCCTTATTAGCCAGCAATAAGACCGACAAAGCCATGCTCAGCGCCACGGCTGGGTCTTTGATGGCCGACACGTCAGAGGAGATCGGCATATTTTTTATCTTCAGTTGAACGACGAAAGGCATAACCACATCCGACTCTAAGCACGCCGCTTGTTAGTCAAATTTTCCTCGAGCCCCTCAACCTCGGCGGGACGTTTCTTCGCCAAATTTCTCCCGATTCGCTTCAAGACGACCGGTTCCGACTCGGCAATTCGGTTTGAGCCGTCTCCTCCTCGACAATAGGCAGGAGGGCCCAACATCGGCAAATGATGGCACCGTAATCGAATGGCCTTCGCTCTCAAGCGGCCATCCTTTTCGCATTTTTCTTTTTGGCGAGCTGAGTGAGTGATAACCCAGCCATATCTTCGTGGTACGCGCCGGGAAGGTCTTCTAAACCAATAAATATGTCATCGAAGGGAAGGTCCGCTCAGCCCGAAGTGGACGGAGGATTGGCTGAATTGAGGTCGGCTTCCTCAAAGGCCAACTTCAAAGTCTCATTTATTTCGGCTTCGGACTAGTCTGACTCTTTGGCAACCTTAGCTACTTCCGCCCTCTCCAAGTCGGATCCGTTGAAACCAACTTGGTGCAAGTTTTTGAAGTTGGTCAATACAAGAGCCGCAAGAAACTCTTCACCCCTCGGAATTGGGATGTTTTCTGCCGCCGAAAACATCGTATACGTCGGCTCGTATCGAAGAAGAACATAGGCCGCCCTCCCTTGTTTCTGAAGGCTTGGATGGCCGAAGTATTTGAGCACGACTCTGATCCCCGTAAGAATGGCATCGTTGGTTGAAGTCAAAACTCTCTTCAAATCGTTTCCTACACAAGCAAAACTACGAGACTGCCAAAAATAAAGCCTTGTAAATATAAGAAAAATAAACACAAGGAGCTATACGGCCACCTGGTTCGCCCCTTCGACTAGGGATGGGAGCTAGGTGGCCCTCGCCTCCGACAAATTCCCAGCTACCTCGAACAACGACCATGACATCATCGAGTCGCATGGCAGAGCTGGCAAGCATAGACAATAGTTGATGGTCAGTGTCCTTGGCCCTAAGGAAATAGCATCCATGCGGGCAAAAGACTTGGCCAAGGAATAACAACGCGAATAGCGGTATACCGAGGTTAATCCTAAGGTGACGGTTTAACTCTATAATCCCCATAACGATTCTAAAAAGTTAACATTGGGTTGGGAAGGATTAGACCCCAATGGCGGGCGACCCTAAGGAATGGGTGAAGGGAAGCGGACTCCGCCTCTGCGATTGACAAGAGAAGGAAGACGATTGCGCTTTCATCACCTCTCAGATCAAGGGTGCCGTATGTCACAAGTGACAGCATTTAACGCGTCATCAGGAATAGAAAAATGGCATCCAAAGCCAAAGATTCGATCCGCGGAGAGGAGATCTTTCAAGTGCTTTGCCATTTTCGACAACCTATAGGAGGATGCTAAACTGAAAGCAAACCAAGAAAAGAGATTCAAAGCAAAGAAGAGGAGAACTTACAAGAGACGGAGAGGACAATGAAGGATAGAAAGGAGTTACAGAGGTGAGTTGGAAGGCAGCCCAAAAACATCAAGCATCCAAAAATGACTAAGTATTCGAAAAGACGACAAAATTTTAAATCACAATAAATGCAAGTGTACGAAGGGACGGGAAGTTGAAATGACGACCGAAAAGCATGTGCTCTGACATCCGCATTGGAATAAGGTTAGCCGCCGAACTTTGGCTTTGATTTTTCGAGTTCGAAACCAAACACACCAGCTAACTATCGTTAGTAGAGTGTTTGGGGGCAATTATGGGGGCCAAATATTGGGACACATAAAGAGGCCGAATAGTTGGTCCAAGAGAATCGAAATTTGTATGTCACACTTAGCCCCATCTTATATATGCAAATCCAGCAAGTACCCTATTTGGCTAAATGACCAGTTGAGTAAGGGGCCGAGTGGAGAGCGGTTTGCAACAAAAGGAGCCGAGTAAATGGTTATACAACGAATCGAAGGTGGACCCAGTCCTGAAGCCCAAGAAAGAAAAAGATATAAATAGAACATCATCCAAAAAGAGGTACGTGAGAAAAAGCATGCTTAACTTAAAATACAAGCAACCAAGAGAGTATACACTGACTTATCCGTCGAAGTGCTAATTCCGGCAACCCCGACCAGAGTGTTCATTCCTTTTCAGGTGACTAGTTGTGGATCACAAGTGCCCTATTGGATCCAGAGAGTATTTCCAAGCCACTCTCCTACAACCGGCAGGCCAAACGTGTGAATTGCCGGCCACCTGCCGACCACCAAAAATCTGCTTCTAGGCTCGGCTTCAAACGGGCATATCTCCTTCATCCGAACTCGGGTTTAGGTCATTCTTGAGTTAAATTGAATCCTCGGAAGTCTAATTTCCAATGATGGTAGCCTCACATCTAAATTCTAAGTGTGCAAAGAGATATGCCTATTTTAGTGAAAGTTGCTCATTTCTATCTTAACCGAATTGATGCCTAACTTCAAACGGCCATATCTCCCTCATCCGGACTCAGCTTTAAGAGATTCTTAAATCTAAATTGAAGCCCCCAAAGTCCACTTTCCAATGGTGGTGGCTGCACAACTAAAGTCTAAGTATACAAAGAGATAGACCTGATTTAATGAAGGTTGCTAAGTTCTCTCTTAACGGTTTGATGCCCAACTTCTTCCCCAACTAGTTTTCTTCTCTCTCCTCCAATTTTCTTCAACTCCAAACCTATAAATAAGAGCTTTAAAAAGATTTTTCAAAGAGTTCACCTCCATTCCATTTATTTCCACTTTGTCCTTACACAATTTACCAAAAAGTGTTATATTTTACAAAATGGGAGTCTCGGAACATCGTAGAAACATTTGGAAAAATATTTTGAAAAAGAGGATTTTGAGGTCTAAAATAGTTTTGGTCAAAAATTGGGTGTAAGGTTGGGATTTAGAAGCTCTTCTTGCTAAAGAAATTGAGCGATTGGGCAATGTAACTTTTCATCATCGAGTAATCAACCTGAGGCACCCAAGTCTTAAGGGTAGTCAAAAATGGGATGTCTACAGTTGCCCCTCTTTGACAGAGCTCAAAGTCATGAAATGACGTGAGTGAATGTCAAAGGCCGAAGACGACCCATTTTGGCAAGGCCGTAAGACTTGGGCACACAAACAAAATACAGATATAGTTGATTGAACCTAAGGGTTGCTTACGTATCATGTTGTAAGGAATCAAACCAACGTAGTTCAGGGCAAGATACAAATGATACACAACATAACGAAATAATACAAATGATGTGCAGTGCAATGCAATAATATAATCAAACCACAAGCAGTGCTAAACCACACAAATACCATAAAGGGATGGGAATGCAAAATCAAACTACGTTTTATATAGAAAAGAAGTGGGCACAGCCAAACGACGCCTAACACAGGCTAAGTGCCCACATCCTCAATACTGGCCCCAGCACAGCATAGATGCTTACACATAACAGAACCATGTTTTAACATGAAAAGGGTGCGAGCACATGCAAAACTATGTTTTTCGTAGAAAGAGAAAGTGTACAAGTAATTGGGTGATATCATATAAGTGAGGAATGATCTGCTAGAGAAAGATAATGATCCTAAATGTTGAATACAACAAGACAAAGTACAATGCAATAGATGTAATGGATGCAGCGAATAAGAAGTGCAAGCCAAACTACATCTTAACTAGAAAGGACATGGACACAAAACAGACCACGTCTAACACAGAAAAGGTGCAGACACCCTAAATACTGGCCTCAGCATAGCATGGGTACTTACACATGACAGAACCATGTTTCAACGAGGGAAAGGTATGAGCACATGCCGAACTAAGCTTAACACAAAAAGGATGCACGATAAAATGGATAATGATGTCTTGGATACGATAGATAATATAGTAGATGCATGCGATAAATGTAATAGGTAATAATGGATATGATGTAGCTAGGAAGTGGTGCCTTATAAAGTACTGGCAGGCAATTGGCGATGACTCATATCATGTCAGGGATCTTTTCGCTTGCCTTGGTTTCAAGACTTCTTCCTTCATCCTACACTTCCAAACCAGAGGTACTACTTTTCTCCCTGGCTATGTTCACAATTTTCCCTATTCTCCAACAGGGTGACAGACTAGGTTGGTTCAATATAGAGAATTGAGGCACATACAAGCTACCTCAACCTATGGGGCTGCCATACAGATTTCAAGCCAAGGATACACCCCTGGGTATTTAAACCAGACTTTAGTCTCGGAAATCCTGAACCTTTGTGTTCTAGGTCTCGGCCACTCGAACTCTAATTTCCACCATCTCAATTGATCTCCTAGGAACTCACCTCAAACACAAGCAAGTGGCTATACCAGACCACCAGAAGTCGTTCAGGCACGACAAACACCAAAGGAATTGCACCTTTAGAGGATTTAAGGTCTCCTAGACCAAGAGAGTTCACAAGGCAATGCGATGTAGAGTGAATGCACAAAACAGTGCTATACAGGTGCACAAGACAGTGTGAGTGAGGGTGAATGCACAAGACAGTGCGATGCAGGTGCACAAGAAAGTGCAATATGGGTGCACACGACAGTGCGATGCAAGGTGCACAAAATAGTGCGATAGAGAAGAATGCATGAAATAGATGTGAATGCACAAGATAGTGCGATATGAGGTGCACAAGATAGTGCGATGCAAGTGAATGCACAAGACAGTGCTGTGAAAGGTGCAATATGGGTTAAATGCACAAAACAGTGCAATGCAAGTTTGCACAAGACAATGCGATACAAGGTAAAATGCACAAGATAGTGCGATGCAAGGGGCACAAAACAGTGCGATTCAGGGTAGAATACACAAGATAATGCGATACAAAGTGCACAGGACAATGCGATACAAGGTGAAATGCAAAAGATAGTGCGATACAAAGTGCACAGGACAGTGTGATATAGGGTGCACAAAGCAGTGCGATGCAAGTTTGAATGGTGTGCAGAGGGAAATGAGCAAAGTACATAGAGTAGTGCATCAGGTATATCATGAAATGAGTGCAGGCCAACTTGCCTCAACTCATTGAAATATAACACAAAGAGAGGCAACTCAACAAAGCTTTGTTAAGTGTAGAACAAAGTCAAGAGCAAGAGCAACCAATCACGCAGTTCAACTCAACCAAAGTATAGAAACATGCATGCATAATACAAAACACATGTATTAATTAGAGGGAAGATGGCAATCCCAAGAGAGTTTTGAAATGATCGGAGACAACTTTCGAAAGCTGAATCATATCAGAATCAACATGGGGGTAAACTACCCTAATCCAGGGGAAAGTGGTCAACAAATGGCTCTGAGCGGATAGAGAGAAAGGTAGGTTCATGCCCCTTGTTCAAATGATGACCCGATTAGATACACTGAAAATTGCCCCTAGTGTCCAGTCATTGGCCACTGGTTGGGTTCATGCCCTTTGTTCAATGGATAGCCCGATCAGATGTACTGAAAAATTGTCCCTAGTGTCTAGCCACTGGCCACTGTTTTCAACATTATGTAGGCACATGTAATGGGGATCATCAGATCCTGGAACAATTGTCAACCAATCAGACTCATGCTTCTCTTCTGACATATTGAGAACTTACTCGAGTCCCCTCCAAAGCAGGGACAGATTCCTCATATACACTTTGCAATGATAATGAACGTGATGCCTCTTGTATGGGCGCTTTCAGCTCATTTATGAATTCCACACACAGACTTGTTTTCGAGTTCGGAGCGAACATTCGTGTATGGAATTTTGACCATGCCACTCTATTGAACTTTAGCAACAAACACATTATAGTGACTCGATGAAGAGTGCTGATTGAGACAAACATGTTATGGTGACTCAATAAAGAGCACATACTGAAACAAATACTAAGCATGATACAACAGAACTCACAACTGACCCAAAAGCATAAAAAAGACTCAAGGTAACTAATAATTTATAGTGCCCCTAGTATTACTTATGCTCCTTTTAAAACTCAACTTTGATTCCTATTTTGCTCAAGATAGAGATTCTACTGATAAGTTCAAGTATTGAAAATTGCTCCACTGCTTGATTCAAGATAGTTCTTTCTTATCCAGTGCAAGTATATGATATACGCAGCAGCCAGTGTAGCTCATGAACTGATGCGAAGTTGACGACGTGAATTGGACAAGATGATGGAGTTGAGATGGATGAGATAGATATGGTTAAGATCAAACTTCAAGATAAAGTTGCTTACGTATCCCAAGAATGGGAATGAGGTCAACGTAGTTCATGGCTAAGGTTCACTCTGGTGTTAACACTCTTCTTTTAGTGCTCTAACTTTTGCCAAAGTCGCCCCTTCAGGGTTTTCAACCTTCCGAGCTACAATTTTTTAATTTCTCATTTTTCATGATCTAACTTTTGCCTAGATCGCCCTTTTGGGTTTTCGGCCTAGCAAGCCTCTCAAGGGTAGCGTTACAACACTTCTGGTGAATTTGATCAATAGTCATCCTTGCCTTAACATTGGAACTGGCTTCACCTCGATTTGAGCTTGGTTCTCCATTCTTTTATGCATGTCTTCTTCCTTTCTTTTTGCTCCATTTTCGGAGTTGGTCTTCTCATAATGTAGTACCTTCTTGCATTGGCTTCCCCGAATTCAGGCAGAAGTTCCTTTCCACACAGTTAATTGGATTTCATTCCAATAGATGCCCCTGGCTTGATGGTTGATTTCTTTTCCCTTTTCTTTTTTTTCTTTTTTTTCTTTTCTTTTTTTTCTTTTCTTTTGCGTTTCGTTCTCTTTCTTTTTGGTTTCTCTTATCCTTTTCTCTTTGAAATAATGAAAACACCATAGGAGAAATTCTATGATTTGTGAGGTTTGAAAGCAGCCTTGTACTTGTAGGTCTTAAAGCTGCCTTGTACTTGCAACAATGATCGCCTAACGGCGAAGAGAATCCCCAGGACAATGTAGGATACCACGCACAATTCTGAACCTATCTTCGCAAGTTTTGCAAAAGAAACAGCTTAAAATTTTTGAAAGCATGAATGATTTTGCGCCGATAAGTCAGAATTCACTCAAACCATTCAGGGGATCCTTCTCAACACTCGAGCTTATTAACAGAATCTTATTCAAAAAAATAATTTCAAAAACAAATTCAAAGCCTTTTTCTATTTGTAAAAGGTCACACATGCATCACTATAGGCACAATGAAATGATCAGAAACTTGACTCCCACTTCCTTAAAAAGATGAAGACCTGAGGGTACACGAGAGCGACTCAAAGGAAAATACTCAATTGACGCAACAACGCAAGAAAAGACAAAAAAAAAAAAAAACAAAACTCTCAACAACTATTTACACGACACAACTCAAAACAAAATCAGTATCCCTAAAATAAAAGGGGTTTTCCTTCTCCAAGTCCATCTGTAGAATTTCAAAAAAAACTTCGAGTAGCCCATGAAAAGGTCCAAACCTGCTTTCAATTCAGCAATACACATCCACACCCAGAGGGATTGATTTCTGACTTTCAAATTGGGTCTCACAGATTGAATCCCACATATCTTCTTGACCAAAACAATTACTTCTCCACACCATGCCCCTAGTTTAGAAGGTCCTTCCTAAGTGTTTTCGACAATTTACCCTAGCTAAGACTAAGATTTATCATTCCAACCACCAGTGCTGGCATCACTACTTTATCAAGCTGGAACTCACCAAGATCGAGTGAACTTTTCATCTCTTAAAAGATTTTGTTCTTTTTGCTCAAATCGAAATCAGAAGACTTAGGAATGAACATAGTGGGTTTGGGCTCATTGGCGAGTATGCTGTGTTGGCTAGGGTAATGGTTGGTTGGTGGCAAGCTATGTATGGGTTTTATGTTATGGAATGGCAATCTATTGCTGCCATGGAGAGGGTTATTTACAGCTTTGGGATTTTCAGGTGGGGTGATGACTTTGTTGTCAATCAAGTCCTGAATTTCATGTGAAAACAAAAGCAACAGTCAATATGGTGACTGTACTGCTAATGGAATGTGCAATATTGGGTAAAGTCGTATGTAGGTGGGAGAGGATTAGGGAGAGGTCAAGGATTGAGCGGTTTGAGATACCCTTTCTCCATCAGTACCTTCAATGCATAGGTTAGGCTCATATGGAGCTGGGTGAAGGTTCATTTTTCAGAGGAGGAAGCATTAGGTTTAGAAACATTGGCAAATGGGTTGGCAGGTATTGGTCAAGTATTCCTGGGCTTGGGACTGGGATCAGGATGGGTGTTTCTAGTAAAGCATCCCTTTTCATTGTTTGTCCCTTGATTCAAAATGTTTTCATGCTAAGCAACAAAAGTGTTATCCACAGTCTTTGCAAAAACTACGAGCACTTTCTGCTTGTTCAACCCTTTGACCTTCAAAGTCTTAATAGCCCACTGACGTTGTGTATAGGGATCAATACTTATTCCGGCCTTGTTCTTGCCACTTACTTTTGCTTGGCCAAGGAATTTGGTGGCTATATCAAAACGAGACCCATTTGTTGTTGACCTATCATCACCCAGACTTGAGATAGTTTCGAGTTGGCCCTTTTCAACTGTAGCTCGCCCCAAGATTGGGAAGCTTTTTGATGGGATCGAAACCCCAAATGTTAAATCTGCCATCGTTTCTTGAAGGTCTTCAATGATTCTCAACATCTCAACAGTAGTGGGTTCGGCCTTTTGGCGCTCTTGATGTACTCGAACCGGATTGGGTGCCTTCATCATGCACAAGTCAGTGCTTTCTAGAATGAACACCTCAGGCTTGGGTAAATGGGCCAGGGTGATGTATATACTGGAGTTGAAGATAGCTGAGAGCCTGTGGATGAGGTTAAAGTAAGGAGAATGTACTTGGTCATGGATGGGAAGTGGGTCAACGGTAACATTGGGTTCTTGAGATGGGACTATTATTTGGTTGTCGATGAGATTTTGAACCTCATAATGAAGGTGGTAGCAACGATCAGTGCCATGACCGCGTTGTTAATAATACACACAGTATTTGGTGGGGTTATATCTAGCAGGGAGTGGGTCAGGAAGAGGTCAGGGATCGAGGGGTTTGAGATACCCTCTTTCCATCAGGATTTTTAGTGCGCTGGTTAAGCTCATATGGAGGGGGGTGAAAATTCTCCCCCAAGCTCGAGTTGTGGATTGGTATTGGCAAAAAGGTCGGCAGTTTTGGGAGTGGCGACGGTGTTGATTTTAGTAGGTTTGGGAATAGTGCTACTGCTATCATTGGTACTCCCTAAAAACACTCTCCTTGTTGGTTCGCTTGTTCTAGGAATAATCCCTCTATTGAATGCACTCTCAATCTGAACTCCTAATTCATGCAAAGTTTTGAAAGTGAATAGTGGAGCAACTATCAATTTTTGCAACATATCAGGCTCAAGGTTCTATACCACTATCCGTACCGGGTCCCTCTCAGAAGGGCGATCTGTCATCTGTGCTGCCTTTACTCTCCACCTTACAACAAATTCCATAAAAGGCACTTCAGGATTCTGGTAGGTTGCTTCAAGGTCTTGGGTGGTCATTTCAATTTGGATATTGTAAGAATACTGATTGAGAAATGCCTTAGCCAATTCTTCCCAATTTTGCTTCACTTTATCCTCCAACTTGGCATACCAAGTGGTTGCTATGCCCGACAAGGTTCTTCTATATAGAGAGAGTTTCTGAGGCTTAGTCAGACCCATCGGTTTAGGACGTCCAAGAAAAGCCAGATATGTACCATAGGATCTCCAAACCTGTCGAAACGGTCAATGTGTAGCATTTTGAATCTATCTGGGAGCCTTACATAAGCCTCGGCGTACCCATCCTCAATGTCAGAAATGGAGTTAAATCCCTATGCCTTTTTGAATTGCTCCTCAACGTTAGCAATTTTTACCAAGGTCGGATTGAGATCATTAGTATCAAGGTGATAAAGCCCATCATTAGGCTGCACCAAGGGTCTAAAAACTCGAGCTTGAGCCAACACTTCTTGAGGATCTAGGTCATGCAAATCTTTAGCTGGCGGAGGTGGGTCAAAGTTCGGCTGGGGGCCCAGGACTGGATGTGTAAAAGATACCCCAGATGGGCATTGCATTTCAGCATTGATCTCATCCTGTGTGGCAATTCCCTGGTTTAACGCCGCTATCATGGTCACAACTTCTTCCGAACTCTAAGCCATCATAGGTCTGCTGAGTTGGCAATCGGTAAAATGGATGGGTGTAAGTTGAGAGTTGACTTACAAGGATTTTGACCCAGTTATACTTGATGTATCTGAACTGGATTAGTCTAGACAGATTTGATTGGATTGGGCTTTTTAGAACGAGTCTTTTGGCAATGGATGGATCTTTTCTGAGTTGGCCTTTTGCAGATCAAATGGATTGGGCCTTTGTTGAGTGGTTTTTTTTTCTAAAATTGGATGGACTGTGATGGATTAAGGCTTTCCGGGTTGGATTGGAATAGGCCTTTGTTGAGTTGGGTACTGCTCCTTCTTTGGCTCAGACAAACCTGGCATTAAAAACAAAATGCCCCATCAGATAAAGACACTGGGTATGCTGGTCAAAACAAAGCAAAATATAATTTTGGCCATGGTTCTGGTTTTGCTGAAAAGTCACCCATATCAAACACAAATCCTAGGATTTCGACCCAAATCTTATCTTGATATGATCCTTAAGTTTGAAAGGAATCGCCTTAAGATTAAGACTCTCCCAAGATTGCATCACACATTTCCAAAAATTTCACATTTTGCACAAAAGCACTCAAAACACCCCTATGAGAGGTTAGGGTTTCCTTGTCTTAGCTTTAGAGTGATCTGCAGCTTTACTACTCAAACAAACGATATCATATCATCCTGCATATGGGAGAGTATCATGTCCTAATATGCAGCTAGGCTAAATGGTCAAAAAGGGTGCCTCAGCAAAACTACCTAATATACCTCTCACACCTAACACTAAGAAGTGAAAGAAGGATCAAGCGATACAGCGGTAGTCCAAATCCAAGGGTTGTGTTCCCATCATGGCAGAGCCCGTGACCGATCAGCCTTTTGGCAAGCTTTTAGACAAGCCTCTAGCAAACCGTCCAAGAATAGCAGATGGCAAACACAGTGACTTAAACGCACCAATGCAAATGCAATGCAAAGAAACATATAAGTGTAGATAAAATGTCACATCATGAAGTTCAATTCAAGTTCTCTAATTTCCCCAACAGAGTCGCCAAAAACTGTAGCTCGACTTTTCATGCCCCCTTTCGAAAGATGAATAAGCCCTACAATATCAGACTCCCGCAGTTCAAAATCTGATCTCACAAGGGCAATGTGAAATAGATAAACACCAAAGAGTGCCCATTCAGCAAATCTTTTGAAAAATCGATTTTGAATCAAAAATGCCAAAAATAGACTGCTTTGCCAGATCCAAAGTCACCACCTAAATATTTTTGAAAAATTTAGGAAATCCATGACTCGTGTCAAAGGCCACGTGTCCATCATCACCAAGATTGTCTCGGCTCAGGAATTTAGCTACGAGAGGGGAATGTCATGAATTGAGCACCACCGCTCATCCAATCAAAGATCAGCCTCTACTAATCATGATATGAATCTTATGTACATTATATGCTCTTGTTCCAGTTTACTGGGCTAGCATTACTATGTGATGCACACACACACAAATATAGACTAAATTGCAAAAATTGGAACACTTGATCTCATGTTTATTTTGAAAATTGTTTTGAAATATGTATCACTTGAAAAAATTGATCGCATATGAACATTTACTCAAATTATTCCAATTCAAGCAACTAGCTTTCATCTACAGGTATTCAAGCAATTTATCATTTAAGCATTTAGCCTCATGGTAAGCATGCTAAACATGGCAACATTAACATACGATATGCTAAAGCAAGTAAAGGCTCACCTAGTACTCCAAGCCAAAAAGAAATGAGTTAGAAAAATACATGATTCCTAACTATGCAATATGACTAATGAAATACATGCGATATGCAATCTAAATAGGCTCGGCTACTAATATGGTATATGAATCAATTTGATAACATGCGATCTATGCACGAATTCAAAGAACACTAAACTAACAATGCAAGTTACAATGATGAACCGAGCCTCGGTGCATGCAATACAAGTGGATGCAAACATGAAATATGCTAAATTAAACATGATGTCCCTAAACTAACCAACATAAGCTAGTAAATAAAAGGGAGAAGGAGGTGGGGTTGGAAGACATACACATTATTACATTCCGCTCTCACGAAGGAGAGTCTAAATAAACTAACTATCTAACTAATTAAAGCTAAACTAATTATTACAAAACAAATGAATAAATAGCTAAACTACTTAACTAATTATTACAAACCAAATTAATTAACTACTCTAGCTGTCTAAAATAATTACAACATGAGACGAATTAGCTATTCTAACTAATTAACTACTCTAGCTATTTAAGCATAACATTAATATATGCAACACGGATCCCGAGGATCGATGGCGAGCTCATGCATGGATGCAGTTTCCATCCAAAAAGTCACTGTTTCTACTGCTAAATGTCTCTATTGCACAGTAGAACATTTCCACCAATTTCCACCTCCGAACTAACTTCATTCTGCTTCAGGAGAACACTGCTAGATTTTGCACTGGTGACCGGCAGAGGGCCTGCCGGCCACAAAAGGTAGCCTGCCGACCACTGTTGACAGAACTTCTCTGCTGCAACAGAGAGCAAATAGAGCAAAAAGGCAGTGCATTCTCAATGCTTTGTTTGCATAACTTACCCCTCCTTATCATTTGAACAGCTCAAAGAAGTAGTAAGTTTGATTCACAAACCACCAATGGATGCAATTTCATTGCATGATTGCTTATGAACCAAGTGTGCAATTTCAATAAATACAACAAAATAAGACTCTCAAAACTACCTCCCTATCATGAAAGATCAAGGGAAGTAGTTAACAATGAATCTTGAACCGTTTTCATCACTAATGAGTATGAAACAACTCAAGACTCAAAGGTTCAATTAACGTCCGATTGAACCCTAACCGATTATTATCTTGCACCTTTTTTTAGCCTCAATTTTATTACTTTATTTTAGATTACCATCCATTATTCAATCAATTGAGTCCAAAGGTGAATTTAGTCCTCTAATGGAAAGAAAGCTCAAACCAAGAGTTTCTTTGGGCATGAAATATACATCATACCATTGGTAATGAACCCCCAAAGGGGATTAAACCATTAAGCATGACATCTCAATATCATGCTTAAACAAACAAGTAATTTGAAACCACTTTCAAAGCAAAACAAAAGCCAAGAGAGGAGGGAGATTACAAAGGTGATTAAGAATGATCACAAGTATGGAAAGCCATAAATAAACATTATTAACTCAAATAAGATGGTGTCTAATACCTAAAACACCAAACTCATAAGGACAATTACACTACAAGTATGAAAAACAAAACTCAAATGCAACAAACACTTCAAAAAAAGTCCTAAATAAGTCCTAAAACATGCTGGAATTAAGACAAAAATAGTTAGAACAATAAGCTAAAACGTAGAGCTATGTAAGCTAGTGAACAAGACACAAGAAGGGAAGGCTAACCCCTCTAATTTTGGACTTCAAAAAGTGTTTTTAGCCACTGAAATAACTTTGAAATTCATTATTTAAAAGCTCAAAAAAAGGTGACAACAAGGTGAGAAACACAAAGGTAAAGGCCTTGGAAGCTAGGTAGAAGGAATGGTGAGCCACCCCTCCACCCTTATTGACCTTAAACCACAAGTTTCGGCCCAAAATTTTAGAGTTTAGATAGTCCAAAAACAGCCCAAAAATAGTACAAAAATGTGCTCGAACGAAGACAAAAGTAGCTAAAACAATAAGCTAAAACATAGAGCAATTTAAACTAGTAAACAAGCCAAAGGGGGGGTGGCTAACCTCTAAAAACCACTTTTTTAGCCTCTGAAAACCTCTAAAAATCAGTGGTAAAAAGCTCAAAAAAAGTTCATGAAGAGATGGAAACACAAGTATAAAGGCTTAGAGAACAAGGTTCAAAGAAGGGTGATTAACCCCTCTACCTTTAATAGCCTTAAACCACAAGCTTCATCCCATAAAAATAGTTGAAAAATAGTTCAACATCAGCAAGAAAAGATAGAAAAGAAGCAGTGCAAAGATGCTCAAAATTATATCTCTTGAAGAGAAATAACACTTTTGTTCACAAACCAGCAAGTTATTACTCTCAATGGCTGAAATTTGGACTCAATAATCTTAACAAGGAGAGCTCCAATATTGGTTTAGGAAGTGTAGAGAGAGGGTGTATAGGTTGTAAGATAGAGATAGAGTGAGAATTTCAAGTTTTGGCCCTTAAGGATTTTTTTGTAACCTTAAATCATGAAGGAAGGCCCCCTATATGTAGAAAAATAGCCCCTATATTTAGAAAAAAAAAAAGCCCCTCAGGTCAAAAATATCAAGCCTGGAATAGCTAGAACTTTTGGGGAACAGCTGGCCAAAAATCTCTTTGTTTTTCACCAGTGGTCGGCAGGCCAAAAGTGTGAATTGCCGACCACCTGCCGGCCACCAAAAATCTACTTCCAGGCCTGACTTCAAACGAGCATATCTCCTTCATCCGGACTTGGTCAAAAATAGCCCCTTAGGTCAAAAATATCAATGCAAGTAACGTGCGTGACAATGCAAGTAAAGTGTGCATAACAATGCAAGTAACATGCGTGACAACGCAAGTAGAAGTGTGCATAACAATGCAAGTGGAATGTGCATGACAACGCAAGTGAAAAGGTGCATAACAATGCAATTGAAGTGTGCAAAACAATGCAACTGGAACGTGCGTGACAACGCAAGTGAAGAGGTGTATAATAATGCAACAGAAACATGCAAAACAATGCAACTGGATCATGCATGACAACGCAAGTGAAGAGGTGCACAACAATACAACTGAAGTGTGCAAAACAATGCAACTGGAACGTGCGTGACAACGTAAGTGAAGAGGTACATAACAATGCAATTGAAGTATGCAAAACAATGCAAGTGGAACGTGCAAGACAACGCCAGTTGAGAGGTGCATAACAATGCAGGTGGAACATGCGTGACAACACAAGTGGAGAGGTGCATAACAATGCAAGTGGAACGTGCATAACAATGCACGTGAGACATCTTGCAAAAGGCAAGTGCAAGAAATGTATGCTCCATGCAACATTAAGATGCGCATTTCATACCAGGGTGAGAAGTGCACATTCTATGCAAGCAAGGTTAAAACATGCTGCATGCAATGTACATACTCTATGCAAAAGGATCAATGACGTACATCCAATGTAACATGTATATTCTATGCAACAACAAGAATATGTATAGTACAAGATGCATTTATGCAATATGTGTGATGATATGATATATGTTACAAGCAATGTGGAGCATGATGTCCAAGGAATGCAATAAGCAAACAAAGTGGCGCTTTAGCAAGCACCTCATGGGGCGAGTGGCAGTGAACCACTCTACTCTGATGGGAATCTCCCCTCGTGTTCTTCGAACTCTTTCCTTCAACTCACAGTGTAAAGGTTCTGATATGCTGACAAGGATTCTTTGCGTAGAACACTTTGGATGCCGCCTTTCTTCCTGACTATATTCACAACTTTCCCTATTCTCCAATGGGGTGACAGACAAGGTTGGTTCAGTATCCAGAATTGACGTGCATACATGCTATCTCAACCTATGGGGCTTCCATACAGATTTCAAGCCGGGGATACACTCCTGGGTATTTAAACTAGACTTTAGTCTCGGAAATCCCAAACCTTTGCGTTCTAGGCATCAGCCATTCGAACTCTAGTTTCCACCGTCGCAGTTGGTCTCCTAGGAACTCATTGCGAACACAGCCAAGATGCCTCTGGCAGGGAATGATGCTCAGGGAGAGCACTTCTGATTGCCATTCTGGCTCAAAACAGGTTTGAGCTTGAGCTTGAGGTAGAGGCACACTCATACTTTGGAGCATTAACAAGACCTGAGGAGGTGCATCCGGAATGCAATCTCGGAATTTGCTAAAGTCAAAACAAACTCAGATACCTGACATTTTCCTTCTTTTCTTTTGCTTTGCAGTCCAGAACTTGTATAGCTTCAGATAGGTCCTGGTTTTACTATTCTCACATGACCTGGGTTGAACCCTGTAGTTTTATGAAAGAACAAATCCTGTTTTGCACAAATGTAGAGAATGGCACAGCACTCCGAGCACAAAACGATTTGATTTTTGAAATTGAAATAAGAAAAGGGTTCTCAACAAGGTATTGAGCCTACGACTGACCACAGCCAAAACAACTCAATCAAAGAGAAAGACAAGGTAAAACAACCTAAACACATCCATAGACACCCGAAACGACTCAAAACAAGAATCGAGACAAACAAAAACACACACACACAACACTCAGATGTGCACAGGGAGCCTGTTTCTTCAGGTATTGTTTCCCACCCTTTCTCATTTGTGATTCTCTTATCACTCTGGTACTCAATCTCTTGTTTTCTGAAAAAGCCCTTTCCTCACTTTTTCTCTCAACGCATATCTCTCTATTCTTCAATCTCGCATTCTTTATCCCTCCCCTGGGTGGTTGATGGATAAATAGGAAATTGTGGGCTCTTGCCCCTAGTATTCTACCAGATTCTCATTCTTGTTCACAACAGTGAGTTTCTCCCACAGAGGGGTTACGCTCTGGCCCAGGTGTGCGGCAAATCTGCCTAACATCAATTGATGCGCCCTTGGCAGTTTGGATGTGACGGACCTTTTGAGATAAGAGTGGAGTATCCTACTCCCTTTTCAGTTCGTGCTTCGCACTTGACTTGATACCTCGCTGCTTGGAGGATGAGAGAGCTTTCAGCCCTTTGCTATTTGCTTCAGTTGTGCCCTTTCTGGCAAGTAGAGTGCCATTTTCTGGCAAGTATGTTGACAATGGGGAAAAGACAGAACGCCTGACTCAACTATGTCCCTAGTTCATCATTTTGACCATTTTTTGTTTTGGCTTTCTACTAAAACAATTTTGACCAATATGAGAGTCAAATTAACATACTTGTTCAACATTTTGATTTGAAATTGTGGTAGCCGAATAATTGACAAATATAAAGGAGGTATATTTCGAAGGCTTAATGCTAGCCGGCCTCTATCACACAAGGATAAGGGGCCGAATAGGATAGAGGGCCGAATATGGGGCATCCCTATAGCCGAATAGTGGAAAAGGTAATGATTGAAAAAGTAGGCCCTGGCCCCGAGGATCAGAGGAGGGGAGTATAAATATAGTGACAATGGACTAAACAAGGTATGCAAGAATTAGTACTAAAAACTTAGTGAACAAGCTTTCTTGAGTAGAAGAACTGACTTGTCCGTCGGAGTGCTAATTCCGGCACCCCCGACCAGAGCATTTGCATTTTTGCAGGAGACTAGCTGAGGATCATTGGCGCTGACTAGGGTCTGAAGAGTATTTCCAAACCACACTCCCACAATTGGCGCCGTCTGTGGGAATACTCAAATACATCCATGGAAGGCGTGACTGAAGATCCTCCGATAGCCACTGACGAGATCGCACGGGAAGATGACCTCACCCCAGCTAACATGCTCAGAAAAGAAACCATCGCGGCACGACGCGCCTTGAACTTTGATTCGCCAACAACTTCAGCACAAGAAGCAATGCAGGCTATCATGGAACAAGCAAAGCAGAACGAACAAAGGCTCGAAAACATGATCGTTGAGAACGAACAACTCCGTCAAGACTTGGCCCTGGAGGTAGCAAAATCTAGAGGCCATCGCCGGGAACGAGCAACTTCCAAGGCGGATGGGCAAAGACCTCGGGCGACCAAAGGATACCGATAGCAACTCAATTCATTATCCACGAGTCCAACGCAAAGGGGCGATCCTAAGCCTCCGGCTCCTCGAAAGGATCGCGAACAAGGAACAAGCGCGAGAAGCGGCTCAAATGAGGAAGACCGGCCACGACCCTTTCGTTCGACGGATCGCAAGGCGTCCCTGAGAAATTCAAAAGCTCCGTCGTTTACTCTTTATGACGTCAAATCGACCCACCAATCATATCCGTCATTACAAGCAGGCCATGGCCTTGCCTTGAACAATGAAGCCCTCATGTGCGAATATTCCCTAGCGACCTAGGTCCACTAGCCGTCGGTGGTATTACAAGTTGGAGCGGCTTCAATTAAAAGCTTCCAAGCTGCGAAATCCTTCGGGCGGGTTCATCACCAGCAGTACAAAACAGCCGACTCCCTGGGCCATGCAGATCAATCGGGAGAGCCGCTCAGGCGTACTCGACGCGATATTGGGAGTGCTTCAACCTTGTCGACGCTTACCGCGACTCCATGGCCATCCGCCTTCAAAATGGGCTTACATCGGCGATTGCTCTGCGTGGTTCCACGACGGGAGGCCCCCAAAGCAGTTTGGGCATTGATGAAGAAAGTTGAAGAATATTGTAAAGTGGAAGGCGATGCCACGAGGATAAGCGGGACAAATATCGAAAAGCGGCCCTCCGAAATTGCTCGACCAATTAGCTCGTGCACGCCAAGCCACGAACCGACCGACGAACCAAGCGAGACAAAAGGCGGGACTCGCCGATCAAGCGATCGATACTCACATGGAGCGAGCGAACAACTACAAGTCGGCGCCGGGCGCTCAAGGCGAACCGACAAGAAGTATCTGAGTTAGCGGGCCGTCGCGACAATAATGACCAAAGTCCGGCACCTTCCATTTTCAAATGGCCGTCAAAGATGGTGGGACCTCCCGACACGGAGGAGGGACGAGCGATGTGAATACCACAAAGATCACGGCCCCGGCGGAGGCTATTCGCCCTAAAGGATCATCTGGAGGCGGGTGCAAGATGGTCATTGCATCGATCGTGAGCAAGGGAAGGCCAACCAAAGCATTAGCCTTGAGGCAGATTCACCTCGCTTGGTGTAATCCACGTAATCTGATCGCCGGCGTCCCCGCCGTGCATACGATCAGTGCGCCCAATACCCGGCAACATAACATGTCAATGGCGAGCCTGAGAGAAGCTCAAACAATTAAGTTCGATGACTCGACCTCGCCGGAAGAGTGGCACCACGTCGATCCTCTGATGCGTCCAATTACCGTCGTCGGTTTAGCGTTGAGCGCATTCTTATAGACCCAAGCGCCGGAGATCTTGTATTCTGAACTTTTGTTGAACTTCGGCCTCAAAGAGTCGGACCTATCTCCATCATCTCGACCCTGTTAAAGCTTCAACACGAATCCAGTACCCGTTGGGGAGGTCGTGCTACTGTTCGGCGGGCTCAAAAGCGGTTGGCGTGGAATTCTTTCTTTGTGAAGCTTAAAATCGCCGTATAACGCCATCATGGGGCGCCCACGTTTGCGTCATGAAGGCATCCCAAGCACCTACCATCGGCTTATGTGCTTCCCAATGACGCGACATTGAGGAGATCCGTGGCTCACCGCAATCCGCTTGACGTAGATTTTGTGAAGATCCATCCACGGACCCGACTTGTGGGATCGATGCTTATCTTGGTACCACATTTTAATGGAAGTCGATTTTCTTTGTCACTCCTTCAAGCATCTTGGCCCAAATTAAAGTCTCCGGATTGGGCGCCCGTTAGTCTTCGAGTCACCTTAGGGTAGAACAAGCCTCAGTCGGGCGCCTTCGTGGATATCACGATTGGCCAAATTAAAGTCTCCGGATTTGGTGCCGTTAGTCTTGAGTCACCTTAGGGCGAACAAACCTCCGTCGGGCGCCCGCCGTGGAATATCTGGTGGCCAAATTAAAGTCTCCGGATTGGTGCCGTTAGTGCTGGTCACCTTAGGGCGAACAAACCTCCGGTGGGCGCCCTTCGTGAACATCACGATTGGCCAAATTAAAGTCTCAGTTGAGCACCCGTTGGTGCGAGTCGACAGGCCGAACAAGCCTCCGAATTCGGAGCGCCCTTCGTGGATATCACGATTGGCCAAATTAAAGTCTCCGGATTCGGAGCGCCCGTTGGTGCAGGTCACCTTAGGGCCGAACAAGCCTCCGAATTCGGAGCGCCCTTCGTGGATATCACGATTGGCCAAATTAAAGTCTCCGGATTCGGAGTGCCCGTTGGTGCAGGTCACCTTATGGCCAAACAAGCCTCCGGTGGGCGCCCGCCGTGCATGTCACGAATGGCCAAATTAAAGTCTCCGGATTCGGGCGCCGTTAGTCTGGTCACCTTAGGGCCGAACAAGCCTCCGAATTCGGAGCGCCCTTCGTGGATATCACGATTGGCCAAATTAAAGTCTCCGGATTCGGAGTGCCCGTTGGTGCAGGTCACCTTATGGCCAAACAAGCCTCCGAATTCGGAGCGCCCTTCATGGACATCACGATTGGCCAAATTAAAGTCTTCGGATTCTGAGCGCCCGTTGGTGCAGGTCACCTTAGGGCCGAACAAGCCTCCGAATTCGGAGCGCCCTTCGTGGATGTCACGATTGGCCAAATTAAAATCTCCGGATTCGGAGCGCCCGTTGGTACAGGTCACCTTAGGGCCGAACAAGCCTCCGAATTCGAAGCGCCCTTCGTGGATGTCACGATTGGCCAAATTAAAGTCTTCGGATTCGGAGCGCCCGTTGGTGCAAGTCACCTTAGGGCCGAACAAGCCTCCGAATTTGGAGCGTCCTTCATGGATATCACAATTGGCCAAATTAAAGCCTCCGGATCCGGAGCTCTTTTGTCAACTAATAGGTCCGCCGGCGAGGGCGTGCCTTAGCCGGCCCACGAGTACGACCCATTCGTCAAACTTCATTACCGCCTAAAACGGGCGATAGCAAACTAATCAAACCATACGAAATGGCGTGCTCAAACCATTAAAATTTGGGATCGAGAACATTCATTGGCATATCTATTTAGCAAAATAATAGCAAGCTATCAAACCATACAAAATAGCGTGCTCAAACCATTAAACAAGAGACTCGAGTAAGACTCAACTATATGAAATAACACTTTTATTTGATTTAAAAATGTTACCTGAGCGCAATCAGCGTTGAACATTACAATATCTATCACTAACCGAAGACAAATCAACCCATCATTTGAGCAACCATTGCGGTTCAAAGCATCGATCTAACCACTTGCCGAACGGCATGTCGCCGGGCCCCTAACACCATCGACAATGTCAAGGCCAAGATCCAAGACAAGGGAGGTTAGGGGTAGCGGTCATTATGTCTCCTTTCGGGGCGATCTGCTTCAACGACTTGGAGGCTGACGTGTTTCCAGTTTCTCCTTTTAGCGGTCCACCTCCCATCGGAGAATCCTCCGCCATAAACCATCGTGGCGGCGAAATTCGGAACGAGCTCCTACACCTATCATCACCATCTGATGGTGAGAACTCTTGATTATCCCTCGCAAATATGTTCGACTGCATAAGGCGCCTGCCGCTTTATTCTCGATAATGGCGCAATCTCGAGGACCAAATCACGAAATGATTTTATCAACACTAAACCCCACGAGGCAGGCGTCGGTCAGCATTCTCCATGACCTAGTCACTTTCGGCGGTTGGCTAAAACCCGCGAGGCTAAGAACAAACATTACCTAGCCCAATCGGCTAGACACGGCATTCGAGCTAAGTCTGTAGCCCTCCGATCCACGGCTCACGGCCTCTTTAAATTTCAACAACACCGCCAAGCGGCTTTATTCAAAAATAAGCGGCCTATACATGTAGGCCGATCACTCCAACAAGTCGGCACCGATTTGATATCTTTGAGTCGATTGATGTATTCACGTCTATCCAAACATTTATGCAATAAAGTTAAACACCCACACGCCGAATGCGGGAGACAATTTGATACTTTCAATAAAGCGTCTTTTATTCAAAAAATCAAGAAATTACATAATTGTGAACGCGACCAGCGTTCGAACCTTACAACAATTAAAGTCGTACTACAATTAAAGTCATACGGCGTCGCCCTCATCCTCGCTCTTCTCAACCTTGAAAGCAGAAAACGGAAAATCCTTACTGTGGTAGAGAGGTGACGCCGAATTTATGCCTGACAAGCGAAGAGATTCGGCGACTTGAGTTGCTTTGATCCAACCATGCCTGAACCCACGGTTTTCACATCGGCAAACCTCTTCGGCAAGCTTCTCCTTGGTCTTTTGGATCCCAACCAAGCGCCCTTCGTGGAAACCTTTTCATAAGACCTCCTTGGCGGACTCCAATGCGAACATGCTCGCCCGTTTCACGATCGGCAAGAGGCGCTTATATAAGCCGTAGTAACCCTCTCTTCCACGATTGGATTCACCTTGCTGTTGGTTGTCTTTGGAAGCCGTCTTGATCTTTCTTAACTCACGTTCGGCCGCCTCCAGCGAGCCTCCAAACTATGGATATGCTCATCCTTTTTCTCCATTTCTTGGCGGTGACGTAGCGCAATCGCATACCGACTTCATAAGGCGTATAGAGCCCTTTCACCGCCCGTGAATGCCCTCGTGAAACACTTACGTAGTCTGACGACCAACCATTATTCTTTGAACTTCGGAGGAAATATTTGTCGAGCAAACTCGACCGCCACATCTGGATCTCGAACGATCGAGTCCGCTTCCGTCATGGGCTTATTCTTCACAAATACTGCAAAACTTAATGGGCATGGATTCGCGTCTGATCTCCTTTCGACTTGGGCGTGTGGCAATCTCCCCTGGGACTGCCTATCCCGTCTAGGCGACCTACTACGACGTCGAGGAGATTGACGCCTCTCTCGACCCATAGAACTCTTATTCGCATCATGCAAGGGCGCGCCACGGTGTTCACCTCGATGCATATCACCGCCAAGCTCAGCCAGCGTCTTGGCTTCCCCTTTGCTATTGAAGAAGAGTTTGTTTGACATTCGCACAACAGATCTTCTCTCAGAAGTCTCAAACAGATACCTACCAGACTCTTAAAAGCTGTACCTTTGATCATTTAACACTCGCAGAGGCAGCACGATCGAGGCAGGTTCACTAATCGCGAAACCCAAGCGCCTGACGCCGACTAAATTAATGGCAGGACAAGCTGATTCGGGCAAGAGCAAATACATCAATCTGTTCAGCTAAACTACCCCAGCCGGCTCACTAATTGATCCCTTTGTCATAAACCCCTTGAGGCAAGGGCAGACTCATCAATCTGAGGGCCCAAGATCATTAGGCAGTGAAATTACAAATGGTGATTTTCATGGGACATGAATTGAATCTGCAGGAACCTAGATATTGACCAATCTTTTCCTCTCTACCCTCAGCAGTTGGCGACTTCAGATAAATTTTTAGATAAAATCTAACTAAAGTTTGGACAAACGATATTCTACGTACGGTTTGTTTAGAAGAATTCTAGATAAAATCATTCGTGCCCTGATGAAGTTATCTGACTCAGCTCAATCTGTTCGGACCAAGTACGGTAGGCTCACAAGTCGATTGAACTAGAATTCTTTTTATGAACCCCCACAGGGCAGATTCACAAATCAGGGTTTCCCCACAGTATATGCAATGCCGTTTTACTAAATGCATTGAACCACAGAACTCTTTGATACAAAGTGCGTGTGGTAGCAACAAAAAATTACAAATCAGGGTTTCCCCACAGTATATGCAATGCCGTTTTACTAAATGCATTGAACCACAGAACTCTTTGATACAAAGTGCGTGTGGTAGTAACAAAAAATTACAAGATTAATTACAAGATCAAAATTAAACCACAGAACCCTTTCATACAAAGTATGTGGTGGTAGCAAACAATTACAAGGAAATTTTCATTAATAAATTGCGCGCAGATGCCAACCAATTTATACATGAAAACTACCCTAAACCAAAAAGAAGAACAAAAACAAAAGGCGCTGCTTTCGATAGCGGCTCGGATCATTCTTGATTATCAGTTCAGCGGCTCAACATCCACTGCTCATAAGGGATTGGCAAATCAATGTAGCTTCCATGGCGGGGCTTTGAGCCACCCATGTTTGAACCCGCGATTCTCAAATTTGGATACTTCTTCAACATATTCCGTCGGGCGGCACCTCTCCCGCCTCAAGGCCTCGTCTGGCTTTCTCGCGTTCCGCCTTAAGCTCCTCTAACTGAGCTTCCACTTCAGCAAGTGCCTTCTTGGAAAGATTGAGCGATTCCTCGCTCGCATTTGCCCTTCCCTCAGCATCAACACGAAGCTGTTCGGCGACATGAGCCCTCTCTTTCTCCGCTTCGGCCCGCGCGCTCTCCATTTCAGCTCTCATAATTTCGAACTCGGCCCTACTTTTACGACCCTCGACTCCGTTTGCAAATGGTCGGCTCTCCGAAACACCATGACGACGGCCCAAGTCGGCAATCCTTCCGTCTGCAAACCAAGTCGGTATGATTAGGCGCCTTTAACAAACAAGAGCAATATGAAGGTAACTTACGGATATCTTGATTGACGGCTAGAACAGCAGGCAAAACATCGAACCCGCGACACCAAAAGGTGTGTTGTCGTGGCGAAATTAAACGCCGCCCTCAGAACCTGTTGGATCCTCGATGGCGAAGCGTCGGATAAAATCGGCATATCCACGATCTTTGGTGAATAATGAGCGAACAACCACGTCCGTCCGGTTCTTCAAGCGAGGCCGTTTGCTAATAGGGCCAACGAACTCTCCTCTCCTCGGCACCACGCCTTTGGCCTTGCTCCGAATCGGTAGTTCCCCATCGGCTTGTTCTCCACCTTTTTGTATCAAGCGACAACCTCAACCGTCCCCTCGAAATGGAGTGCGAAGGGCTTGATCAAGCTAGAGTGCGTCTGATTGCATTCGACCTTCTTTCGGGTGACTATCCGCTCGGCATTTCTTTCTGGCGCCATCTGCGTTAGGCTTTCCTTCGCCATACCCTCAAAAGAAATCGCGGGTAGATCCTCCAAGTTTGCAAAAATATCCCCGAAAAAGAAGTCTACTCGTCCTGACCCGGACGGCTCGGTGGCCTCGAATAGCGAGTGTCTGCGGACCGTCGCCCTTTACAACTCCTCGATAAACTCCCGGTAGGATCGGCAATCACCTCGACAACTTTGTTGGCGTCTTCCCCCGAATCAGAAGCTGTGAGACCAATCTGCCTAAGGTTTTTGAAGCTGGGGAAGATAAGGGCCGAGAGCTGTTGATTGCCGACTAGAATCGGAATGTGATCTGCAGCCGAGAAAGTAGTGTAAGTGGGTTCGTACCGAAGGAGAATATGGGCGGCCCTTCCTTGCTTTTGCAAGTTTGGGCGGCCGAAATATCTGAGTCTTGATCTTGACCTCCCCAAGAACCACGTCGTCAGCGAAGTCGAACTTTCTTCAACCTATTACTGCGAGAAGGTAAAAGTGATTTAGAAAAGAGCCGAATAAGAGATAGACCAACAAATGTAAGGCATTGCGTGGCAACACAGGTCACCCTTATATGCAGGAATAGGGTCCAAGTGATCCTCCTTGGCGAACTCGATTACCTCGAGCGTTGACCATCGCGTCGTCAACCCGCTTACGGAAGCAAGCATAGTCACTAAGTGATGGTCAGTATCTTTGGCTCTGAGGAAATATCGCCCCGAAGCGGAGGATTTGGCTAAGGCGTACGATCTTAGAATGGCGGAATCCCAAGGTTAATCTAAAGGCGTTGATTCAACTCTACAACCCCATGATGATCAGAAAAGAAATTTACATTGTGAGAAGAATCAAACCCCAATTGCGGAGAACGGCCCTAGAAGTGGGTGTGAAAGCGAACCCGCCCTCGGCAATGGATAAAGAGAATACTATCATGTTTTGATCTTCCTCTCCATGTCGAGGCGTTATCCGTTACAAGGGATAAGTGGGCGTCGTCGAGAATAGAAAAATGTCGTAGGAAGCAGGAGACACGATCCTCGAAAGGAGGTCCTTCAAATGTTTGGCCATCTTAGCGAGAGAACTAAATACTCGCGAAGCCAAAACAAAGCGAAAAAATAGGATTACAAAGAAGGGATGAGAAACTTACGAAGAAGCGAGGAGGCGAGGAAGGCGGAAGAAGTTGCGAAAATCACGAGTCACGGAGATATGCGGCATTCCAAAAGCCCTAGAAAATCAACGAAACACGAATTGAAAGGACCAAAATTTCAAATCGCAATAAATCTTGATATACATATGAATAGGCGGAAAGCGTAATGATGGACAAAAGCGCCTGACATGTATTGGGGAGCAGCGCGTGATGATAAACTTCTCGAATTACAGACCAAACCGCCGATTGACTACCGTCAATAGGGAGTTCGGAGAACAATTGTGATAGCCGAATAATTGAAAAATATAAAGGAGGTATATTTGAAGGCTTAGCACGCTTGGCCTCTATCACACAAGGATAAGGGCGAATAGGATAGAGGGCGAATATGGGGCATCCTATGGCGAATAGTGGAAAAGGTAATGATTGAAAAAGTAGGCCACGGCCCCAAGGATCGAGGAGGCGAGTATAAATATAGTGACAACGGACTAAACAAGGTATGTAAATTACTACTAAAACTTAGTGAACAAGCTTTCTTGAGTAGAAGAATGACTTGTCCGTCAGTGCTAATTCCGCACCCGGCCAAGAACATTTGCATTTTTGCGGTGACTAGTTGAGGATCATTAGGCGTGACTAGGGTGCAAGAGTATTTCCAAACCACACTCCCACGAAATCATGCAAGTTAGGCTATGAGTACTAAAAATTTTCCTTTTTGAGTCCAAGAAATGGTTCAATTTTGGAAAAATAGAATAATTTTAGAGAAAATTAGTCAACCTCATTAAAAATTCACAAAAACTATTTTTACAAATGGTCACTGCTCAACCAACATAGAATTTACTCTTGAGATGCACAACCTCAGATCCAAAACAATGAAAAATTGCCCCTTGTCTAAATGACACTGCATGGCAATGGAAAGTTGCCCTTATGCGAATGACACCACAGTATGCTTATGTCGGTCCTTAAAGTGACGATCACAATCGAACTCTCGGATATAGAGAAGACAAAGATGGTCAGAACCATTACATAGACACAGTCAATTTGGGAGTGTTTATGGCTAGACTTCAGAACGAAGTTGCCTACGTATCCCACAGATGGGAATCAAGCCTTACGTAGTTCGGGGTTAAGGTACACTCGGGTATTAACCTCTCTTTGCGCTCTAACTTTTGCCAAGCTGCCCTTTCGGGTTTTTAACCTTGCAAGCTCTTTTTTTCTTTTCTTTTCATTTCTTTTCTTTCTTTCTTTTTTCTTCATTTTTTGTTCTTTTTTTTTTTTGTTCTTTTCGTTGCATTTTTTCATTTTCTTTTCTTTTCATCTTTCATTTTCTTCATTTTTTTTTTCTTTTCTTTTTTTTTTTTTTTTTTTTTTTGTTCTTTTCTTTGCTCTAACTTTTGCCTAGTTCAGCCTTCTCGGTTTCGGCCCAACGAGCCTCTCAAGGGTAGAAAAGTGTAACATGTCCATGTCGAATGGTTTTAGGATCTCAAAGCCATCTGAATCCAGGAGAATGGCTGTTGTTCATTGATGATGTAGAAGTCCATCCAATGGGGGCTGAATTTGCCCCTAGTGTTGTGGATAAGAACTCAGTTGTCCTTCAGCAAAAACTTTCTTCTTTCCTCCCTTCTGGGATTTGGCTTTCTTACCAGTCTTCATTGGTTTGCGGAAAAGACTCATCTTTTGAATCTTCGATCACGTCTGACATTTTTTGCCCCTAGTTCAAGGGATGCTTCTGATCTAGCTTTGCAAGCTTCCTTTGCTAACATCTGATCTTCTTGATCTGACTTTCTTGCCCCCAGTTCGAGGGATATTTCCAATCTGGCCTGGCAAGCCTCCTTTGATCTCATATGACCATATTGTCCCTAATTCGTGAGCTGCTTCAAATCTGGCCATACAAGCCTCACATTATGGTTAACCGTTGAACATTCTGAATCCAAGTTCAAGGTTTGAAAGCAAAATGAGTTGAGTCTCGAGACCAGGAGTGATCCTATGCTGCACAATCTCAAGATCAATTCCATACATGTCTTCGCAGCACCACACAAAACATTTTTTGAAATCTTTTAAGAAAGCTACTAGTCGCTCACGTTGAAGACAATGTAGAACCAATCTAGATCAAGCCAGGATCCTTCTCAGTACTCACATTAACAAACATGATCTCATTCATTAAGGGCTTAGCACGCCTCTCTTTCTCTCAATTGATCAAATTTTTGCAAATCCCGAAGAATTCCTTCCCTTTGTTTTCAACACAGTTCCAAAAAGTTTTAAAAATCTTAGGTCAATGCAATGATTTAAAGGCACAGCAAAATAGGTGAAAATCCCTGCCGTTTTATTCGAATCTTCTGGCACAACTGGCTCAAGGCAGAAACAAACACAAAAGCGTGAAAATCACTAATGTTTCATTCAGATCTTACAAGCATGGCTCAAAAGCGAACAGATGCAAAAAAAAAAAAGGGTGTAAAAGACAAACACAAAACAAGATAGTGATGTCCGAGGTAACACCCCCGAAATCACCTGACTACAACGCAACAGGACTGACTCGATACAACAAGACAAACTTGACTGACTCAATACAAAAACTGACTCAATACAACATAACAAGACTGACTCAACACTTAAGTCAGAAAAGTAAGATAACCAGCATTTGCACAATGCTCAAAATAGTGCATGCCATCAACTACATCTGGAGTAACCTGAACGCCATCTGTAGGTGGTTCATCCCCCGATCATATCACATTATCCCCCAAGTTCATCGATCCGGTGCTGATAGACTTTGCAGGACCTGGTGCGGCGATGACCTCATTGTCAATCAGATCTTGTATTTTGTGGCGAAGACAGAAACAAAGGTGTAGACCGCCCGAAACTCCGCTTTGTGCGCGAGGGCGGGAATCGTTGTTCATAGCTACTAAGTTCGGACTCGTGTCACGGTTCTAAATCTAATCTCACAGAGTACAATGTGAGACTGATAAATCACCAAAGAGTCCAAATCTGGCAAATCGTTTTGGAAAATCGATTTTAATAAAGAAGTGCCAAACACGGACTGCTTTGCCAGATACAGAGTCGCCACCTAAATGTTTTATTTTGGAAAATTTAGGAAACCCTGACTCGTGTCTAAGGCCACGTGTCCGTTATCACCAAAGTTGCCTCGGCTCAAGAACATGGGTACGAGAGGGGAAGGTCACGCAATGAGCACTCCAACTCGCCCGATCAAAGATCGGCCTTTACTAACATGATATGTTGTTTTTGAAAACACATGTGTTCTTATTCCGGTTTATTAGCTAATCTTCCTACATGATGCACACAGCATACAAGTATAGACTAGATCGCCTAAATTGGAACAAAACAATTCATGCTTATTTGTTTGAAAATGGTTTGAAGTTGCTACTCGCAAGAACGCTAAGACGTGGATTTACCACCCTCAGTTGGGCTTAAAAAACATGATTTCCCACTTTCAAGTGGGCTTAAAACGCATATTTTGATGAATTGTTCCAATTCAAGCAATCCAGCCTTCACCCACAGGCATTCAAACAGTTATAGCAGTTAAGCGCATAGCCTCATAGCAAGCATGCTAAACATGGCAACACTTACACGCATGCAGTATGCTAAAACGAAAACACTCACAGTGTACTTCGAGCCAAAACAGAGAACTAGTTAGAAATCATGCATGGTCCTTGTTCATGTTAAGATGGCTAATGCAACACATACAAAATGCAACTAAGATTGGCTCGACTATTCTAAGATGTCATGTGAATGCAACTTGATAACATGTATTCAAATTGGTATTGAAACACAATGCAGTTTGTATGATGCGCCGAGCCCGGTGCATGTAAGACAGATGAATGGATGCACGTGTGCAAGCATAAGGATGCTAATTGAAATATGCCCTAATCTAACCACTGAAAGAAGATAAGTAAAAGGGAGAAAGAAATTGGGGTTGGAAGACATGCATCACACACACGCACGCTTAATACAAAATTTGCCCACGCGACGGAGGTGCGAATGAATAATACAAACCAACTAATTAACTAACTATAAGTAGCTAATTAATTATTACAAAACTCTTAACTAATTAAACAAATTAATTAAGTTACAAAACCAACTAAGTAAGAAACCAAATAGGCTGCCACAGCTCTACCTCAGAATGATGAATGATGCATGCTCGGTCGCTTCCTTCCGAAAATCCACTACCGTGCCTCATGATGCCTCTGTTTGCACTGTTTTAGACCTCGGAAAACTGTGCCAACCTCCAAAGTACTTCTGATCCACCTCACGGACATGATGAGAGGTCATCGGCCAAGAGGAGTGGCCATCGGCCAGAGTTAATGGCTATTGGCCAAATTTGATAGCCGATCGACAGACAAAGTGGTCAATCGGCCACTATTTCCTGCAAATTCTTCCTTTTTCTGCAACAGAGCACTAACAGAGGCATGGCTGTGTATTTGCAAGAAAATGTGTGTGCAACCACGCTCCTTATCATGTCTAAGGCTCAAAGGAGTGTAATGCTTGGCTCTCGAGCAATCAATCACACATCTCAATGCATGATGGCCAAAGAGACCGAGTTGCACAAATCAATGACAATGAATGCACACAAATAACACACAAGACTCCATGAACCTCCGCCTTATCATGCATGATCAAAGGTGTCAGTGACCTAAGGAATGAGGTGCGTTTCATCACTTCAAGTATGAAACGCCCCTCGTCCCCCGTGTTTGGATTGACGCCAAACCCAAACACAATGCAACAACAATATGTAAGCAACATGAGCATGCAACAACATGCAAACGAAAATGTCATGCAACAACATGTAAACAACCACATAATGGCAAGGGCTATGTAATGCAACACTTAAAGGACCAAACCAACCTCAAACAAGTCCCATGCATGACAAGACAAGGGACAAAGCATGCTGAAAATGAAGTCCAAAAGTGTATACAAGCATGCATGCCAATTGGTCCACAAACAAAGCATGCTAGTGGGCTTAAAGCTTAGAGCTAGCCAGGGGACTTACACCATGGCCATATCAAGCAAGCCCCAAAAGGCCAAGGTGACTCAAAATAGTCCCAAGGCAAGTCAAAATAAGGCCAAAACATGCATGGAATAAAGCCAAAAACAAGCTAGCATGGTAAGCACAAAACATGACGCATACAAGGCCTATGAGGAGGATTACACTACACCTACCAAAACCAAGCATGGGATGACTATACCAACAAAAATCAGAGTTATGGCATGTCAAAATAACACCAAAAATGCACTAATATGGCAGCCGACAAGCTTAGGCAACATGGCATGCATATAGACTCATACTTAAGGCATAAAGCATGACTCACCAAAAGCATTGAAATAGTGAAGCATGAGAGAGTATGGCCACACCATGTGCACTGAAATCATATACCAAGTGATGCCAAATCATGCAAATAGCCCAAGCAATGCATGCTAGTGGCTTGGAAACTCAAAGCTAACAAGCTAGAATGCAGTATGGCTATATAAAACAAGTCATGCATGACAAAAACAACTTCAAATAGAGCTTAAGCATGCTGAAATATGAATAAAAGCTTCTTTGAGTTGAGCCAAAATCATGCTAAAACAATGGCTTAAAGCACAAAGCATGTTAGGCTAGTGAATGGAAATGCACTACAAGTGTAAGCAGCATGCATGATATGATCAAACCAAGCCAAAATAGTGTTATATCATGGCAAAACAAGGCCTAAGACATGCTGAAATGGAGCCACAAAGAGGTATGAAAACATGCCAACATGGTGAGCCATCAACACAAGCATACAAGAGAAGAGAGGAGGGGATAACCCCCTCCTATTTAAGACCTCAAAACACACTTTCCACCACTAAAATTCGTCTGGAATTCAGTGGTAGAAAGGCCAAATAAAGGTGATCACAAAGGCTCAAAGTGATGGTACAAAACAAAGCTTAACAAGGCACAAAAGGGAGTGAACCACCCCTAACACCCAAGAGGCCTCAAACAAACATGTTAAGCACTTCAAAACAAGACTTTTTTCAGTTAAAAGCAAGGCCTAAAACAATATGCAATGATGGCCAATATGGTATACAAATAAAGGCTTGAAAGGGGAATACACTCACCCTTGAAGCACAACTTTGAAACCAACAACTTCTGAGGCCAAAACCAACTTTCAGAGCTCAAATAACACTCCCAAGAATCTCAGCTCAAAGTTGGTAGTGTATTGCTAGGTGTTGTAGTGCAAAGGTGAAGACAAAACACACTTTAAGGCACAAACTCACACAAATATAGAGAGATAGGAAGAAATATAGAGAGAGATATATATATATATATATCTTGTATATCAAATCTCAGAACCTCTGGAAAGGCAGAGGGGCCTCCCTTCTTATAGAAAATCAAGTCCCAAGCTTGTTGAGCAAGCTTGGAGCTTGTTAAAATCCATCCATACACGTGTATCGATGATACACCAAGTGACCAACAGCTGGCACTAGCTGGAAGAAAAATATCTGCAAAAGTAGAAAAAAAAAAGGTCTTAGCCAAAAGATATGGCCGACCAGCCAAAAAGGGTGCCAATCGACCATCACTGATGGCCGATGACAAGAAAACATGGCTGATAAGCACAAGGCTTGGCCGATGGGTTGTAAGGAGGCCAACAAGCCACCCCCCTTCCCTCAGAAACAAAACCACAAGCTCTTGGTCCACAACCAAGAACAAAACAAACAAGTTGAGAGACTCCAAGGCAAGGCGCGTGGCCGAGACCTTCAGAAACTCAAAATAAACACAAGCATGGATGATCATCGAGTGTTCAAACGATGACATCCAAGTCTTGAGGACGGTCAAAAATGGGGTGTCTACAGTTGCCCCTCTTTGATAGAACTCGAAAGCCATAAGATGACAGGAGTGAATGTCAAAGCCCAGAAACGACCCATTTTTGACAAGGCTGAAGACTTAGACAAACATAAAGATAGCGAGATATGCCCATGAGGCGGGCAAGATGCAAAAGACATGCGATCACGGAACATAACTTATGATTATGCAAAGAAGGCTGTAATGAAGCATTCATGCAAAACAAATACAACATTTTAAGCAAGCGAGTAAGAAACAACAGTCTCACATATTCCAAAAGAAAGGATGTAAGAAAATTATGCAATTCTCACTACGTCTCATACGGAGAAGGCTAAAAGCGACTACTAAGAATACATGGAGTCTCGAACACAACATCTCTCAGTGTATCACACGCAGGAGAGGAAAGAAAGCATCTCTCAGCGTATCACATGCAAGAGAGGAAAAGACAACATCCCTCAACACATCACACACAAGAGAGGAAAAGGAGCATCCCTCAATGTATTACACGCAAGAGAGGAAAACAAGCAGTACTAGTACTGAGGAATTACGTAGACATCGGAGTGAGTCCCAACACTTCTAAGAAGGGTATAGCATAAACACTAAGCACACCCGGGTGTTCCTAACCGAAACAAAACGAACTCAAAGGACAGGAAAGGTCTTACCTGGAATTCCTCTAAATGAAACCATACACACAATACCGCCTGCTTGCACCAGCCTCAAATGAACCGTACATACAATATCGTGCCTGCATAAGAAAGAAACTCAACAGGTACAATATAGTAGCAATACATGCTCAACGTCACATCGAAATACAATTCCAATACGAAATGAACATATGCATACACAATGCAAGTGAAAAGATGCGCAACAACGCAAGTGAAAAGTGCATAGCATTGTGATTGAAACGTGCATAATAATGCAAGTAAGGTGGTGCATGACAATGCAACGAGTAGTGATGTATACTCCATGCAATATTATGGTGCATATTCTATGCAAAAGGAAGAAATGCATATTCTATGCGAAACAACAAAGATGCATGTTCAATGCAACCTGTATGCCCTATGCAATGTAATTATGGGTACATACCCGACACAACATGCATATGCTAGGCAAGCGTGATGATGCATATCCTAAGCGACAACACAACACGCATGTTCCATGCAACGACATAGAGATGCCATATTCAATGTAAGCATGGTAAAGACATGTTATCCACGGTGTTGGGAGGCAACTTCAAAATGAGATGAGGCATGCTCGATGTATGAGTGAAAAGGCGTAAAACAAATGCGCACCTTGCAAACATGACAAAACACTGTAATGCAACATATTCAAAGCAATTTTCGAATCTTGCAATATACAAAAGGATACGAAAAAGGATACACCTCGTGCGTATCGAGTGCCGCACACGGAAGACACGGTTCAAGGTCACCATGGAGACCACTTAAGCTTCAAAAGTGTAGTTTCTTGCACTTTCTTGAGAGATGAGGGTACCAAACAACAGAACTACCCCAAACAAGGGCATTACAAGTCCATCGGCCATAATGGGGGGCCATCGGCCATCCATCAGCCATAAAAACAGCTCAACGGCCAACAATTTAGCCGATCGGCTAACAATTTGGCCGATCGGCCAAAAGTGGCAGATTCAAAGCAATTTTGTCCATTTGCCTCAGGTCTTTAAGTATAGGGTTCCAAACCCTATTTCCTCACTTTTCCCTAGCCGAAATTCATTCTCCTCCCTCTCTAGGTTGTTTTCCATCCTTCGATCCGAACTTTTTTCCCGTTTTCAAGCCTCCCGTAACTTTCAATTCGCGAAACCCTCATTGTTTCGAACACTTTGAACCAATTAAAACATGAGTTCGGTGTTCCTTTCTTGATTTCCACCACTTGGGGTTTGTTTCCCCCGAGTTTCCATTGGTTTCCGTGCCCTCTTCCGCACTTTAACCTTTTCTTTCATTTTTCACCCCCTGGGTTGACTTTTGGTTGACTTTTGGCATTCTTGCCCATCTTCTACACCTTCGACCTTTATCTACCTCTCCTCGAGATGGCAGACGATATTCCACAGGATGGGGCTCCTCCAGTGATGGAGATGGATCCCGAGTTCGAGCTCTTGCCGCTCAGTATTCTACCATTCGACCCGACAGCGCATTGCCGAGGTACATGTGTTACCTCCCAACAGTATTCGCCAGTTCAAGAGCTTCACGCGAGATGCGCCATTGGAGCTCCTACTATGCAAGCTGGAGTTACATTTGTCCTACAGCACCACTGAGGTATACTCTTCCCCTTTATTTTCTACAATATAGGTCACACATCTTGGATAGCCAATATCATACTTTATCTGATTAACCCAAACACACTTGTACATCGAATGCCTAGTTCACCCTGAGCACATTCATACATGATATCTGTGTCAACTCGAACATATGCACACACACTGCATTTTTATCAAGTCTGAACACTTTCAAAAACTGTATTTCTGACATTGCTTCCCATCCGTTTGTCTTTGAACACAAGGAGATTCCCATGCCTTCCGGGGTTATGGGAACACCGTTGCTCAAGATTGGTATATGGAGCTACCTGATGAGGTTCGCCATATTGTCGACGGGGCCGGCTTCGGCATTTTCTGCATGGGACTCTCGCGCCTCACTGCAAGTAGGTCCCTTCTAGGCGCGCTAGCGGAGAGGTGGTGGGACACCACCGATTCCTTCCACCTTTCTACTGCAGGGGAGATGACGATGACTCCCTTTGACTTCTCCATGATCACTGGCATCAGAGTAAGGGGTGATCCGATCCCTTTCAATACTGACATGGGTGAGTGGGACGCTGCCCAGATCTTCTTGCTCGGCATTCGCCCACCTCTCTTGACCAGGGTTCGTGAGATATTCATGGTTCGAGGACCAGTTCAGGATACAGATACCGACGGCCCGAGAGGAGGTCGAGTGCCACGCTCGGGGGTTCCTCATGTTCATGTTGGGCACCACTCTCTTCGCCCGAGGCGAACACCGTTGACATCTATCTGTTGAGCGCGCTGGTGGACATGACCCGGATCCGGCACTACGACTGGGGTGGCGCAGGCCTGGCCACATTGTACAGATACATGAGTTCTTCATCTCGCCGCAATGGACACTGCTAGGAGGCTCTTGGCGAGCACAGGAGTCTGACTTTCCTTTCTATTTTATAGTTTTGTTTCATACTATCTATACACCGCACACACTACATGACACGTAATCTTCTTTATACTGGCTGTACACACTACACACAATCTGCTTCACACTAGCTGTGCACTGCACACACTGCACAATACACTGTACACCCTTCTCTGATTTCTACTTTATTTGCATATCGCTTTACTGATAAACATACTCATTATTTCCCTGTTACATTCTGTAGTTGTGGGTGTATGCCTACTTCCTGAGGCTTGCTCCAAAGCCGGAGGTGGAGATGCCCCCCGTTGTTCCATATTCTCACAGGTATGATGTGAGGTGCGAGCAAAGGCCGCGAGAGTCTTTCTTGTTCTTCCACAAATACTTTGACACCATAGTCGCAGCAGAGGTATTTCAAACCTTACAGTTCATTTGAGTTTTGCTTTATATTGCACTTTCAACAGCAGATAATAAACTATACATTCTGTCATTTGCAGATCACCTGGCGATACTGGCGTCTTTGCTGATGCGATGAAGACCAATACATGGGTGCTCGGGAGGCGCCCAGAGTTTCTTTGAAGGGTCGATGCATTGGGCATGGTATTTGGGAGAGTGTTTCCTGCGTCAGACCCTTGGTTTACCTGAGTAAATAGTCCCGAGGCCACCTCCCACCCATATGAGGCATACAGAGAGGTACACCCCGCAGAAGATGATCAATTTTACGATAGGTTGGGATGCTGACTTTTTTAGAGATGATGGCGACTACACCGACTTCATCCAGACTTATCTCATGCGACCTTTGACCAGCGCTCACCGAGCTGAAAGAGAGAGAGGCCTGCAACCCCAGTAGGAGGAGCGGGGAGCATCGAGGGCAACTCAGGCCCATGACATGAGGGGTTCTCGGAGGGGACAGAGGGCAGAGTGGCCAGACTTGCCTACCACTATGACATGCTGTGGGCAGGCCGAAGAGAGTTATCAAATTCCGATCGCTCCTTCCCCAACTGATCATGAGCTCGTCAGAGTTCGAGGCTCAACCCCGGCACGTGCAATGCTTTTCATTCTGTACATTCATTTCATTTCATTTGATATCCCGCAGAATACTAATTGCTTAAACACTTTTGCAGGCTTCCATTGAGTATATTGGGCAGGCTCTAGAGCTGACAGCTTCGATGACGGGGATGCTGCAAAGGAGCATAGACCTGTTGAGCATCTACAGTATTCCTGTACGTTCCTTCAACCCCAATCCCAAAACCCTGCATAATCCGTTCCATACTGATCTGATGCATTACATTATCGATTCGGCATTTAATACACTGCACTCACATACCACTCATGGCACTGACACACTGTATCTCATATACTACTCACAGCATTCATACACTGCAATCATACACTGCTCACGGCACTCATACTCAACTTCGCATAGCATAACTGATGCATCTGCCAATTGTTCTTTTCAGGCCCCATTCCAAATACTAGCCACAATAGGTGCCTCAGCGGGACCATCAGTACCTCCCAGAGCAGCAGGGGGGACCAGACGAGGGATGTCGATACACAGCCGAGGTAGACATAGGCGTACTTTCGTCGAGAGCGATTCATGAGCCTACCCCAGATAACGACGAGTCTAATGCGAAGGCAGAGTCATCTCCGGATGAGGTTGGAGATGGCTCGGGTTCAGGCTCTGGCAATGGAACCGACGGTGGTGATCCTAGACCTTCATCCAGGAAGAGGACGATAAGAGACTCCCGCACTTAACGCAACTGGCGCCGATCCAGATGCTACTCCTTTCTTTTTCTTCATTTTTCTTTTTTATTAGTAGTTTTTGCACATTGTACTGCGTTAGGCAGATTTACTTTCTTCAAAACTATGTACTTTTGCAAAAGAAAACATGATGGAATGAGAAACAACTTTTTTGATTGAAAAAGCGTTACATTTGTACATTCTAAGCATCGCATCACATTACATCACACAACAATGAAAATGAGATTGAACTTTGTTTTGAAAACTAAACAATCGAATTGCATTGATCAGGTAGTGAACCAACTGACAACAAAACAACTCGATAAGCAAAACAAAGAACTTGACATACAAATCAAATGTAAATACAACTCGATAAGCAAGACAAGAACTTAAAAATTAACACAAACTACAACTTGATAAACAAAAATACAACAACTCGATAAACAAATTGAAGTATCACAGGCGCGACTTCGCAAAATCATCACCGAAACGCATTCGAAGTGGAACAAGTCACAAGTCACAAGTTCTCAACATCTCCAACACATAGACAGCTCAGAGAACAAAATGAGAGGCCATCGGCCAAGGTGAGAGGCCATCGGCCAACATTACTAGCTGATCGGCTAAAAATACGGTCGGTCGGCACTCTTTTTGGCCGATCGACCAAAAATGGCAAGGACCTCCAGAATGCTGCCACCTGTCTTCCACTCAACACCTTATCCTCTACAAAAGTCCCAACTTCATAGGTTTTTCATTTCAACTCAGTTTTTGCACCAAATTGAGGCATTTCTTGTCCAAAATCTCACAAATTGGATTGCCAACTTGGATGGCCCGGAAAAGCTAAATTTCCGGGGCTTTAGAATAAATGCACTATTCACACTAAGCCGCACCCCACTGCGTTTTCCGTTCCTTCATGCCATGGCAAGGTATTGGAATCCGATTACGCATGTTTTTAGCTTTGGCAGACAAGAAATGTGTCCCACTTTCGAAGACTTCCAAGCTTTGATGGAGTCCGAATGCGAGGAAGAGATTTTGCCATAATTCCGCTTTGACCATATCCAAGCCTTAGGATGGATGTGCGGGCTCACTATGCATGACACTCGGTCTTTGATCCGCGACGAGGAGTTAGACATCACCAGCTTGATTTATTAGTTTTTTGATGCCGGTGACCACGGTGATCATCATTGGCAAGGTTTTCGGCGACATGCGCTTTGCTTGTGCATGTTGTCTCATTTCTTGCTTGTCTCAGGCTCCGGAGGGTCTAGCGTCCGTTTGATTGAGGTTGCATAGGGCTTGAAAGAGGGCAAGAGCTGCATCGCCATGTCCCTAGCTGAGACATTGATGGGTTTGGATGCCTTCCATCGCCGAGAGATGACTAGATTCTCAGGGAGTCCATTACTGCTGCAAGTAATGTTTCCCACCCCATCTCACATATATTTCTTACATCACTCGGCCCTCAGGCTTGCTTTTTTTTTTTTTTTCAAAGCCCTTTTCTCACTTTTCTCTCCACGTACACCTCTCTATTCTTTAATCTCTCATTTTTCATCCCTCCCCAGATATGGTTGATAGATAAGTTGAACGTTGTGGACTCATGCCTAGCATATTTAGCTCGCAGCTACTTCTTCCGGTGACGTCTAGTCGATGCCCCTGATGAGGGATGGTGGTGCGAATGGATGTGCAGTCTATCCGCTATCAGTATTGCTTGGCGCTACCCCTGGCTCAATCTGCCAGCAATGAGTTATAGCATGTCTCACCAGCTCAGGATCCAGTTGATCGACCTGACACACTGTGTCTTTTACTTCCCGTTCCGTTTCCTGCACCAATTTGGCCATGATCAGACTTGCCCAGAAGAACGAATAGAGTATCCTCCCACATTTCTAGTCCAAGGCGCACAGCTAGCTTGGTATGCCACAGCATGAAGGACGAGAGAGCTTCTGGCCCCCGCTCCCACTTTTAGTTGCACCCTTCCTGATGAACGTATAGCTTGGCTTGATGAAGAGGCGCAAGTTGGGCCTACTTTGACATCAGAGGCTTCCACAAGCTCTAGGAGGGGACGCAGGAACACCTGACTATGCCCCGAGTTTATTTGCTTTAATCAGTACTTTCAAGTTTTCTTTATGAATATAATAAAAAGCAACTTCAATTTGTATTCAAGAGTAGGAGAGCTCTGTACTGAAATCAATGTAATTGAAGGTTGTGGGTAGTAAAAATTTTCCGTTTGGTCCAAAAATGGTCTAAGTTATAAAAAGATTAATTTGAGCAAAATCAACTTTTATTAAAACTTTTCAAAACCATTTTCGATATGGATCACAACTGGACACGTCCGAGATCTATCACTGAGATGTATAACCCTAGATTTCGACAACTGGAAAGTTGCCCCTAGTCTGAATAGCACTGCACTAGAGATCACAACCGAGCTCTTGGATGCAGAATAAACAAAGATGACCAACAAGATCACACGGACAAAGTTGATCGGGGAAGTGTTTATGGCTGGACTTCATAATGAAGTTGCCTACATATCCCAAAGATGGGAATCAAGCCTTACGTAGTTCGGCTCAGGTTCACTCGTGTATTAACACTCTTTTTTTGCGCTCTAACTTTTGCCAAGGCTGCCCTTTCTTGGTTTTTAACCTTCTGAGCTCAGTTTTTATTATTTTAAATTTTTTATGCTCTAACTTTTGCCTAAGTCGCCCTTTCAGGTTTTCGGCCTAGTGACCCACTCAGGGAAAGTATTTCTTCAACTTGTCCATATTGATCAGCTGGAAGAACTCTAGGCCATCTAGGTCCATCAGAACAACAGCTTCACCCGACCAGATAGACTTGATGATATAAGGACCAGTCCAATTGCGTCTGAACTTGTCCCTAGGGTCGTGGATGGGAGCTCGGTTGTCATTGAGCACTAGATCCCCCTCTTTCAAATTCCTGGACTTAACCTTCTTGTTGAAAGCCCTGGCAATTCTTTGTTGATAACCCTAGACGTGATACAATGCTTTCAGCCTTCTTTCATCAAAGAGCATAAGTTCTTCAAACCTGCTTTACTGCCAATCTGCCTCAGCTATCTAACACTCAGCCAATACCCATAATGACGGAACCTCAACTTCGATAGGAAGAACAACCTCCATCCCATAAACCAAGGAATAGAGAGTCGCCCCAGTAGAAGTTCGAATTGAAGTCCGATAGCCCCAAAGAGCGAATGGCAACTTGTCTGACCAATCCCTGTAGGTTTCCACCATCTTCTACAAAATGTGTTTGATGTTCTTGTTGGCGGCCTCAACAGCTCCGTTGGTTTGCGGCCGATATGTAGATGACTTATGAAAAGCCACGTTGTACTTCTCCAACAAGTCGATCGCCTCCTTCTTGAAGTGGGAATCATTATCTGAAATAATCTCGTTCAGGACCCCGTAGCGACAAATGATGTTGTTTCTGATGAACTTAGCAACGTACGATGCCTTCAACACCGCGTAAGATTAGGCCTCGACCCACTTCGTAAAGTAGTCTATCGCTACCAGAATGTACTCATGCATGTTGGACCCCTTTGGAGTGACAGCCCCAATCACATCAATCCCCCAAACTGAAAATGGCCATGGCGAAGTCATGTTGTACGGCTTTGACGGCAGAATGTTCATGCGGTTTGCATAGATCTGACATTTGTGGCATCGCCGAACAAAGCCAATACAATCCTTCTCCATGGTAGACCAGTAATAACCCTGTCTAAGGATCTTCCAGGCTAGCATCACCACATTCATGTATGCTCCGCACTCTCCTCCATGGATGGCCTCCATCAGGCGCTTGGATTCTTCAACATCAACACAGAGTTTATGCATCCCGAGATGACCCCTCTTGTACAGTTTACCCCCGCAGACGATGAACTGAGCAGCCATGCTTCGAATTTCCCTCTTATCTTTGGCATTTGCCCCTGGTGGATATGCCTCTTTTTCCAAGAAGTTCCAGATGTCGTAATACCAGGGGTTCTCATCTTGTACCTCATCTATGGCAGCAATAAACTCGTAGGCCGGCACGAATTTCTGTTCGATGATAATCGGACGCATCCGGACTCCAAAAGGGATATCTATCATAGAAGATAGAGTTGCTAGTGAATCAGTGAACATGTTGTTCTCTCTTAACAAATGAGCGAAGTTCAGTTTCTCAAACTGAGGAATCAGAACATCCAAGGTCTGGTGATAAATTCTCATATTTTCTTCTTTGACTTTCCAATCTCCTTTAGCTTGAGATACAACAAGGTTCAAGTCCCCGATGACATCCAACCGTTTTGCCCCTAGTACTAGAGCGGATTCTAGTCCAACAATACATGCCTCATACTCTGCCTCAATATTCGATACTTTGAACCGGAGTTTGAATGCTAGAGGTATACGGGAATTGTCGGGTGCTATCAGCAACACTCCTATCCCATACCCGTATTAGTTTGACTCTCCGTCAAAGTACATCATCCAAGTCTCTTCTTTGACATGCAAAATGGCCTCGTCTGGGAACAGATACTCAACTGCTTTATCCCTTTCAACTGGGTGATCGGCTAGGAACTCCGCTACCACTCTCCCTTTCACTGACTTGCGCGTCATGTACTTCAAATCGAATTCAGAGAGCAGAAGTAACCAACAAGCTAGCCTACCCGTAAGTGCCGGTTTCTCGAAAAGATATTTGATGGGATCTAATCTCGAAGCCAGTATTACAGAGTGAGCTAACAGGTAGTGCCTCAGCTTCCCGGTAGCCCATACTAAGGCCAGACAAGCCTTCTCCAGTGGAGTGTAGTGGGTTTCATAATCCAACATTTTCTTGCTCAGGTAGTAGATAGCCTTCTCCACTTTGTCCTCATACTCCTGTGCAAGCATGCAGCCCATTGTAGTTTCAGTCACTGAAAGGTACAGAATCAACGGTTTCCCCGGCTCAGGCGGTGACAACATAGGTGGGTTCTATAAATATTGATTGATCTGCTCAAAAGCAATTTGGCATTGGTCGTCCCACTCGAATTTATTTTTTTTCTTCAGGAGACCAAAGAGTGGTTCACAAGTCAAGGTTAATTTAGTAATAAACCGTCTTATGAATTGCACTTTACCCAGAAAGCCTCGCACCTCCTTTTCAGTCCTCGGTGTGGTGGCATTTCTAGGATGGCCTTGATTTTGGAAGAATCAACCTCGATACCTCTTTCTGTGATCAAGAACCCCAACATTTTCCCTGCTGTAGCACCAAATGTACATTTCTGAGGATTCAGCCACAACCAATACTCTCTAATTCGTTGGAAGAATTTCTGCAAAGCAGTGTAGTGGCCCTTTCTTTCCTTGGATTTGACAATCATGTCGTCCACGTAAACCTCAACCTCTTTATGGATCATATCATGCAAAATCGTGGTTGCGGCCCGTTGATACGTAGCCCCAACATTCTTCAGCCCAAATGGCATCACCCTATAACAATAGGTTCCCCACGAGGTGGTGAAAGCAGTCTTCTCCTGGTCTTCGGGTGCCATCAAAATCTTATTGTAGCCTGAAAACCCATCCATGAATGAGAGCAGCACATGCCCCGCAGTAAAATCTACTAATTCGTCGATATGCAGCAGAGGAAAGTCGTCATTCGGACTGGATTTGTTCAAATCCCTGAAGTCCACACATACCCAAATTTTGTCATCCTTCTTTGGCACCAGAACTATATTGGCCAACCAAGTTAAGTATTCGGATACCAGCAAGAACCCTGCGTCAATTTGCTTGGTGAAGTCTTCTTCGATCTTGAGAGCCCAATCTGGGCGGATCCTTCGGAGCTTCTGTTTAACATGTCGGGCCTCTGGGTCAAGAGGGATCCGGTGCTGTACAATCTAAGGATCGATTCCAGGCATGTCTTCGTAGGACCACACGAAAACATCTTTGAAATCTTTTAATAAAGCGACTAAGCGCTCGTGCTCCTCCGAAGACAACGTGGACCCGATCTAGACTAGCCGCGGGTCCTTCTCAGTACCAACATTAACTGTGGTGATTTCATCAACCAAGGGTTTAATAAACCTCTCCTGCTCTTGATCAAGCAAATATTTCAAAACTGGAGGAATTTCTTCCTTGTCGTTTTCGTCGAAATTTTGAAAGTCTTGATTAATGCAATAAATTAAGGGCATAGAAAAGTACTCGGAAGCCATAGCCGTTCCATTCTCATTAATCACTTCCAAATCGCCTGATTCCTCTGTTACAACAGACTCAAAGGAAAAAGAAAAAGATGACCTGGACAGGACAGTGGCATCCGGGTTGTCACCCCCAAGAATACCAGACTCAGACTCAGTCGAGCTGGAACCTGATTCCGACTCCACAGACTCAGTGGAATCAGATTCTGGCTTACTACTTGACCAGGTGTTGCTCAATAAAAACCCCTCCTCGTATTGCCAGAAGAGGGAGGGTGCGATGGATGCATCCAGAATGTTTGAAGATGGGCTCACACCCACTTCATTCCCTATCATGGACACTGAGAAGTCATCCCCCAATCACTCTTATACGATCTGAGGATCTGAGAGTAAACAAGCCAGTGCAACCCCCATTTCAATCTCTATGCTCTCGGAAACCTCCTCCTTGCACTGCTCAGTCTCAGCTGGTGGGTCTGTCTACTCTACAGCAACATCATCCCAGAACAATTGCAAGTCAAAGAAAATCTCAAACCCCGGCAACCACCGCCTCTCTACATTTAGCCATGGCTCTGGGAAGCCGCAAAATGGGAAGTCTTCCCTCTCCCAGACAAAGCATCCGTTCAAGGTACCCTGGATAGGTCGGTGCATCAACTCATAATGCTTCCCAGCCTGCTTTGCTCTGGCCCTTCCAGCCATCTCTTTTTCTTTCCTTACCCAGTCCTCCTTGGTAGGCAGATAACCTAAACCAAAGGTATGTGGGTTATGCGGCACTTCGGCAAATGTTGCAACGCCTTTTCGGCCACTACGCCCTAATCCCATCCCGAGGATATGCTGTAGCTTGTTCATAAGGTAGATTGATTATGCACTGACGTATAGCCCCTCATCAATAGCTAGAATGTTTTGCACAACCTAGGCCTCAACTAGGGTAAACCCTGACAAAAACACATCCTCCGCGCCATGCTCAATCTCCAGAACTGGCGTAGAAACCTCTGGCGGCGGATGGATTGAAGAATTCCCAAAAACGATAGCCACCCCATTCCCATAAGGGTACTTTAACATCTGGTGCAGAGTGGAAAAGACCACATTCACCTAGTGCAGCCACGGCCGCCCTAGGAGTAGATTGAAGGTTGCTGGGACATCCAAGACATGAAAGTCAATACCCTGTTGTCCTGGACCAACCTGAGTCTGAATCTGTACAGTCCCCATCACCTCTCTACTAGTATTGTCATATGCCCTTATCACCTAGGCAGTTGGCACAAAATCAGCGAGCTTCAACCCGATAGCATATGCCGTCCTCGATAGACACACGTTGATAGCAGATCCTGTGTCAACAAGAACCCACGGTATCCATTTTTCTCTACACTCAACAGAGATATAGAGCAATTTGTTATGGCTTGAGCCCTCAGGTAGAAGTTCCTTATCAATGAAGGTTAGTGTCGGGAAAGCTCCTCCCAGAAAAACCAACCCTACCAGCTGTTCGGGTGTGGTGTCAATCGAAAGTTTGGCCTTGTCCATTGCAGAAAGGACAGCTTGCTTGTGAACTCTTAAGGCCATAAGCAGTCCCCAGATGGAGATGTCTGCTTGGATTTTCTTAAGCTGTTTCAGATGACCTCCTCCTCGAAAGCGTTTTTCTTCGCCTCTCCACCTCTTTGTCTTTTCCGGATGCCTCTGGTTGATCCAAATGTGGGGGCTTAAAATACTGCCCACTCTTGGCCATGTGGTCCACCTCTCCCACATACCAGGTATCATCCGGTTGGCTTTGCCCCCACTCTTTGTTGTTGTACGCAAGACGTAAGTCGTCGTCTTCCCACCACATGACGTCGGCAACCAATAGACAGCTGCCCGGTTCTGTTGCAACTGTTCTTATGCTCACAGCACATTCGGTGTGCACAACACGTTCTATCCCCGCAGGGGCTTTGACCTTTCTAGCCCTCTCTAGATCTTCGATCTTTTCCTGCTCGAATTGCTTCAGTGCAGCCTGTTGTTCAAAATCTTTCGTACTCAAACTGCCCGTGTTCTGAGCAAAATTCTTAACACCGGTGCTCTCTGCGGTTGCTCCGATTTTTCACCATTCCGCCATCGCCGGTTCCTGCCCCTCGACGGTCCCTATCTGGCTGAGACTGCTCAATAACGTCTTGTTGGTCGTCAAGCCACCCAGTATTCTCTGTTGACCTATCCCAGTTGAACCAATTGACAGTTACGTCCCCTAAGTCCTGCTCTTCAAAGAACTGCAGATTTATGATATCTTCTTCCAACTCTGCCAGGTCATCTAGCCCCTGATTAGGTCTATCCTGTCGTACCACACAGATCTCTGCCCCCACTTGCAATTCCACTTTTGGCCTAGCCTGGCCTGTTGATGTGATGTAACCACTCGGGTTGTACATGAAGCTCGTAGACCCCTCGGGCTCTAACTGATCATTTTCATCTACCCCCACAGTCGACCCAATTCTATCTTCAACAGTCACCAACACCGGTTCAGGTTGGGTTTGGGAGGTGTTCATCATGCACAAATCCATGCTGTTTGGGATGAACACCTCCGGCTTGGGTAGGTGAAAGGGTGTGATATATATACTAGGGTCATATGACACAACCCCAGTTTGGATCAGGTTGATGCGTTTGGGTGGTGGAGCTTGGTTATGTGGTGGGAGAGGGTTAGTTGTGACATTCAGTTTCTCCGGAGGCACAATCACCCTATTGTCAATGAGATCCTGAATCTCATGACGCAATCTATAGCACTGGTCAGTGTCGTGACCATGCTGTTGGTGAAAGGCGCAGTATTTAGCTGGGTTGTGGGTTGGTGCGAGGTTATTTGGTAATGGCCGCGGCACTAGGGGCTTCAAGTGCCCTTTCCTGATCAAAACCCCTAGAGCTTTGGACAGAGACATGTACAGCAAAGTAAAGGTTCTCTAGCCTCGGGGTGGATATTTGGTTATTTGTGAACTACTTCCGGACGCACCAGTGAATAGGGTGGCTGTAAGTGTTTTTGGAGGGGTGGTAGTAACCATGCCTACATCTAAAATCCTAGCAGCTGCAGCGTTGCTTGTGCCTGCATTCGTACTGCGGGAAAATGCCCTCTTGGGCTGCTCTCCCTTATGATCAATGAGGCCCTGCTTCATGGCGTCCTCGATCTGCACCCCAATCTCATGTAAATCTGCAAAGGTAGGAAGGGGTAGGACGATCATCTTTTGTATGAGTTTGGGATGGAGGTTGCGCACAACCATCCGTATTTGGTCCTTGTCGACCGGCCTGACGATCATCATCGAAGCTTTGGCCCTCCAACGGGGTTACGAAGTCGGAGAAGCTCTCTTTTGGCTCCTGTCTAGTTGTCTCAAGATCACAAGTTGTGATCTCGATCTGTGTATTGTAAGAGTATTGAGCTACAAAGGCCTCAGCCATCTCCTCCCAGCTTCTCTTGAAAGAGTCCTCCAGCTTTGCGTACCAGATGGGCGCGATACCCGACAGGGTCCGGCCGAAGAGCAAAAGTTTTTGTAGTTTGGAGAGGCCCATCGACCGTAGGATATCCGAGAACAACCATAGATGCACCATGGGATCGCCAGAACCATCAAATCGGTCTATGTGCGGCATCTTGAACAGGTCCGATAGAGTCACCGCTAAGTCGGTGTATCCATCCTCTATGTCCGGAATGGAATTAACCCCCTGGGCCCGTTTGAACAGCTTCTCCAGCTTACTCATCTTCAGAGCGGTTGGGTCTATCTCAGATTCAAATGGTGTATTCAAGGAGAAAGCCGATGTCTTCGAAATTCATCAGCAATGGCGGAACTAGCCCTGTCGGGATGTCCGTATCTTCCTGGACATTCGCGGTCTCCCCGAGTATTGGAACTCTAGGCGGGAAAGGAGGTGGGTACGAAGCAGATGCTCCGGCTTGCTGTGGTTGTTGCTGCTGCTGAAGTCTGGAAAATAGCTCTGCCTGTTGGGCCACTACTTCTGCTTGACGTGCAACAACCTCTACCTGGCGAGCAGCATCCCACTGCATGGTTTGCATAGTCTCTTGGAGCTGACGCATCATCTCTTCCATGCCTGCCATAAGATGCTGGTTTATCTGAACAATCGGTATATCCCTCTCTGCGGTAGAAACTGAAATCTCAGCCTGACTACTCACTGGCGAGGTAAGTAAGGACCACTGATCTGGCAACTGTTGTACTGACAAACTGTGCATAACCGACCTCCGTCTAGTAACCGGGGGTAATGAATGGAACACTGGTTGTCCGTCTATCAGATCCTCGGATCGATGAAGTCTTCGACCTCTAACCTAGAGTGCTTTAGGAATATCTGCCTGGTTGGAAGCAATTGCTAAACTACCTAGCAAAAAGATAAATAAAGCACAAATAAGGAAACAAATAGCCAGAAAAACGGACAGGATACAGGCTTAAATAAACACAACACACAGTTGATATTTGTAAGCTGAATACACTGTTCTCAATACTGATCACTGTTCCTAAATCACTGCCTCAGATCCGATACCCTCAGGTAAAACTGATTCTAATATACCGACACCCCATTTGCAACCGATACCGTGCATTTCTGTACCACGCAGAGACACACTCTAAAAGCATATAGCAAGCAAGTAAGAGCCAAAACACCCCTATGGAGGGGTAGGGTTTCCCTGTCCTAGTTTCGTCAAGAACTAGGGTTTCACTACGCACACAGTGGTTTCAAACAACCTACAATCGGGCAAGCAACCTGTCCTAGTTTGGAATAGTCACTATGGATTCCGATATGCACTAGGTCGAATGGTCAAAAAGGGTGCCCCGGTAAGAACCGGGGTTTGTGTTTCCATCGTGGCAGAGCCCATAATCGATCTGCCTTATGGCACGCAGCCTCTAGTAAACCGCTCAGGAATAGTAGATAGCAAACACAGTGTCCTAGGTGCACCAATGTAAATGCAATGCAAAGAAACACATAAGTGTAAACAAAACAAGATATCATGAGTTCGAGTCAAGTTCTCCAAATCCCCAGCAGAGTCGCCAGAAACTGTAGACCGCCCAGAACTTCGCTCCGCGCACGAGGGCGCGAATCGTTGTTCATAGCTACTACAGTTCGGACTCGTGTCACGGTTCTAAATCTAATCTCACAAAGTGCAATGTGAGACCGATAAATCACCAAAGAGTCCAAATCTGGCAAATCGTTTTGGAAAATCGATTTTAATAAAGAAGTGCCAAACATGGATTGCTTTGCCAAATACGGATTGCTTTGCCAAATACAGAGTCGCCACCTAAATGTTTTATTTTGGGAAATTTAGGAAACCCTAACTTGTGCTAAGGCCACATGTCCGTCATCACCAAAGTTGCCTCGGATCGGGAACTTGGGTACGAGAGGGGAAGGTCATGCAATGAGCACCCCCGCTCACCCGATCAAAGATCGGCCTTTACTAACATGATATGTTGTTTTTTAAAACACATGTGTTCTTCTTCCGATTTATTAGCTAATCTTACTACGTGATGCACACAACATACAAGTATAAACTAGATCGCCTAAATTGGAACAAAACAATTCATGCTTATTTGTTTGAAAATGGTTTGAAGTTGCTACTCGCAAGTAGGCTAAGACGTGGATTTGCCACCCTCATGTGGGCTTAGAAAACATGATTTGCCACTTTCAAGTGGGCTTAAAATGCATATTTTGATGAATTGTTCCAATTCAAGCAATCCAACCTTCATCCACAGGCATTCAAACAGTTATAGCAGTTAAGCACATAGCCTCATGGCAAGCATGCTAAACGTGGCAACACTTACACGTATGCAGTATGCTAAAACGAAAACACTCACAGTGTACTCTGAGCCAAAACAGAGAACTAGCTAGAAATCATGCATGGTCCTAGTTCATGTTAAGATGGCTAATGCAACACATGCAAAATGCAACTAAGATAGGCCCGGCTATTCTAAGATGTCATGTGAATGCAACTTGATAACATATATTCAAATTGGTATTGAAATACAATGCAGTTTGTATGATGCGCCGAGCCCGGTGCATGTAAGACAGATGAATGGATGCACGCGTGCAAGCATAAGGATGCTAATTGAAATATGCCCTAATCTAACCACTGAAAGCGGATAAGTAAAAGGGAGAAAGAAATGGGGGTTGGAAGACATGCATCACACACACGCACGCTTAATACAAAATTTGCCCTCGCGACGAAGGGTCCGAATGAATGATACAAACCAACTAATTAACTAACTATCCTAGCTAATTAATTATTACAAAACTCTTAACTAATTAAACAAATTAATTAAGTTACAAAACCAACTAAGTAAGAAACTAAATAGGCTGCCACAGCTCTGCCTCAGAATGATGAATGATGCATGCTCGGTCGCGTCCTTCCAGAAATCTACTACCGTGCCTCATGATGCCTTTGTTTGCACTGTTTTAGACCTCTGAAAACTGTGCCAACCTCCAAAGTACTTCTGATCCACCTCATGGACATGCTGAGAGGTCATCGGCCAAGAGGAGTGGCCATCGGCCAGAGTTAATGGCCATCGGCCAAATTTGATAGCCGATCGACAGACAAAGTGGTCGATCGGCCACTGCTTCCTGCAAATTCTCCATTTTTCTGCAACAGAGCACTAACAGAGGCATGGCTGTGTATTTGTAAGAAAATGTGTGTGCAACCACGCTCCTTATCATGTCTAAGGCTCAAAGGAGTGTAATGCTCGGCTCTTGAGCCATCAATCACGCATCTCAATGCATGATGGCCAAAGAGACCGAGTTGCAGAAATCAATGACAATGAATGCACACAAATAACACATAAGACTCCATGAACCTCCGCCTTATCATGCATGATCAAAGGTGTCGGTGACCTAAGGAATAAGGTGCATTTCATCACTTCAAGTATGAAATGCCCCTCGTTCCCCGTGTTTGGATTGACGCCCAACCCAAACACAATGCAATGAAACAACCACACAAACACAATGCAACAACAATATGTAAGCAACATGAGCATGCAACAACACGCAAATGAAAATGTCATGCAACAACATGAGCATGCAACAACATGTAAACAACCATGTAATGGCAAGGGCTATGTAATGCAACACTTAAAGGACCAAACCAACCTCAAACAAGTCCCATGCATGACAAGACAAGGGACAAAGCATGCTGAAAATGAAGTCCAAAAGTGTATACAAGCATGCATGCCAGTTGGTCCACAAACAAAGCATGCTAGTGGGCTTAAAGCATAAAGCTAGCCAGGGGACTTACACCATTGCCATATCAAGCAAGCCCCAAAAGGCCAAGGTGACTCAAAACAATCCCAAGGCAGGTCAAAATAAGGCCAAAACATGCATGGAATAAAGCCAAAACAAGCTACCATGGTAAGCACAAAACATGATGCATACAAGGCCTATGAGGAGGATTACACTACACCTACCAAAACCAAGCATGGGATGACTATACCAACAAAAATTAGAGTTATGGCATGTCAAAATAACACCAAAAATGCACTGATATGGTAGCCTACAAGCTTAGGCAGCATGGCATGCATATAGACTCATACTTAAGGCATAAAGCATGACTCACCAAAAGCATTGAAATAGTGAAGCATGAGAGAGTATGGCCACACCATGTGCACTGAAATCATATACCAAGTGATGCCAAATCATGCAAATAGCCCAAGCAATGCATGCTAGTGGCTTGGAAAGTCAAAACTAACAAGCTAGAATGCAGTATGGCTATATAAAAACAAGTCATGCATGACCAAAACAACTTCAAACAGAGCTCAAGCATACTGAAATATGAGTAAAAGCTTCTTTGAGTTGAGCCAAAATCATGCTAAAACAATGGCTAAAAGCACAAAGCATGTTAGGCTAGTGAATGGAAATGCACTACAAGTGCAAGGAGCATGCATGATATGATCAAACCAAGCCAAAATAGTGTTATATCATGGCAAAACAAGGGCTAAGACATGCTGAAATGGAGCCACAAAAAGGTATAAAAACATGCCAACTTGGTGAGCCATCAACACAAGCATACAAGAGAAGAGGAGGGGGGACAACCCCCTCCTATTTATGACCTCAAAACACACTTTCCACCACTGAAATTCCTTTGGAATTCAGTGGTAGAAGGGCCAAATAAAGGTGATCACAAAGGCTCAAAGTGATGGTACAAAACAAAGCCTAACAATGCACAAAAGGGAGTGAACCACCCCCAACACCAAAGAGGCCTCAAACAAACCTGTTAAGCATTTCAAAACCAGACTTTTTTCAGTTAAAAGCAAGTCCTAAAACAATATGCAAGGATGGCCAATATGGTATACAAACAAAGGCTTAAAAGGGGAATACACTCACCCTTGAAGCACAACTTTGAAACCAGCAGCTTCTAAGGCAAAAACCAACTTTCAGAGCTCAAATAACACTACCAAGAATCTCAACTCAAAGATGGTGGTGTATTGCTAGGTGTTGTAGTGCAAAGGTGAAGACAAAACACACTTTAAGGCACAAACTCACACAAATATAGAGAGAGAGGAAGAAATATAGAGAGAGATATATATCTTGTATATCAAATCTCAGAACCTCTAGAAAGGGAGAAGGGCCTCCCTTCTTATAGAAAATCAAGTCCCAAGCTTGTTGAGCAGGCTTGGAGCTTGTTAAAATCCATCCATACACGTGTATGGAGGATACACCAAGTGACCAATAGCTGGCACCAGCTGGAAGAAAAATATATGCAAAAGCAAAAAAAAAAAAAAAAAAAAAAAAAAAAAGGTCTCAGCCAAAAAAGGGTGCCGATCGGCCAAAAAGAGTGTCAATCGACTATCACTGATGGCCGATGACAAGAAAACATGGCCGATAAGCACAAGGCTTGGCCGATGGGTTGTAGGGAGGCCAACAAGCCACCCCCCTTCCCTCAGAAACAAAACCACAAGCTCTTGGTCCACAACCAAGCACAAAACAAACAAGTTGAGAGGCTCCAAAGCAAGGTGCGCAACTGAGACCTTCAGAAACTCAAAACGGACACGAGCATGGATGTTCATCGAGTGTTCAAATGATGACGTCCGAGTCTTGAGGACAGTCAAAAATGGGGTGTCTACAAAAGGTCAGTGCCATGACCAATTTGCTGATAGAAAGCACAATACTTGGTAGCATCATGCTTAGCTGCAAGGCGATCCGGGAGAGGCCGAGGCTCAAGGGGTTTGAGATGGCCTTGTCCAATGAGGATTTGAAGAACTTTGGACAAAGGCACATAGAGGGCATGGAAGACCCTCTGACCTCGGGGTTAGTACGTCGAGGTTTGTGGATTTTTGCTGGATGCACTAGCAAAGGGGTTGGCAGGTGCTGACTTGGTTTGCTGATCTCTTCTGAGTGTAGGATTATAGCTGAAAGGAACGTTTCTAGTATGACGGCCCTCCTCCCAGCTTGCCCCTCGATTCAAACTGCCCCCAACTTGAGTGGCAAAAGTATCATCCACAGTCTTTGCAATAACTGCAATCATTTGCTGTTTGTTCAGCCCCTCGGCTTTCAAAGCGTCAACAGCCCACTGGAGGTGTTTATGGGGACCAATGCCTGCCCCTACCTTGTTCTTACCACTTGCCTTCACTTTGCCAAGGGATTGGCCTTCTTCCAATGCAACCTGTCCCAAGATTAGGGAGCCTTTTAGCGTGAAACTTCTAGCATGTGATGTGGTCGATGACGGAGCCAATATCCCAAAGGCCAGACCTGCCACTATTCTCTGAAGATCTTCAATCATTCTCATCAGCTCAGAAGTAGTAGGTTCACAGGTTTGAGATGATTAGGGTTCCGAGAATGGATGTGTAGTAGGTGCCCCAGATGGGCATTGCATTTCGACATTGGTTTCACCCTGCACGGCGATTCCCTAGTTTAATGCTGCTATAATGGCCACAACTTCTTCCAAACTCTGTGCCATCACAGTCTGCTGAGTTTGAACAATGGTGATGCGACTGGTGACTGACAGATCAGTTGAACCGGTGAGCCTTGTCTGGCCCTTCTTTGCCTTGCCTCAGTGAAGGAAACACTGGTTGCCCTTGAATGGGATCTCTGACCTGACAAAGTCTATCAACACAGGTCCAGTGTACCCTGGGGATATCAGAGCCTTCTGAAGCTATAGTTCCAGGACTACCCTAGCAAAAGAGAAAACAGACAGCATCTCAGCCTGATTTCACCAGAACCAATATGAGCAAAGCTGAATGACTTTGCCCCCTACAAAATTCTGCCCAAAATTCTACCTGTAAACTAATACCCTCAGGCTGATACTCAGACTTGCAGCTGATACATACATCCTGTAGAGATACACCCTAACAGCATACATCAAGCAAGTGAGAGCCAAAACACCCTTATGGTGGGGTAGGGTTTCTCTATCCTATTTTGTCAGGAGCTAGGGTTTCACTATGCACGCAGCGGTTTCAAATAACCTACAATCGGGTAAGCAACATGTCCTAGTTTGGAATGGTCACTATAGCTTCCAATATGCACTAGGTCGAATGGTTAAAAAAGTGCCTTGGTAAAAACCGAGGTTTGTGTTTCCATCATGGCAGAGCCCGCAACTGGTCAGCCTTATGGCACGCTTTTCCAAGCAAGCCTCTGGCAAACCATTCAGGAATAGTAGATGACAAACACTGTGACTTAAGCGCACCAATGCACATGCAATGCAAAGAAATACATAAGTGTAAACAAAACAACATATCATGGTATTCAAGTCAAGTTCTCTAAATCCCCAGCAGAGTCGCCAAAAACTGTAGACCGCCCAAAACTCGCTCTGCGCGCGAGGGCACGAATTGTAGTTCTAGCTACTATAGTTCGGACTCCTATCATGGTTCTGAATCTAATCTCACAAAGTGCAATGTAAGACTGATAAATCACCAAAGAGTCCAAATCCGGCAAATCATTTTGGAAAATCGATTTTAATCAAAAAGTGCCAAACATGGACTGCTTTGCCAGATTTTAGAGTCGCCACCTAAATATTTTTTTGGGGAAATTTAGGAAACCCTGACTCGTGCCTAAGGCCGCGTGTCCATCAACACCAAAGTTGCCTCGGCTTGGGAACATGGGTACGAGAGGGGAAGGTCCTGAAATGAGCACCCCCGCTCGCCCGATCAAAGGATCGGCCTCTACTAACATGATATGTTGTTTTTGAAAACACGTGTTCATATTCCAGTTATTAATCTAGAATTACTATGTGATGCGCACAACATACAAGTATAGACTAAATCACTCGATTTGGAACAAAACATCTCATCTTTGTTTTGAAAATGGTTTGAAGTTGTTACTCGCAAGTAGGCTAAAGTGCGGATTTGCCACCCTCAAGTGGGCTTAAAACATGATGATTTCCCACTTCAAGTGGGCTTAAAATGCACATTTCAATGAATTGTTCAAATTCAAGCAATGAAGCATTCATCCACAGGCATTCATGCAGTTATAGCAGTTAAGCAAATAGCCTCATGGCAAGCATGCTATCATGGCAACACTTACACACATGCAAGATGCTAAAGAATAAACACTTACAGTGTACTCCGAGCCAAAAAAAAAGCTAGTTAGAAATCATGCATGATCCTAGCTATGTTAAGATGCCTAATGCAACACATGCAAAAATGCAACTAAGTAGGCTCGGCTATTCTAAGATGGCATATGAATGCAACATCGATAACATGCTTTGAAACACATATTCAAGTAAGTATTGAAATACAATGCAGTTTAAATGATGCGCCGAGCCCGGTACATGCAAAACAGATGAATGATGCACGCATGCAAACATAAGGATGCTAATTGAAATATATCCTAAAACTAACCATCAAAGACTGATAAGTAAAAGGGAGAAAGAAATGGGGGTTAGAAGACATGCATCACACACAGGCACACTTATTACAAGATTTTCCCTCTCGATGGAGGGTCCGAATAAATCAACTAACTAGCTACGCTAAGCTAATTAATTACAAACCGAAACTAATTAACTAACAAGTTAACTAATTACAAACGCATATGAATAGCTAAGTGCATTAACTACTTAAGTACAGAACCAAATGGTTAACTAGCTAAGAAAAGCAGTTAAAAGGAGCCTTAGGGTGAGGGGTGTATGCTCGCCGGCTTTCGCCGAAATCCACTACCGTACCTCGTGATGCCTCTGTTTGCACTCTTTTGGACTTCTGAAAATTGTGCCAACTTCCAAGATACTTCTGATCCCCCTTAAGAACATGCTGAGGGATGGTCGGCCAAGAGGAATGGCCATCGGCCAGAGCTTATGACTATCGGCCACTTCTGATAGCCGATCGGCAAACATGGTGGTCGGTCGGCAACTCTGATGGCTGGTCGGCCACTGCTTCCAGCAATTTCTCCTTTTGCTACAACAGAGCACAAACAGAGGCATAGCAGTGTATTTGCAAGGTATGTGTACACAACCACCCTCGCTATCATTTTTCAAGTTCAATGGAGTGCGGTGCTCGGCTCTCGAGCCACTAATCACGCATCTCAATGCATGATGGCCAAAGAGGCCAAGTTGCACAAGTCAATGTCAATGAATGCACACAAATAACACATAAGGGCCTTAACCTCTATCATGATTGATCAAGAGGGTCGGCGACCAAGAAACGCAACACGTTTCATCACTTCAAGTACAAAGCGTGCCACATTCCTTGTGTTTGGATCAACGCTCGATCCAAACACAATGCAACACATACAACATGATCAACCTATCAATGCTAATGGCATGCACAAGATTTTATCATGCGGACAATGCATGCATGGCATGTTTGAAGGCTAAAGCATCAAAGCAAGTAAAGAGCATCATACAAGAGGCATGCAATACAGTGCTCAATGGACTTAAACCAAATATGGAAAGACCTAAGAGGCTCCAAAACAGTGGCCAACACACTAAAACTTAGGCACAAAAAGGCCAAGAACATATGCTCATGTGATGGCTCATCAACTAGGCATAAAGGGGCAACTCTTAAAAGCACTTAAAAAGTGAAAAAACATGGAAGTGTGACAACACTATAGGCTCTGAAATATCATTCCAAATGATGTTAAGACATGCAACTACCACAAATAAGGCATGCTAGGAGGCTCAAAGCTTAAGGCTAGCAAAGAGGATTTACACCATAGCCATATCAAGCAAGGCCCAAAGGGCCAAGATGATCCAAAATAGTCCTAAAGCATGTCAAAACAAGGCCAAATGCATTCTTGAATATAGCCAACATATGCTAGAATAAAAGGCATGAAGCATGGAGTATGCAAGGCCAATGAGGAGGATTACACTACACCTACCAAAACCAAGCATGAAATGACTTCACCAACAAAAATCAGAGTTGTATCATGGCAAGATAAGACCAAAAACACACTGATATGGTAGCCCAAAAGCTTAGGCAAGATGGCATACGTATTCGCTCATGTTTAAGGTATAAAGCACCAACTCTCCAAAGCATTGAAAGAGTGACACATGTGAGTGTATGACAATGAAACATGCTCTGAAATCATGTATCAAATGATGCCAAATCATGCGAATAGCCCAAGCAATACATGCTAGTGGCTTGGAAACTCAAATCTAGTGAGCAAGAATGTACTATGGCTATACAAAACAAGGCACGATGACCAAAACAACTTAAAACAGAGCTTCAAAGATGGAAAAACATGAGTAAAAGTTTGTCGGAGGGAGCCAAAAGCATGCTAGAATGATGGCTTAAAGCATATAGCATGTTAGGCTAGCAAGGAGGATTGCACTATGAGTACATGAAGCATGCAACAAGTGATCAAACCAACTCAAAATAGAGCTAAGGCATGTTGAAAAAGGTCTAAGACATGCTAAGATGGAGCCAAAACATACTAGAAATACATGCTACTTTGCAAAGCTACAAGTAGGATTATACTACAAGTACAAGATGCATGCAAGGGATGACCAAGACAGCCAAAAAAAGAGCCATGGAAGATTTGAAAGGTCACAAAAAAGTGCTCAAACAAAGCCTCAAGAAGATAGAACTACATGCTTTTTTGGTGAGCCATCAACACAAGCAAACAAGTTACAAAAAAGAGGGGACCACCCCCACCTATTTTGGGCTACAAAACACACTTTCCACCACTAAAATTTCTTTGGAATTCAGTGGTGAAGAGGCCAAACAAAGGTGATTCAAAGGCCTAAAAGAGATGGCTCAAAACAAGGCCAAGTAAGGCACAAAAGGGGGTAGACCACCCCCAACACCAAAGAGGCCTTAAACAAACATTTCAAACACTTGAAAATGAAGCTTTTTTCAGTTGAAAGTTAATCCAAAAGAAGCATGCAAATAGGGCCAAATAAGCTACGAAAACAAAGCTTTAAAGAGGTAAGAGACTCACCCTTGAAGAACCACTTTAGAACAGCAACTTCAGAGTCAAAAACCAAGCTTAAACCACTCAAATGCAACCTCCAAGAACCTCACCAAGAGTTAAGGTGCCACTAGGTGTTTGTGTGCAAAAGTGTGAAGAAATGACACTTTTGAGCACAAACAAGCACAAATATTGAGAGAGAGGAAGAAATATAGACAGAAGGAGACATATGTTGTCTCTAATGCAAATTTCAGAACCTCTAGAAAAGGAGAGGGACCTCCCTTCTTATAGAAATCCAAGTCTCTTGAACAAGCTTGAGGCTTGTTACAATCCCTCCATACACGTGTATAGAGGATGAGTTCTGTGCTCACCAGTTGGCACAGCTGGCAAAGAAATATCTGCAAAAGCAAATAAAAAGGTCTCGGCCAAAAGTATGGCCGATCACAATAAAGGTGCCGACCGGCCATCAAAGATGTCGACCGGCCACCACTTATGGCCGATAGAAAGAAAAAATGGCCGATGGGCAGGGGGCCTGGCCAATGGGTTGGAGAGCTGGCCAAAACGCCACCCCTTCCCTCAGAAACAAAACCACAAGCTCTTAATCCACAACCAAGCACAAAATAGACAAGTTGAGAGGCTCCAAGGCAAGGCGCACAATCGAAACCTTCAGAAACTCAAAACGAACACGAGCATAGATAATCATCGAGTGTTCGAATGATGACGTCCAAGTCTTGAGGACGGTCAAAAATGGGGTGTCTACAGTCTTCGCTCGAGCGCAACTTTGGTCGATTGAGCGGTCTGCAAAATTTTGTAAAACTTCTGGGAGCTCGATTTTTACACTCGAGCGACACTTTCTTTGCTCGAGTGGACAGGCCAAATTCTAGAATTTGCAAAACTGTGTTTGAAGTTCAAAAATGATATTCAAAGTCCCAAAACTTGTATTTCTGGTACAAAAACATGGAAAATCATTATATAACTTGAAAAAACTCCCAATTTGACATCATTTACTCAAAATCATGATCCATTTGACAACCCAAAGCTTGAAACTCTATATTATGAACCATGCATATATCACATTGAATTTGTATCTTCTTATATCTTTCCAAAACTTGATCAACTAACTTGACAAGTCTGAAAACATGGGAAAACCCTCAAGTCAAGTTGCAAAAATGCCATGCATGTAAGAACTTCTTGGATTCTAACTCAAAATGCACATGCATGTACACAATTCAACTCTTTTTCACCCAACTCATGGAAATCTAACACATATCTCTTAATTACATGCAAAAGAGTTCTAGAACTAATTGAATTAAACTTCACCATGCAATATTTCTAGAAATTAAAGATAGATTTCGTACCTAGTGTTGAATACAAGTGTTGGCCTAGCTTAACTCATTAAATCTCTTCAAACTCTCTCTAAAGTGTTGAGCTCTCCTTCTTCTCTCTCAAAATCTCAGCTCATGTATGTATATTCTATGAGTTCAAGTCATGAGTTGGCTTATATATGATGTAATTAACTTAGCCTAATCAAGATTAATTAAGGTTAATTAATTAGGCTCAACTCTAACTAAGTTAAATTAATTTATTCTAATTATTTTGATCCGAATTAATTTTCAATTAAAGTTGCCATAAAATTCTAAATATTCTAATTAGTCTATTAAGCTAATCAATTTCAGTTTTTGAAGCTATCTAGACACTTAATTTCCTTCTCTAAGTTGCCAATTCGAACAGCTATTCCATGTAATAACAGATAACTACAAAATTAAGCATGTAATCGCACAATTAAACACATAATCATGCAATTAAACTTATTGAAATAATATAATGTAATAGTTCACAAGTCGGGGTCGTCACAGTTTTGGTCTACAAATCACATGGAGTTTGTGGTTATTTTCAAATGATAAAAGGTTCATCCACATATGACTAAACTATAAGGGAGTCTATGAAGCACAGATACTCTAAAAATGGTACCATATGAGCACTGGGTACTTACTGGGTACAGGTATGCTTACCGGTTGTAGACACCCCATTTTTGACCGTCCTTAAGACTTGGACGTCATCGTTTGAACACTCGATGATCATCCATATTCGTGTTCGTTTTGAGTTCTCGAAGGTCTCGGCTACGCGCCTTGCCTCAAGACCTCTCAACTTGTCTGTTTTGTGCTTGGTTGTGGACCAAACACTTGTGTTTTTTCTTCTAAAGGGAAGAGGGTGGCTTGTTGGCCATCCCCACACCCCACCGGCCATGTCATGATGCCACCGGCCCATTTTTCTTGCCATCGGCCAAGAGTTTTGGCCGATCGGCACTATATTTGATCGACCGGCACTTGTGTTGGTCGACCATTTTGGTGGCGAACCTGCTCATCTACTTTATGCAGATATTTTATGCCAGCTGGTGCAGCTGGCATCCACAATTAACCCCCTCCATACACGTGTATAGAGGGATTTTCTCTTTGCTTGGCTTCTCTTGAAAGCCTTAGAATTTGAGCCTCTATAAAGAGGGAGCCCCTCCTCCTTCCTCCAGGGTTCAGAAAATTTATTCTTGAGAGGATAGATATAGGATTATATCTATACTTCCTTGTTTAGTCTTGTTTTGTGCGAAAAATAGTAGTATTATTTTACTATTGTACACAAACACACACTAGAACACCATCCTTGGTTATTGAGGTGCTAGGAGGTTGATTTTAGTGTTCTTGGGTTGGTTTGGACTCAGAAAACTTGCTGGAGCCTTGTTCTTGAAGAGGTTCTACAAAGGTGAGAAACTACCCTCTTTATTCCCCATTTTTGCACAAGCTTTTAGCCTATCTTGCATGCTATTTTGAGCTTAACTAATAATTGATAAGAGTTCTGATTTTGAATGCTTTTGATCTTTGTTTAAGGTCTCTTTGAGGTTTGGGGTTGTTTCCCCCCTCTTAAGCCTTGTTAGGCCTTGTTTTAGGCCATCCCTTTTGGCCTTTGTTATTAGCTTTGCATGACCTCTCTACCACCAAAATCCAAAGGATTTTCAGTGGTGGAGAGGTGGTTTTGGTGTCCCAAATAGGAGAGGGTCATCCCCTCTCCATGTTGTCTTCAATGCTTGCATAAATGGCTTATGTTGGTGGCTTGTATGCCTAGCTTGTTTTAGCTTCATTTCAGTATATATTAGGCTTTGTTTTGTCATGATATAGCACTATTTTGACTTGGTTTAGACATACCATGCATGCTTTGTATACTTGTCATGTAATCCCATGATTTGCCTTAACATGCACCATGTTGTAACATGTCTTTTTAGCATGATTTTGGCTTAACTTCATGAAGCTTCTAGCTTTGTCTTAATATGCTAAAGCTCTAATTTTGGTTGTTTTGGTCGTCCATGACTCGCTTTGTATAGCCACCATGTAATCTAGCTTGTAGGCTTTAAGTATTGAATCCTTTGACATGCTTTACTTGGGCTATTTCAGTGGTTTGGCATCATTTGTTATGTTATTTCAGTCCACATAGTATGCTCAAATACTTGCATTTATCACCTATTCCATGCTTTGGATAGTTTGTGTGTTATGCCTCGTGAGCGTATCATTGTGTATGCCATCATGTTTAGGCCTCTAGAATGCCATTTCAATGTGTTTTTGGTCTTGTTCTAACATGCCATAACTCTGATTTTGGTTGCATAAATCATACCATGTTTGGTTTCAATAGGCGTTGTGTAACACCTCTTTTGTGGCCTTGTATGCCTCATGTTTTGCCCCTTGTTTTAGCTTGTTTGGCTTTGGTCATTGTATGCTTTAGGCTCACTCCACCATGATTTGGGACTATTTTAGGTTATACTTGCCATATGCTCTTTGTCTTGTGTAGCTTTGGTTCAAGTCCCTTCATTAATTTTAGGCTTTAAGCCTTGTGCATGCTTGACTTGTTTATGTGATTTAGCATCACTCCTAGCATCATTTCAGAGCATGTAATGTTGTCACATTTGCATGCTTTTCATTCCTTTTAAGTGTGCTTAAAAGTTTCTCTTTTATGCCTAAAGTAGTGGACCATTAGCATGCATGTTTGTATGTGTATTCCATGCCTTTGTCGCATCATTTTGGCCACTGATTTGGACCTATTTGAGAGCTGTCCATTTCAGTTTAAGACCATCCCCGCATGTTGTTGCATGCTTGCCTTGTATGTTGTCACATGCTTGTTGCATATTTGATGAATTACATGTTGTAGCATGCTAGTTCAATTGTGCCTTGTTGTGTACTTGGCCCATAACATGCTTGTTGCATGTTAGTATATTGCATGTTGTTGCATGCTAACCCCTTTGCATTTTGTTGCATGCCATACTAGCTTACATATTTAGGTTGTATGCCTATTGCATATTAGTTGCATACTTGCCTCACATGTTGTTGCATGCTTGGGTTCTTTGCATGCTTGCTTGTATGCTTAGGTTGCATTGCATTGAGTGTGCATTCCCTTGCCTCTTGATCAACCATGATGGAGGTTAGGGCCCCCTTTTGTGTTTATGTGCATTCATTGTACATTAAAATGCACACTTGGCTCCTTTGGCCATCAAGCATTGAAATGCGTGATCGATGGCCCAAGAATCGAGAACCATGCTTCCTTGAGTTCATGACATGATAGGAAGAGTGGTTGTGCACACATTGCTTTAAAAATGCATTGTCATGTTCTGTTTGTCCTCTGCTACAGCAAAAATAGGATTTTGCAGGAAAAGATGGTCGGTCTGCCATCTTTAGTGCCAGCTGGCTATTCATTGTTGGCCGATATCCCTACAAATGGTCGATGACCAGTTCCTCTTGGCCGATGGCATAATCTCTTGGCCGATGGCCTCTCACAACACCCAGAAGGTGATTCAGAAGCATCCCTGAGACTTGTACAGTTTTCAGAGGTGCAAAGTAGTGTAAACAGAGACAGTATGAGCATGGCAATAGATTTCCGAGTGGATCCGAGCGTGCATACATTTGTCCCTCTTCCCGAGGCTGCTTTACTGCTTTCAATAGCTTAATTAATTTGTTTGATTAGTTAAGTGTTGTGTAATAATTAGTTAGATCGTTAGTTAGTTAATTATTTGATTTGTATTATTCTTTTGACCCCTCCGTCGAGAGGGCGAATTGTGTAATAAGCGTGCGTGTGTGTGATGCATGTCTTCCAACCCCCACTTTTTTCTCCCTTTTACTTAACCGCTTATGATGGTTAGTTCTAGGGCATGTTTCGATTAGCATCCTTATGCTATGCATGTTTGCATCCATCCATTTGTATTGCATGCACCGGGCTCGGCGTATCATACTAACTGCATTGTATTTCAATTCTAAGTTAAATACATATATCGAATTGTCACATCTCACATGTCATTTTAGATTAGCCGAGCCTATTCTAGTTGCATTTTGCCTGCGATGCATTAGCCATCTTAACATGGACTTGAATCATACATTTGATTACTAACATGTTCTTTGTTTTGGCTCGAAATACACTGTGAGTGTTTATCCTTTAATATCTTGCATGTATGTGAGTGTTAACATGAAAGCATGCTTGCCATGAAGCTAATTGCTTATGTGATATAACTGCCTGAATGCCTATGGGTGAAGGTTAGGTTGCTTGAGTTGGAACAATTCATCAAAATCCTTGATTTAGCCTACTTGCAAGTAGCAAACTTCAAACCATCCTTTTTTAAACAAACGAATATGCAATGTTTTGTTCCAAATTAGGTGATCTAGTCTATACTTGTGTGTTGTGTGCATCACATAGTAAGATTAGCTAATTAACTGGAATAAGAACACGTGTTTTCAAAAACAAGATATCATATTTAGTAGTGGCCGATCTTTGATCGGACGAGCAGGGGTGCTCATAGATGACCTTCCCCAATCGTACCCAAGTTCTCGAGCTGAGGCAACTTTGGTGATGACGGACACGTGGCCTTCGGCACGAGTCGCGGTTTCCTAAATTTTCCCAAAAATAAAATATTTAGGTGGCAACTCTGTATCTGGCAAAGCAGTCCATGTTTGGCACTTCTTTCTTAAAAATCAGTTTTCCAAAACGATTTGCCGAATTTGGACTCTTTGGTGATTTATCAATCTCACATCGCACATTGTGGGATCAGATTAAGAACCGTGACATTGAGTCCGAACTGTAGCATGAGGCCCTAGGGGTGTATCTACACCGGTACAATGGTACGCATACTGGGTACACCAAATACATGTCGGGTATGGAAAATACATTTGGGTATGTCGTGTGTATGGCATGGGTACACGTGGGTACAACAAGGATACGACGAGGTTTTATTTTTTTATTTTTTTTGGCAACTGCTAGAATTTGTTGCAACCTTTATTATTTTTCTTTCAACTTTGAAAATCATCAAATAATTTATTTCCAACACCATTTACTCATGAATCATAGTTTTGTTCTCTTTTGCAACCTATTTTAGAAAATCAAAAAATAAAAAGAAAGAATTATATAACATTTTAGACAAGTTGTTCTCTTTTTAGTTTTGATGAACTTTGATTTGTATATTGGATGTTTAGCTATAAATTTTAAATAAATAAATAAATAATATTGACATACCCCAGCGATACCCATACCTTACTTTTTTAAGAATTTGTCGACAAGGTACCGTATCGTATCCATACCCACACTCATGCTTCATAGAAGGGAGTAAAGTGAAATTTGCCCTAATCTATAATCTATTTTAATAGCTATACTAAACACCTATAATATATGAGTGTAGAATGCTTAGGGGTGTAAATTTGGTTTGTGAGCCCGTTACCTGGGTAGGCCTGGCTCAAGCTCGAGCCCTGCCCTGCCCGAAACCCTGGGCCTGGATCATGTATCCTGGAGCCCGGCCTGCCTAGCCCTACCCATTAGCCCACTCGAAGCCCAGTCCATCTGCGGCTCGGTGTCATTTTTGGTGGAAAAAAAATTAAAAAATAAACTAATGGTCGGGCTCAACCCAAGCCCAAGCCCAAGCCCAGGCCTAAATACCCCCTGAGCCTGGGCTTGAGCCTAATTTTTCTGGTCAGTGGATCGGCTCAACTAGGTCCAAATTTTAATTGGAGCCCGCACAACCCGAGCCTGGACCCATGTAGACTGGATCAGGCCAAATTTGCATCCCTAAGAACGCTCAATTGTCTAGCTTAAATCGTATGACTCAATGGTGTACTATAATTTTTTAATGCAAAATGTTTTTTTTAACTTACAAATGTGTGTGAGAACTCATTCAAAATCCCTCACTATCAAAGATCATTTTATTTAGAACAAATTATGTTAGTAGTTCATATATTTTACTGCATGTATCATTTTAGTTTTTATAGTTTTAATTGATTCAATTTTAACTCTTAATTTAAAATTTTACATCAATTTGGTCCAATTAGTAACCTTGTTGGTATTTTTGATAGAAAATTTTCATTGAATTAGTTGAGTTTAAGTTATTGAATTGATCAAGTTTACAATTTTGCTCTTAAAAGTGTGGCATATGCTACTTATGTGCACATTTGCATTAAAAAAAAAAATGTTAATGATTGGAAACAATTAGACTAATTTGAGACTATATAAAATATTCAAGGTCAAAATTGATTTAATTGAAATTATAAGGATCAAAATGAAACAAGAGTAAAAATATAGGGGCTAATAGTGTAATTTTCCCTTTTATTTATTTATTTATTATATTTAATTATTGTTGTTATTTTCCTTTTTATTTATGTATTTATTATATTTAATTATTAGACAAATTACATAAATAATCCTTGTATTTTAGTCTTTATGTTATTTTGGTTCTTATAATTCTAGTTAACTCCATTTTAACAATAAATTTATGATTTTGTCTCTTTAGTCCAAATGATTACAACTACTAACATAAGTACCATGTGTTATATTTTAGGATAAAGTTATAAGCTTGCTCTATTTAGTGAGTTAACCTCAACTAATTTAGTTTTTATTTTCTTTAAAAAATAAATAAATAAATATTAACGGCGTTATCAATTTGACTAAATTGACACAACATTTAAAATAAAAAGTCAAAATTGAACCAATTAAAAATATATGAATCAAAATGATACAAGTGTCAAAATATAGGGATTACTAATATAACCTACGCTTAATTGTTATATGTTATGTAATAAATAATACTAATAATAATAAATATTTTATGTTATTAGAAGCATTACACTAATAGATAGGGAGTAGGCATTGAGCATGTTTGGTATAACTTATTATAAGGTAAAAGTTAAAAATTAAAAAATAGAAGCCTAAATTATTTACTTTCTAACTTTTAGATAATCAATTTTTTCTAACTCATTTAAGTTATTTTTACCAAATAAACTATAACTAGTTGTTGCACCAAAACAATCTCAAACATACACCCAAAATTAAAAATATATATATTATAAAAACTCACATAAACTCTACCAAACAACCTCTTTATCTAATATCTCCTTAGGCTTCAATTTTGACCAATTAAATCACAGGGCCGGCCACCTCTTGAATAAGGTGAATTCCCCGACGAAAATTAGGCCACGGCCATGAATTGCTCAACCTCCCCACATGTTCATTGGACCTTATAGTTTGGATCAATTTTCATATAATCTTATTATCTTATTATACCAAGGATAATCAAGTTTAATTGACCATCTATAAATAATCAAGAATCCATGAGCATGGACCACGGACATATATAAATGGGAATATATACATACATACATATATATATATATATAATCTCTCACATAGAAGAAGAAATTAATAAAATATTCTATATGAAAAAAATTATATTCAAATTGAATAATTGATTTCTAATTTGAGAACACATTACTAGACAAATATTATTGATTTGTTCACCTTTTATGGAGATCTACACAACAAACGTAAATGCGCAGATAAAACCTCGCCTTTGAAAATAGGAAAAACTACTTTTCAATGGTTTTTTAAAAAATTAATTATTAATTTATAAAAATATATATATCATTTTACAATTTAATACTTGTAAATTTTTTCATTAATTTATAAATTTTTTTTTTTAAATGCACACTAACCTTAAAAATAAAATAAATATTTATAACCATGATTTGTCTTTAGTAGTATTATTAGTTAATGAAAAATCCCACATTGTGATAGTAGAAACTTGTAGAGGGTCAGAAATTAAGGTATAAATTAAGTATGGGTCTAAGTGCTAAGATCGCCCCTTTTAAGTGATCAAGAATGACTAAAGAAGCACAGACTAAAGCCTAAGAGAAGTGAGCCAACAGTTGGCCGAAACAAGTCTGACTTGCCAAAGATCTAAACAGACTCCACGAGGAAAAGTGTTCAAGTGAAGTTGCAGAGGTATTACTTGCTATGGTCAAGTTGCTAAGGCACTTTTCCTCAGCGCCGCCATTTTCAGTATTGTCAATTTCGCCGCCATTTGAAATTGCTAAGGGAAAGAGAAAACCAAAGCAACTAAGTTGCAAAGGCATCACTTGTAGTGGCCAAGTTGCTGAGGTATTTTTTCGACGCCACCATGTCTAATATTGTCGGGACTGCTATTTGAACTTGCTGTGGGAAATGGATGTCGCATCAACTGCAGTCATTGTAACTAACTTACGAAGGGAACATCCCGCCAAGGTGATGACAACATTTAGGAAAAGCTTCTCCCCTCCCAACAAGTAGAGGCTAATACTAGGCACTGATAGCAGGCCCCAAGGCTTACCGGTTGGAGCCGATAGTAGGCCTGGAGATACAAGTATACTGCAGTGATTCTGCGAAGATGGGAGCAGAGTAGCCCGAGTATAAGGGACTCATTTTCCATTACCTAGGCTAAAGACCTGTCTTAGTCACATAGGCAGGATAAAGAAAGTCCACTTGGGCTTGGTACTAAGGCACATCATGGCTGATAGCAGGCTTAATTGTGGCCTTTGCCCTGGGATGACAGAGAGTTTGTGGTTAGATGGCTAAGGGTAGAGGTTTCGTGAGGTGAACATAAACATAATCGATAGTAGGTTATGAGGCCCTGAAAATGCATGTACTGACTAAATAGAACTGAGAAGACAAGTACAACAATAAGGTTTATCACTACAAGTGCACTTGCTGAGGTTCAAGCTAAGAAGGCAAGTGCAACAGTAAACACTACCGCTGTAAGTACACTTGTTGAGACTCAAAAGGTAGTTGCAACGCCAAACACTCCCGCTACAAGTGCACTTGCTGAGACATCTGTGCTAAACAGATAGTACACAATATATACGGAGGGACTCGTGACACCTTCAGCCTGGTGACTCATGGTAGAATATTCCATGTGATTCTTAAGGACACATGCCTTCTCTCTATTTGGCCACTTGGTGTCCTCTTGGTACCAACGAAAAGCCTATAAATATGACAACTTCTCAAGGTCCAGAAGAGGATTATTGGAAATTTGGGAGAAATGCTGCCCATTTGTGCCGCCATTCATTTATTCTCGAGCTACTTACTTCACCCTCACCTAACTACTCACCATATAGTCATTCCACCATTATTGGACTATTAACATAATTTTGTCTCTCTAATCAGTACTCACATCGAACCTTCCCTACAAAACTACATGGTTAGATTAGTAGGAAACAAATAATTAATATCTCATTTATTGTCTTTATTGGCTGATGATGATACCAGTTGCACAAATTTGCAATTTAAAAAATAATAATAATAATTCTAAAAACAAATTTAATCCGTGAAAATTAGAAAATTTTGATTTTGCTTGCTATTTTTTTTTTTTTTTTTTTAAAAAAAACTGTGAAAATATAGGCATATGCACATTTTTAGTACATTTTTGTGGATACATTTTAGGGACTACAAAAAGTTGTAGTTAGGTTTCATGGTATTGGCATTTACATTGTAGTTAGGTTTCATGGTTAAGGTTTCAAAAATTTAGGATGAAGGCATAGTTTTCCTATTTTTAGATTTGAAGGAAGAAGGTAAAGTTGGACTTAAAATAGATGTTAAAAAAAAAAAAAATTTATAATAATAATCATAGGAGAAGAAATTTTCAAATATTTTAGTGGAGTCCAAAAATAAAGCTGTTAGTAGACTAGGATATAAATTGCCTTTCCAAACGTGTTAAAAAAAAAAAAAATGGGTGAATTACACTAATAGTTCTTATTGTTTGAGACTCATGTCACTTTGATTCTTGACTTTTCAATTGTGACACATCTGATCCTGAATTTTAAATTTTGTTCTAAATAAAGACAATTAAAGATATCATTGCTTAATTTTAAGAGCAAAATCGTCAATTTGATAAATATAAACTAATTTGACAAAAATAAATGTCAAAAAAATATCTTTAAAATTATTTTTACTCACCAAAGATAAAATTATGTAAAATTAATAAATCTTGTAAACATTTATTTATTTTACCAAATTAATTTTTATTATATGTTTGGATGGTGATCATGTAATGGGCAATCTATATATATTTAATATATGAAATGTTTCTAGTTTTGGATTTTCCAATTTAATGGATTGGTTTAATAATGATATCAAAGTTGTTGTAATGTTTGAATTTTGGAAAAATAAGAGCTAATTTAATGGAAAAAAAAACAACTACCATTACATAATTATCATCTAAACACATAATAAAAATTAATTTAGTAAAAATAAATAAATAAATGTCTAAAATATTTATCAATTTTACATAATTTTATCTTCAGTGGGTAGAAATAATTTTTAAAAATTCAAAAATATTTTTTTGAAATTTATTTTTGTTAAATTAGTTTATATTTTATCAAATTGACATTTTTGCCCTTGAAAAATCCAATGGTATCATTGATTGTCTTTATTTGGATCAATATTCAAAATTCAGGGTCAAATAGGTCATAATTGAAAAGTCATGGACCAAAATAACACAAGCCTCAAATTATAGAGACCGTTAGTGTAATTCATCCCAAAAAAAAAACATTATTCAATGGCAGGCCTAACTAGGTTGTCCAAACTGGACCAAAAAAATCCAAGCTATTATGTTCTGTCATGGAACATTGTGAGCTCAACCAAGATAATGTTTTAATTAAGGGAAAAAAATTAACAAACAAACAATGTAATACTTTTTCAAATGTCGCAATGTATAATTCAATGATATATAATTCAGATGAATCTTCGTAAGAATAAAATCTACAAGATCGAAGCTTCCTGGAGCACACTTGTAGCATTAATTATGATTCGGATAAGCTTAAAAACAAAATTAATTGGCCGGCTGAAATTAACACTCGAACAATTTTTACAAATCTCTACTACAAATTCAAATTTTAATTAGATAATCAATTCATAAGGAATTTGTTAAATGATCAACTGGTTTAGTAATGTGTACTTAATCGAGATTAAATTCATACCCATATTACAATTCTTAAGCAAAATCACTGTAAATAGAAAGCAATTAAAATTAGGAAAAATTATAAATCAGGTTTAGTTTTAAAAAATAATTACATATTCATGAATTTTTTTTTATAATTTTAATAATCAAAATTTATAAATTTTATCATTAATCTGATTTTTTTTTTTTTTCAACCATACAGACACTGATTGATTATTTTCCCTTAAAATTATCTTTTTTTTTTTTTTTTTTTTTTTTGAACGCACTTAAAATTTTCTGTTTGTCATGTCTATTTCCTTATTGCTGATAAAATTATATTTCCATTGATATTTTTAGTGCTATTATTATTGTAGGCAAATTATACTCATGATCTTTGTAATTTGCTTTTTATGTCAAATTAATTCTTATAATTTTAATTACGTCAATTCTGGTAATTTAATTAATTCAATTGATAAGGTTTGGTGCAACTTATAATGTGGCATATAGCTTTATTTTTTTATTTATTTAAATACTTTATTTTTGGAGTCTGTGCAATAGTACTTGGTACTATTTTTCTTGTAACGTATGACAAAAATAATTTAAATAAATTTATAAAAATTTAAAATTAAAAAAATGAGTGCTTTTAGCTTATGATTCTGATTATCAACTTAGAGCATCTCCAACGCTGTACCTAATTTTTCATTAAATCTGAGTCAAAATTAACCCATTTCACTAAATCTCAAATCACCCACTCCAACGCTGCATCAAATTTGCATCAAATTTAGTGGGGCGACCGGTTGGTCGACCTGTATGGGCAAAATCCTACATTTTTTATTTGACCCTTTTGAACTGTTTGCATCCCAGCTGTCTGAACCGTAGAAGGGGGCGACTGGTTGGTCGACCGGCGGGTCAATCGGCCGGTCGGCCGGTCGACCGGTCACCAATTTTTTTTTTTTTTCCCTCCATTTCATTCCCGAATTGTTTTTCCCTTTTTTTTTTCCCCTCCATTACATATATATCTGCCAAATGGATTGTGCTCTCATATTAACCTAACCTAGTATTCATACACCAGACAAATACATCATAACTTAAAGAAAACAGAGCACCATGAATCTCTTGAAATCCATGATAGTTACTTCATTTTCATCCACCTCTTCTTCCTCTTCCTCTGATGACTCTAATGAATCTGATGATGAATATATCGTCACACTTTTAGGAGCTTATAAGCAGAATAATAGTAGTATGCTTTAGATTCTTAAGTCAAGTAATAGGTCAAAGAAGATAGGTGGCTCTGTTGTAGGTCATAGATATATATACAGAGATAGAAGGCAGGGTCATGATAGATTATTTACAGATTATTTTGCTACAAATCCAGTATATTCACCTACAATATTTCGGAGACGTTTTCGGATGCGTCGTCCTTTATATGTACGCATTTTGAATGCAATTCAAGCACACAATTCATATTTTGTGCAAAAACAAGATGCAGCTTATGTACTTGGATTATCTCCCCTACAAAAAAATGACTGCAGCGATGAGAATATTATCATATGGTGTCGCAGCAGATGCAGTTGATGATTACATTCGTATTGGGGAAAGCACTGCAATTCAAAGTTTGCAACAATTTTGTAATTCAGTGATTGAAATATTCGGAGAAGAATATCTGAGATCCCCTACGCCAACTGCATTTTTTCACTGCTCCAAGTTACATTGATTTTATTCAGCTTTTTCCCATGATGTCACATTTCTGATTATATGCATATTGGCAAATGATGTTTGTTGGATTAGTATACATACTGAAATATGGTAACATTTTTCCATTTTAATATGCATTGTAATATTACAGATATATTCATTTCAAATTCAACAGATTTTGATCTCATGCCTAGAACTAAAAGAGCGAGACCAGAAGTTGGTCAAAGTTCCAACCCTTCACGATGCCAAGAACAACAGGCGCGAATATGGTCATATCCTACTGATGATTTTCTCACTAAAAGTCATGCACTAGCTTTTCCAAACTTCTCTGCCCGGCCGATTGTAACAGGAAGAAGGGTAAATCTTCACTACAAGAAAACACACTTTTAGCTACCACTTTTGGCTACCAAAACAAATTTAGTCGCCAAAAGTGTGGGAATTGGCTACCAAAATTAATTTTAGTCGGCAAAAGTCAACTTTTTAGCTACTAATTTTTTTTAGTAGGGGAATGTTGATTATTGGCTACTAAAAAAAATTTAGTAGCTAAAGATATTACAATTGGCTACTAAAAAAATTTTTAGTAGCTAAACATATCACAATTGGCGACTAAAAAAAAATTTAGTAGCCGTAGAGGTACCTTTAGCTACTAAATTGTTTAGTAGCCGAATGAAAATAAAAAAATTAATTTTTAATCTTTGCCGACCAAAGTTTTGGTCGCCAAATGTCAAGTTTCGGCGACCAAATTTATTTTAGTCGCTAAAAATCTACTTTCGGCTACTAAATCTTTGGTAGCCGAATGAAAATAAAAAAAATTAATTTTTAATCTTTGCCGACCAAAGTTTTGGTCGCCAAATGTCAAGTTTCGGCGACCAAATTTATTTTAGTCGCTAAAAACCTACTTTCGGCTACTAAATCTTTGGTAGCCGAATGAAAATAAAAAAAATTAATTTTTAATCTTTGCCGACCAAAGTTTTGGTCGCCAAATGTCAAGTTTCGGCGACCAAATTTATTTTAGTCGCTAAAAATCTACTTTCGGCTACTAAATCTTTGGTAGCCAAATGAAAATAAAAAAAATTAATTTTTTATATTTTTATTTTTATTTTTATTTTTATTTTTATTTTTATGAAGAGGTTGTACACCCAACATCCAAAAATATTAATTTTTAAAAAAAATTAATTATTAAAATAATATGAACTTCTTATTTTGTCCTTTTTTAAATCCATTAATAATAAAAAATTTACAATTATGACAATTGATATTTCTAAAAAAATATACTATCAAAAGGTAATTTTGATAAATTAATATTTTTAAAATGTAATAATTGTATTATAAAAAGAAATTAAATTCTGAAAATAGACTATTATTTTGAGATGAAAAGTACAATTAAACTATTTATACTTTTTACATCATCATATTTCAATAACACTAATAAATTAAGAATAAATCAAAATTCACAAATAAAAGACAAAATATCCCAATTATTTCTCATTTCAATAAATTTTTCAATATTATTACCCGTACTAATAGAAGACAAAATATCCCAATTATTTGTAAGACTTATTGATATTATTTCAGATTTTAAATTTTTCCTTAATTTTTTCAACTTTTTAAAATTATTTTTACGTTATACACGGTTAACAATAATCAAACACTATTGTTAATTTAAATTTGGAGGGAGACATTTCTAATTTAAATTTGAGAGATTTATAAAAGTAATTGGCGACTAAAAAAACACGGGTTGAGCTGGCTCAGAATTTTTTAAAAATTTTTTTTTCCTTCTTTTATTTTTAATTTTCTTTCTTTCTTTTCTTTCTTATTATATATATATATATATAAGAATATAAGAATACAAAATTTTTAAATATATTATTATATTTTTCAGTAAAAAAAATATTATGACAAATATTTAAAATAATTTAATATTTGTAATTTATAATTTTATTACTTATATTTTTATTTAAATATAATTTTAATATATTTTTTACTTTTATTTAAATTTTTTTTAAATAATGAATTTTGTTTGTAACTTTTAATATATTTTTTTAATTCATTATTTACCGACTAAATTTTAGTCGGCGATTAGTCTTACAAAATTGAAAATTTGTGCTTCAGACTTTGGAGGGAAACTTCGGAGGGAAACTTTGGAGTGCTTTAACTTGAACTACTTGACATATTATTTCTTTCCTTTCCATTGCACTTGTGTTACATGGACCATTATCCCTCCCACCTCTGATTTAGTAGTTCATATTCAAACCATGGGTTTTCATTCAATAGTTCATATCAAAACACCAATGGTGTGGAAGTGTGACGAGCAAAAATGACCGATGGTGTGGAAGCTTCTCATATTTGATAGCGAGTGGTTTTGCGTCTCATATCAAGGGAGATCCAATGGTGGGCGTGTTTGATGAAATGCCTCAAAGAATAACTCATCTTAATTGCAAATCAACTTTACATAGTGTTAGTATGATTTGATATCAAACCTTCGAGCTAGAGTCACCCATTAGATCATGTCAAATATTTGGGATACTAAACAAGCTTAGTTATAGATTAATTGAGAGAGAGAGAGCATGTCTGCTTCTCTCTCATTTTCTCTGTCTCTCGCATATCTTTCTTCTCTCTATCTCTCTCATCTGTCTTCTCCCTCTGTCTCTCTCGCTCATCTTTCTTCTCTCTATCTCTCTCATCATTTACTTTCGGCTCAAAATTGATCCGAAATGTCCTGGACTGCGATGAACTTGGGACATTAAGCATTGTGGATCAAACACTTATAATTGGAAGTATGTCATCTTTCCATTGTTTTTGAAATTACGATGACTCATTGATGAAATAATTTGATTTATTTTTATTTTTCTTGAAATTACGATGACTCATTGATGAATTAATTGGAAGTATGATGCTACCAGTTAATTGGAAGTATTGTGGCTTTAAGACAGCTTCATATATATATGGTCATAAAATGGTTTAAATAAATGCAACGGTATTTTTCTGTTACAAAAATTAAATAAAAAAATAAAAACGACGTTGTTTTACTCTTTCGAACATTTCTCTTTTCACCAATTTATTCATCTTTCTATCTCTCTGTCTCTGTCTCTGTCTCTATCTCTGTCTCTGTCTCTGTCTCTCTTCTCTTTCTCTCTCTCACTCATAACTCTTCTCTGTCTGTCTGTCTGTCTCTCTCTTTCTCTATGTGTCTCTGTCTCTTTTGTCTCTCTTTCTCTCACTCATCACTCTTCTTTATGCATGCATCTCTTTCTTTCTCTCTATGTCTCTGTCTCTCTTCTCTTTCTCTCTCTCACTCATCACTCTTCTCTGTCTGTCTGTCTATCTCTCTCTCTCTCTTTCTCTCTATGTCTCTCGTCTATCTTTCTTCTCTTTATCTCTCTTCTCTCTTTGCATGTCTTCTCTTTATCTCTCTTGCTTATCTCTCTCTGTCTCTCGCTCGTCTATTTCTTTTCACTCTCTCTTTCTTTGTCTATATCTTTTCATTCATTTTTTCATCTTCCTTTCTCTCTTCTCTTTCTCTCTCTCACTCATCACTCTTCTCTTTACATGCATCTATGTCTCTCTCACTCTCTCTCTCTCTCTCTCACTCATCTATCTATTTTCTCATCTCTGTTCTCTCTTTGCCTCTCTCGCTCATCTCTCTTCTCTTTTTCTCTCTCGCTAATCTCTTTCGCCATCACCATCACCATCACCATCACAACCATCATCTCTTATCCACCACCTTCACTACTGCTGCCGCTCCTTTTCCTCTACCACAAAAAATTAGTTCATGATTTTTAGTAATAAAAAAAATAGGCATAAAAAATATTTTTCATTGATTCTGAGAAAATTAACTTTTATTTTAATGAAAAATATTTTTTATTAAAATATCTATGGAACAAATAAATTTTCAACCTTAATAACGAAAAGAAAATAAAAATTATTATTTATTTATTTTTATTATTTAAATATTCATTTATGATGAAATTTTTTTTTTAAATTTTTTTTTCTTCATCCCGCCCGCTCGGTTCCCCCAATTTTTCCATTCCCGTGCCCCCCAAAATCCCCAATTCTTAGAACCAAAAAAAACCCTAAATCTAATCGTCTCCCTCACATCACTCTCTCAGTCGCCTCTCTCTCTCTCTCTCTCGCCCCCTCTCGTTCATCTCTGCACCGATCACACACTCACTCTCTCGTTGTTCATCTCATCGATTCGCACCGATCATCGCACCGCCGATCTACTTACAGGCAAACTCTCTCTCTCAATCTCTGTCTCTCTCTCCACCTGTTCTCTTCTCTGCTTCGTCATTTACAAAGCTCTCCCAACTGTTACGAACTACCAAACTGACCAACTTCGATTTCATCGCCAACCCTCTATACATATATATATATATCATCCATCTCTCTCATAAGCTTTGTCTTCGCAGAGCTCGCCGATAATCACGAGGAGATTCGCTTCAGTTTCAGCTATCGATCGATCTCTCTCTGGCATAGAAAGGTAATCAGCTTGTAGATTTTGATTCTTGTGAAATGTGGTTTGAGTTTGGTAATTTGATCGTTTGTTGAACCATTGTTGTGTGCTATTGAAGCATTAAGCTTTGATTTTTGCCTCTTTTTTTTGGATTTTTGACGATTTCGGAGGCATATCAGAGTAATTGTTGATGATCTTGAGTAATTTTTCAGTAGATTAATTGTATTTGTTGTATTTGTTGGGGGGCTAAATTTACCTGCATTGTAGATGTTGTAAAATATACATGCTTTTTCTCTATGTATGCTTGTTCAATGAATTGAAACATCATAATTATTAATTCGTAAATCTGCTATATATTTGTAAATATATATCTATATACTCAGTTGTTATGAACTCAAATTGATGCGGTGTAACACAAATTTTAATACCGAAATGATCCAAATTTATTTATTTATTTATTTATTTATTTATTTATGTAAACAATTGTTTAAACTATTCCCATCAATAAATATATACTTGATTGGGACACAAGGTTTAGTTTTTTTTGCAGGTGGATTCGAGATTTGTGATTCCCTGCCTTGAGGAGGCAGTGGTCACAGTGAGATGACCGTAAGGATTCTTGATATGAAGAGCAGCCATAGCAGTGCAGATGATTTCTTCCAGGAGATTTGCAGGTTTAGATGCTTGAACCGCAAGATTGTTTCAATAGAGTAATGTTTCAATGAGCACTTTACCCATAATTTCTAATTCATTGAAATCATTTTTGTTGTTGTAGTTGTTCTCTAATTGACTGCTTAAAAAATTCTGATGTTTTGGACAATTGTTCGATCATTCTTCAATAATTATAATCATTAACATCCTTTATATTGTGGCATGTCTCTAATTATGCTCATTCAATTCTTTTCATTTAGCTGTGTCTTAATCAAACTGCTCTTGGCGTAAATGATATCTTGCTTGCTTATTGAGCGAGTTGGTCCACAACATTATGCGTTAGGGCTGCTGGACATTATTTCTTTTTCACTTTTGTATTCTAATCTTTGACTATAATTTCTTGTTTTGACTATAATGGTTGCATTAGTCATTCAGATTCCAATTCCATATGACTCAAAACTCTTGAGAGTATAAAAGCAGAGCACTCTGTTTGCATAATCAGAACCTCAATTAAATGCACATCCTGAAGTTAGGAAACAAAGCCAAGATGAGTTATTTGCCATATGCTACTTTCAATTGTTTTGGTGTTTCCCCCATTTTTCTTAATATTTTTTTCCCCATTGTGTTACTGCATGCATTTTGCTTCATTGATCATTATTATGTTGAATTTGCAGAATTTGCAGAATTTGTGTGTCATTGGTGTAGCAGTTCGTGAAGGTCATGCTGGGAGGGTAAGTTTAAATAAGTGTGTGTTCTCTGGAATTTCACACAAATAAATAAATGAAATGATCTCTTGTTTTTGGCATTTTAAATAAGTGTGTTCTGTTGTATTTTAAATAAGTGTGTTCCTATCAAGGTGTGCATAGTTGTTAATGTCATTGGCTGCTACAGCAGCTGCTGAGTTACCTTATACAGTGAAGTTAAGAATATGGGCACATGATATAAAAAGTCCCTGTGACCCACTTGATGGTGAAAGGTGTCGCCTAACCATACCACATGCTGTCCTTTGCAGGTATGGTTAAATTATTAGATCTAATTTAACTTTGTTGAGTGCTAATAATTTATCTTGATCTGTTGGTATGATGCTCGGATATATTTTGTTCATAGAAGCAATTTATTCCATTGTGATGTGTTGGCATTCTTAGTTGTGTGATGTGCATTCTCTTACAACACTAGCACTATTCATGTACCAAAAATGAAATGAAAAGGAAAAAAAAGGAACATATATATGGATTGCAAACTGAAATCTTAGTTGAATAGTGGTCATATAAACACAACTGTGCTTGAAATATGGTCTAATCTAAACACAACTGTGTTGGATGATCTATTAATAACAGAGGATGAAATGATTGATAACCATAGAGATGTGGACAGCAAAGTAGGTTTATTTTCATAGGTTTTCTATTATTTACATGGTTTTATATATATTCTATCAACATAATTGTTGAATTAATCATTGAGAAATGAGTTATAATTGATAATGTAAATAGAGTCTTAATGCTCAAATGACTAACGGCATTCATGGCAAGGTAATATGCGAAGTGCTTTGGATTTATGTATCATTCAATTTGGATTTACCTGTGGAATGAGTCCATCATTCAATTTAGTTAGTTTGTTGGTTAGCACATTCCTTTCCTCTTCCCAGAAAGTAACTTCTTTAAATGGCCGCGTGGAATCAGCAACTATTCCCGCAGCCAAGAAAGCTGATCTAAAGGCCAAAGTATCTATGCTTCAGGTTTTCATCTATGCTGAGCAAGAAATTACCCTATTTCAGTTCTATTGATAACCAAACCTGCTGCTTATATATCTGTATGAAGTTTGCATGACTAGAAATTACCCTATTTCAGGTTTTCTCTTATGTCTGTATGAAGTTTGCATGACTAGTCCGTGAATGACAGGGGATAGCGGTCATGGTTTTCAGCACAGATGAAACTGCAAACAAAGCTTTGGTGTGTCTTTGGGGTACTGAGAAAGGAGATAAATGTAAGCAATTAAAGGTGTTGGAGTGGTTGGCTTTTGAAGCCACTAAAAGGGAAGGGTGAAGGAGGAAAAGGTGGTCTTGCTCAAGGCCAAAGTTAGCAATTTTGTCCCGTTATCAATCCAACTCTTATGTTATATTAGTGTATAACTAAATTTATCATGCTTTAAAATCTTAAATTTGAGCACTACATTGTCTCTGAGGATTCTATTTTCGGAGCAATATGCTTGCAACATTTGGGAAACCCTACAATAAATGAATATTGTAAATTTTCTTTGTAAAAATGTTTTGTATTTAATTTTAAGGCAAGCCCAACTATGTTATCAACAACATGAAGCATTGTGTTAATCAGTTGAACTATATAATATTAGTAGAGGGAAAAAATATTGAAGATTAAAAAGGACTTACGTTTATTATGATCTGTTTTTTCATGCCCGATTAGTAAATGATCTCTCTCTCTCTCTCTCTTGCACAACATTAAGAATGGATGCTATGATTTGGTTTCACATATGATAGTTACTTCATCCACTGTATATTTGAGTTTGCCTGCGATCTTTGCAACCTTGGTGGTACACATGTAATTCTTTTGTATGTGATTTCAGGGCTCCGATATAGCACATGTAGAGGATGCAATGGAGGTGGCAACATCCTTTGCGGTAATGAAATTGAGCTGATAAAAACAATAGCTTTAATATTTCAATGTACACTGGTGAAAGCATGGTGTTGATGGTTCAGTCCCAACATTTTGATTTTTTTTATATATCGCTTGAATGAAACAGCTGAGGAAATATAATTTTGTGCTACAGAAGCACGACTGTGTTTTTTCTTTATTAGCCACAAAACATTGTGTTAGCAAAGAGAGGAGAAGTTTTTTATTCTTAAAATATTGATAATTTTTTTGAAATGGTTGAAGTTTAGGATGTTGGTTTGCTTGAGTATACTGTAAGAAGACATTGAATCATATAATTAATCTGATTGGGAGATGAACCCCTCATCTTATGAATTTTAACTTCTTGGGATTTCTGATTTCTGCTCGATTGGTTGGTATGGTATGGTATGTTATGCACTCAGGTGAATGAATATATTCAACGCTACTAATGATGGTCTTTCAGATTTTGGTGACTGAAAAGTTTTTGGAAATTATAAACTTTTTATTACTGTAATTATAGTTTTCAGTTTCACAGTTTTCAGTGAGGTGTTTTTCACAGTGAAACTGAAAACTGTGAAAAATGTGAAACTGAAAACTTTTTATTACTGTAATTATAATAAAAAAAACACTAAATAAAGTTTTTGGAAATTAAATGTTTAGTAGTGAAAAAAAAAGAAGTGAATTTATTAGTGACTAACCAATTGGTAGCTAAAAAAGAAATCAATATTTTTAATGACTAAATATTTGGTAGCTATAAAGAATCCAAAGATTTTTGGTGACTACAAATTTAGTAGCTAAAAAATAAATGAAGACTTTCGGCTACCAAATGGTTAGTAGCCAAAAGTTTAATAAAATGAAAAATAATATTTTTCCCGACAAAAAGTTGTAGTCACTGAAAATTTAATTTATTTTATTTTAACACTTTTGGCGACTAAATATTTAGTCGCCAAAACATACCCTTTCCCGACTAACCAGAGTTTGGTAGCCGAATGTTCACTTTTGGCGACTAATATTTTAGTCGCCAAAAGGTAACCTTTGCCGACTAACCAGAGTTTGGAAGCCGAATGTTCACTTTTGGCGACTAATATTTTAGTCGCCAAAAGGTAACCTTTGCCGACTAACGAAAATTTAGTAGCCAAAAGGTTCACTTTCAGCGACCAAAAATAGTTTAGTCGCCAATACTATCGCCGACAGCTTATCGGCGACCACTTTGGCGACAAAAAAATTTAGTCGCTAATTGTTTCGGCGACCAAAAATTGGGCTTTTGGCGACCAATATTTTGGTCGCCAAAAGTGTCGTTTCTTGTAGTGCTTCCATCTCAATCTGATGCACTATTAATTAGTAAACTTGAAGCAATGGGTTGGCAAAACTTAATTAATTTGCCCCAAAAGGTATATTCACGGCTGGTAGCTCTATTTTATGTTCACCTAAGAGCTACTCAGGAAGAAGATGGAAATTTTACTCTTTTATCATATGTGAAAGGAAAATGTATACAGTTTGATATTCCTACTTTGGCAGGCATTGTTGGAGTTGAGTTAGGCGATGAAAATATTCATTTTCAGACTGAGGATGAGTTAGCTAATATCGTTGGTAATGCTACTGATGTGTTTACTACTATTTGTCGGAATAGATTTACTGGGACTAGTTTACAAGCAAGACATTTAAAACCTTATCTTCGGATTCTCCACCGGTGGATTGTCGAAAATGTCACTCCAAAAAAAGGACACCATGATGCTGTGCCATATTTTAATGCACATTTGTTATACTGTTTTGAAGTTGAACAGAAGTTAGATTTGTGTTACATAATTATGAAAGAAATGGTACTAGCAAATCAAGGTCAATTCACAGGTCGGTCATTACTGTTTGGGGCACTATTAACAAAAATTTTCAAACATTTTAAGGTTAACTTTGCAGATGAAATGGATATCAAGATCTGTTCACCAATTAATCAGTATACAGTGACCCGTGCTGGTGCAGCCTCCAATTTAATGAGAAGTGATAATGCTTTAGAAGATTCAGAAAATAAAGTCCCAAAAGATGATGCTCCACAAGATCCTCCTCATGCCAATGTGATGCCATCAACTGAACAACCTCAATATTGGGCTGACTTTTTGGCCATGGAAGAGCAACGTTATAATCAACGCGTTCAATGGGAACAGCAAATGGCTAATCAGGTCAATTTGTTGGGTAATCAGTTTGATACGTTTGCCACTGCACAGAACTCATTAATTCAACAATTTGGTGATTTCCGTGTGGACATTGAGCATCGCGTAGATACGATTGAGCATCGTGTAAATGATATATACCATCACTACTACCCTTCTCCACCACCACCACCACCAGATAATGGTTGTCGATGTGATTCACATTATGTATGGGTGTTGGTTTGTATTTTGTTATTTTCAAAACCTTTTGTTGGGTCAACTTGTTATGACATTGGCCTATGTACTTGTTATTTTGGTTTATATTGTAGTTTTTGATTTTTAATGCCTAGTTGACAAAAGACTTGATTATGTACATCCTGAAAATGCGACAACAAGGTCATTATCCAACTATTATTCGTCTTCTATAAATCATGTTATAGTAGTGAACGACTTCACTTTAAATATCATTTTATAGAAGAGGAGGTTAATAAAATAAAAAATAAAAAAAAATAAAAATAAAAAAAACACATTGAATTATAGGCCAAACATCTGCCTATACAAAAACCATGGCAAGAATTAGGTATTCAACTTGAAATATGGCAACAATACGTATTCAATTTAAAATATAGCAAAAATACGTATCAAGGTTAATTCATAAAACCAAAAAAACTAACCAATACACGTTAAACGTAACATTTTTAAGTAATAAAACCAATACATAAAACCCACAAATATGGAACCTTTCAAGGCAATCTATTAGTTGTTCGAAATAAAATCTGTCGTTGAAGATCTTCGTAGTACGCCTTTTGCATAGGATTTAAATTTGTCATGTCCATTGACATAATTTTATGATCTTCATTTCGTTGTTCTCTTTCATTCATCATAGATAGGAGTTTTAGTTGTTCTTCCCTATCTTCGGCCCTTTTTCGACGCTCTGCAGCCTTCTGCGCACGGTCAATCGCCTTTTGTTCATCTCGCTGAATAGTTCTGGCAGAGATAGTTGATAACACTTCAACAATTTTGGATTGGTTAGCAGCCATTTCATCAAATCTACTATCATGCGTTGTTTTATTCTTCAACTTCTCTTTCGCGGCCTTAATACCAATTGGTCATGTTGATGTATTAGATGGTTGTTCGTGCACCGCATTATTGTGGTTGGATTGAGAAGCCTCATATTCACTTAGTCGATTCAAACATGGATTAGTATGTTGCGTGCTTCTTTTTGATCGAAATTCATCTCACTTACAACTTTGGCGCAATATCTCCCAACATGTATCAAATGTAAAGTGTTTTTTCTGTATTGCATGATACATCCGCTTTGCTTCAGTGACCTACAAAAAAAAAAAGTTACAAAGATTTCAATAACAAGTATACATTTAAAAAATAAATTTGATATTAAATGACACAACTAAAATTTACCATATCTACCTCAATTGTTCCGCTTTGTTGCCTCAGTTGAATTTGTTCAAGAAAACCACAAAATTTATTAATTGCCTTCTGTATGGCTGACCAACGGTGATTCAAAGAAATACGATTTCGATTGGATTCACCGCTCAATTGTGAATTAAAATTAACAAGTACTCGTTCCCAAAATATAGCCATACTCTGACTATTACCAGTAATAGGATCTTGAGAGACTGCTAACCAAGATCTACATAAAGTTTCATCTTCTATAATTGTGAAGGCTTTACCACGAGAAACACGATAAGGTTCTGAAATGAAATTATTATTATTGTTCTGTGTGTTCTGTTCTCGTGAAGATTCCGACATAAAATTAATATGAGTGTTGTGCTCAAACATTTGTGATTCCTCAAACATTTCAAAATCTTTCATAATTTAAAAAAATATAATACACTTACTGAAAAAGATTGAAATAAAGCTCAAACTCAGTAGCTCAAACTCAGAAGCAGATACTATGAACTAAAATTGGAAGAAAAACAAATATCTAATCACTGAAAAGAAAAAAAATTCACAACATATAAATACTATTCTGAAAATGAAACACTATGTTAGCTTGATATAGAAATCAAACTTGATTTTATAAAGTACATCACAACGGTAAATTTTCAAAATACTCTTTTTAAAATAACTGTAATACTCTTTTCAAAATACTCTGTGTGGATCTAACGGTAAATTAGTATAACGGCTAGTTATAAAATATGCATATCAAATATATTAAAAATGTAAATTTATGACCCTTCAAATTATTGGTAATTACAAATGAACATATGAAATCAGCTTAAGCAAGTGTTCTTGCAAACCTGTTCGTCCAAGCTGTGCACTATACTGGAGTTGGCCCACCCGGTCGACCGGGTGGTCAACCGGGTGGTCGACCGGTTGCTCTCCCACGGTTCAAACCAACCAGGTCAGGGTTCAAATAGGTCAGTGGCTAAAATGGTACACCGGTCGACCGGTTGGTCACCCGGCCGGGCAACCGGTTGGTCGACCGGGTCCCCTTCCAACGGTCCGTAGCAGTGTTTTGATGAATTCAGTATTTCGTCCTCAATCTGATGAAATATTTGATGAATTGTGAATCTGATATCAATTTTGGTGAACGGTTGGAGGTGTGAACAATAAGCTTTTCATCAGAATTTAAATTTGATATCAGTTTTGGTTAACCATGGGAGATGGTCTTACAATTTGGGCAAAATGCATCAAAAGACTACTAAATCTTTCAAAATTGGACAAAAATAAAAGCAAAATGGTTTATTTCAAATTGAACATCAACTTCTCAATATCTTCAAGAATAATGGATAGACCATTTTGCCTCCTAATTTCAGTCTAATTTTTAAAAAGATATTATTAATTGAATCAAATTAACACAATATGTAAAATTTAAGTGCAAACTTAAAACAATTAAAATTATAATAACTAAATTGACATTAGAAACAAATTATAAAGAATACGGATGTAATTTTCCATATTAACATTAGAAATCAATATTTTTAAAGTTCAAAGAATGAGATAAGCTACATGATTACCAAAAGACTGCTTGCACAAAAGTAAAACAGAAAAATATTTCAAATATGAGCTGTTCTGTGTTGTATTCTTTCTGTTAAATTCGTATACAATAACTAGTACAGCTCACATTTCAATTTAAATAGTTGACAAAGCTTTATATGCAAAACACGACAATTGTTAGGAAACACCAGACAACAACTACAACAAAGACAAAGACTTTATGCCAATACTACATTCAATGATTAGTTACCCGACAAAACCCCATTTACAATATAGTCTCTTTCTTTATTTTTATAATTGGCCCTTTAATATACTCTTAAACTATGTTAATAATTAGAAGCAAATTAACATAATAACCTACGATATATATCTGTTTGTGTGTATTACTCTTCCATATTCATATCCCAGGAATCCTCTCTCTCTCTCTCTCTCAATGGAGATTCACTTGCAGATGAATCCCAAGATAGGCACAATGGTTCCATTGGTTTACAAAGGCAGGAGTGGGCAAAAGATTAATAAGGTCAAAATTATATCATGCAGTGCTCAAAAGTTGGCCATGCACAAACCAAAAACAAACTTTTATGAAGTTCTTTCTCTTGGCTCTGAGAATGTAGGGTTTGATGAAATCAAGAAGGCTTATAGAACCATGGCACTTCAATACCACCCTGATGTCTGTCCTCCCTCAACCAAGCAAGAGTCCACGAGGCGGTTTATCGAGCTCAGAGAGGCCTATGAAACTCTGTCAGATCCTATTTCGCGCAGAAATCACGATTATGAGTTGGGTTTGGTTGATTCATTAGGGTGGAGTGGCTTTTGTATGCAAGAGAGAAGATCAAGTTTTCCTAAGGAGGTATGGGAGAGGCAGCTCAGTGGATTAAGAGAGCGGTCGGGTGATCGGATGAAGGGTAGGAAGAGAGATTGATATTATTGTAATTTTATATTTCATTATTTCAATTGTTGATAGTCCATGTCAAGATTGGGCCGTGAACTATAAAAATTGGTGACGTATAGTATTTCTCCTGTTCTAATGTTTCTAATATTTTTGGGCAATTAGTAAAATAAGCCGTTTAATTTCATTGTAGGAAATTATAATTTCCCTTTTCCTTATGTTTGGGCAAGTGTTGTGGACAAGGTTTATAATAAATTTGATTTTAGGAATTTTTATGACAGACTTTTTGTATACTTTTTTAATACAATAATAAGTAATAAAATGTTTATTTTTCTCTGACACACTTTTTAAGAATATAAAAAAAAAGCAGGACTTATAAATAAATAATTTTAGTTATTAGAACTGGCCTGTAAGTGCACTGGTAACTAGATTGGGTCTCCTAGTGTCATTAGGGAGTCGGCCGGACTGGATTGGGCTCATGTCTAAAACAATTTGAACCAATATATACATATATATACTAGGTAGGTAGGCCCATGCAAGGCATGGGCGAGTTGGCCATTTTTTCATTTTTTGTTAAAATTTGTTTTTGATTTTATTTTAAAGTAGTGTTTGTTTGATGGAAGAAAAATATAATGGAATAATCATTTGGTAGAGATTTAAAGAAAAATATATGTATATATTTATCTTTTACCGTCTCAATTTATTAATCCCTTTTAGAGATTCCAACTTTGTAAGGGGGCATATACAATCATTACACTTCAATTTAAATTTCAAAATATTTTCCCCCCAATGTCCTTATTTTTTGAAAATTTATTATATTTATAATTACTCAAAAGGAGTAGTTTTTGAAAATTAAATTTTTTTTACTTTGTCATTTTTTTCCTTTTTTTTCCCCCTCCTCTGAGAGTTTGTATGATGTCATGCGTAAATAAAATTTCTCATATTTTTTCCTTTTTTTCTCCAATTGTTGGATAAAAAGGCCTCTCATTTTAAAAAAATAGCATAAAGTTCTTTTTGAACAATTCAAAACATATCCAATTAATTTGAAATTTTTTATAGATGATATGCTCGACAAATTCTATAATATGAACATTTGATTTGTTTAATCTTGTAGTCTATTCAATTCTAAGAAGAAAAATCTTATTTTGGGATAATAATCTCAAATAATACTTAATTAATTGAAATAAATGCCGAATATCATTAAACTTAGTGAAATAGAACAAAACTATTAATTTTTAAAAGTTCATATCCAAACACCATTTGTGATGTGTACTGAGAGTTTGTATGATATGTAAATATAATTACTAAGGGTGTGCATAATACCGCCAAAACCGCCAAAACCGCACCGAACCACACCGCCAAGGCAAATTCGTTATTATTTTCCAATCGAACCGCCGGTTTTTGGTAAGAAAAATGGCAAATTCTAGTGACATTTTTATTAATCCGCCGATTTCTATTTTTCTTCCAAACCGCACCGACCCGCACCGCTATTAAATCATGTTTTATAAGATTCTAAAAATTCTTTTTTACTTAAGTTTGCTTGTTGTTCTATACCTTAGAATATAGTATTACATTACTGCTCGAGGGAAATTCAAGGTATCAGTAATCCAAAATAAAGTTGGATTCCAATTCACTTTTCAATCTTTTTTTTTTAGCCATGTTGCAAACTTGCATCAGCTCACTTTTCAATCTAAATACTTTTCAACAGTAAACATTTTCAATATATTGTAAACCCTGAATGATATTAATTTTATGTATTGTATTTGATCATTGTAACTTCCATAGATGCTTGTAATGAACTGATTGCATAGTCGTTGATATTATCATGTTGTTGCTACACTTGCTGCATCAGAAGAAAGCTTCACAAGATGCTTAACCTCACGGTATCTCTGGTCTCTTTTTTACTCTTTGATTTAAGTTTTGTAATTTGAATTATATTTTTTATAAACCGCCAATCCACCCGAACCGCCAAAGCAAATCCACCATTATTTACTAATCGAACCGCCGATTTTTTATAAGAAAAATGACAAATTCTAGTGACACTTTTATCAATCTGTCACCCGTCATACGGTTTTTATTTTTCTCTCAAACCGCACCGACCCGCACCGCGCACACCCCTAATAATTACCCAAAAGTGATACCTCCATGAAAGCTGATTTTTCCAAAATAATCGTCAAAACTCCACCAAAACAAAACAAAAAAATTTTTAAAAAAATAAAAAATAAAATAAAATAAAATAAAAAAAGAAAGAAACCAAAAAATGGCAAAATGGAGAATTAAAAAACAAGCCATAGACAAAATAGGAAATTTGACACCCTTACATAATTGACCCAAAAACCTTGCATAATTTCTAAAAGCCCTTCACTCAAGGTCATTCCACAAACTAATAAAGGACCAAACAAAAATTAGAAATACAAGCTAAGAGCAAAATAAAAATAATAAAAAAAGAAGTAAAAAGCCATCAAAATGAAAGAGATTCTTATACATGTATATCATGAAATTGGGCCGGACCAGGCCAGAGTTATTGGAATCTTATTAAAAAGTCCAAGTTCGCAGGTATAGACATTTCTAAACCCATACCTCTCGCAAAACCTTGGGTGATTCTACTTGCACTCAAGTAGTAACTCAGTACGTCCAAATAAAATTTAAAATTTTAGTTCCTATTACACTCTAATATAAATTTATTAATAAGAATAATATATATTAAACTTCAAAATAAAATATATATATATATTTTTTTTCTCGTAATACACCCTAATCATTTATACGTATTGTTCATATTCAAGATTTTTCATCTTCTTTCCAAGTTTCAATTGTTTTCTCTTTATCATTTTTCTCACTCCAAAACTTCAATCCACCCCACCAAACATGAACGGAACAATCCTCTGAAGAAAAAAAAAATTTTATTTGAAACTCAAGTAAAAGTTTTTGTCAAGGGACAGATTGATGTAACAAAATAGAAGAGTTTTTGTTCATTATATGCATCCTCAAGGTTTTATGTGAACCCTTTGCTTCCGCATAATCAAAAATAATTTTGCTTTTCTTTTTCTTTTTTTTTTTCTTTTTTTTTTTTTTTTTTTGTTTTCTTTCTATGAAGTATTGAGACGAGCCGTTTCCATTTAGAATTTCACAATCCCAACCCTAATCAGCCACCAATTCGAACCCAATACTTTTTAACGGAAAACATCTTTTATGAATTTTTTTTTTTCTTCGAAAAATATTCTTTTTTATTTGGTGGTGGTGATGGGACAAAGGTGCCCAATACTTTTTAACGGAAAACATCTTTTATGAATTTTTTTTTTTTTTCTTCAAAAAATATTCTTCTTTATTTGGTGGTAGTGATGGGACAAAGGTGGAGATAGAGGTGGTGGTGTGATGGTCGGATGGTGGCCGTGGAGATGGTGTGTGGTAGAGGAGGTGAGAGTGAAGATCAGAAATTGAATTGATTGAGTATCATAGTTGAGAAGTGAGGAAGAGATGGAGAAAGTTTTTTTTTACTTGATTTGTTTATTATTTGGATGTACCACAAATTATGATTTTATCTTGAATGATAATTAGGAAAAAAACATAGGGTGTATTGAGAGTAAATTATAATTCTAAATAATTTAATAAATAGTACCGAGAAAGTGGACGTACTTAATGATTTTTGGGATGCAAATAGATCACTGCAAAACCTTGCTTGTAGAGTTTAGTTTTGGAGAAATAACAAATCAGGGACAACTTCAAAAATAAATATTAATCTCATGAAAACTTTGAGTTTGACTTTTAATGTAATAAAGTTTTTCATTAATTTGTAACGGAGAGACTTCTCTCCAGTCTACTGTATGAAATGGAACATACTATTAGGTTCGTGAAGCCCACCACGGGTCCCATTTCGATAATTCGAAGTGTTCAATGTATAGAGCTCGTTGAATATTTCATATCTGTAAAAAATCACGTTGATTTGATATCAGTAGCCCCTTTATCGAAACACATTTTTATTAATTATAAATATGATTTTAAAAATAAATTGTTAACAAAAATGTGGTCCGATCAAGGGGATACCGATATTTGATCAACATGACTTTTTCCCAGGTATAAAGTACTCAACGAACTCTACACATTAAATAGTTTGAATCATCAATACGGGATCTGTAGTGGACCCCACAAGGCCAACAATATACTCCAGTCTACATAGTAAATTGAAGAGAAGCTTCTCCCAATTTGTAAATATATATTTTCCCTTAGCTTTTCATTAATTTGTAAATATATATTTTCCCGACATTTTATTATTTTGCACAGGTTAATTATTAATATGCTCTCTTTTTTTTTTTTTTTTGGAATTGAGATTGAAGCAAATTATAGAAGAATTTGAAAGAATCCAAACAAAGATCAAAGGTTGCGTTTGGTTTAGTTTTGGAATTGTGATTCTCTTTTTGGAGTTGTGATTTGATTGAGGAATTGTGAGATGAGTTTTGAAAAAAAAAAAAAAAATTTGTTTGGTTATAAGTTTTCAAAAGAGTTTTGAAATCAGTTTTGAATTTTGAATTTTGAAAAGAGTCTTGAGTTTTGAAAAGTGTTTTGAGTTATATTTTGAGTTTTAAGTTTTTCAATTTTTTGGATTTATTTTTTTTAAACATTAAAAAATGTTTAAGAATTTTTTTTTTTAATTTTAAATATATAACTATTATTAAAAAATTTGTTTTAAACATTTTATTTTATTTTTTAAATATTTTAATTTTTAATTTTAATATTTTAAACTAAAAACACAATTTCACACTCAAATCATAACCAAACACATAATTCAAAACTCAATTCAAAAATTATTTTTAAAACTCATAACTAAACACAAAACTCTAAACTCCACACCACTTTCAAAACTCTACACTCAAATCATAATCAACACATAAAAAAATTAAAATATTTATAAAATATTTATAAAATAAAATAAAATATTTAAAATAAAAAAATAAAAATTATATATTTGTGGTAGCCGAATAATTGGCGAAGATAAAGGAGGTATATTTCAGAAGCTTGACGCTAGCCGGCAGATATCCCGCAAGGATAAGGGGCCGAATAGGATAAATAGGCCGAATAGGGGAGGATCCCTAGAGCCGAATAATGGAAAAGATAATGATTGAAAAAGTAGGCCCTGGCCCCGAGGATTGGAAGAAACGAGTATAAATATAATGGCAATGGACTAGAAAAGGTATGCAAGAATCACTTCTAAAAACTTAGTGAACAAGCTTTCTTGAGTAGAGGAACTGACTTGTCCGTCGGAGTGCTAATTCCGGCACCCCACGAGTATTTGTATCTTTGGTGACTAGCCGAGGATCATTGGTGTCCTCCAGATCCAAGAGTATTTCAATCCACTTTCCCCACAATTGGCGCCGTCAGGAATACTCAAATACATCCATGGAAGGCGTGACCAAGATCCTCCGATAGCCACCGACGAGATCACACAAATGAACGACCCCACTAATATGCTCGGAAAAGAAACTATCGCTGCACGACGCAGCGTCTTGAACTTCGATTCGCCAACAACTTCAAAGACAAGAAACAATGCAGGCTATCATGGAACAAGCAAAGCAGAACGAACAAAGGCTCGAGAACATGATTGCTGAGAACGAACGACTCCGTCAAGAGTTGGCCCTGGAGGTAGCAAAATCTAGAGAGGCCATGGGCTAGGAACCAGAGCGACCTCCGAGGGCAGACGGGCAAAGACCTCGGGCTCGACCAAAGGATACCGATAGCAACTCCAACTCATTATCCACGGAGCTCGACGCAAGGGGACAATCCGAAACCTCCAGCTCCTCCGAAAAGGATCTGCGAACAAGGATCAACCGTAGGAGAAGCAGCTCAAACGAAGAAGACCAGCACGATCCTTTCGTTCGACGGATCGCAAGGGCGTCCCTGCCCAAGAAATTCAAAACTCCGTCATTCACTCTTTACGACGGAAAATCAGACCCTACTGATCATATCCGTCATTATAAACAGGCCATGACGCTGCACGCAGACAATGAAGCCCTCATGTGCCGAATATTCCCTAGCAGCCTAGGTCCACTAGCCGTCAGGTGGTATTACAAGTTGGAGCCAGCTTTGATTAAAAGCTTCCGCCAACTGCAAAAATCTTTCAAGGCCAGGTTCATCACCAACGAGGTACAACCGAAACAGGCCAACTCCCTCTGGGCTATGCAGATCCAGTCGGGAGAGATGCTCAGAGCGTACTCGGCACGATATTGGGAGTGCTTCAACCTTGTTGACGACGCTTGCAACGACTCCATGGCCATCACCGCCTTCAAAATGGGCTTACATCCTGACAGTGCTCTGCGCAGTTCCCTGATCAGAAGGCCCCCCAAAACAGTCTGGGCGTTAATGAAGAAAGTTGAAGAATATTGTAAAGTCGAAGATGATGCCCTGAGGATAAAAGCCAGACAAATCTCCAGCAAAACGACCCTCCCCGAAATTGCTCGACCAATAAGCTCCGTGCCGCCACCGAGCCCTGAGCCCCGGCAACGAACCAAGCGAGACAAAAGGCGGGACTCCCGCCGATCAAACGATCAGTGCTCCCACCGAATGAACGAACAACTACAAGTCGACAGCAAACGCTCAAGGCGAACCAACAAGAAGTATACGGAATTGACAGAGCCGATCGCGGCAATAATGACCAAAGTCCAGCACCTTCCATTTTTCAAGTGGCCGTCGAAGATGGTGGGGCCTCCCGACATACGGAGGAGGGACAGACGATGCGAATACCACAAAGATCACGGCCACGAAACCGAGAGCTGTTATGCGCTAAAGATCATCTGGAGGAACTGGTGCAAGATGGTCGACTGCAGCAATACGTGAGCAAGGGAAGGCCAACCACAGCATTAGCCTTGAGACAGGATTCACCTCCGCTTGGTGTGATCCACATAATCTACGGTCTGCCGGCATCCCCGACCGTGCATACGATTCAATTGCACCCAATTCCCCAAAAACATAACATGTCAACTCGGGCCCGGAGAAGTCTGGCAATTAAGTTTGATGACTCACCTCGTCGGAACGGGGCCACCACGCCGATCCTTTGGTCGTCAAATTACGCGTCTGACGGTTCGGCGTTGAACGATTCTCATAGACCCAGAAGCACTTGAAATCCTGTACTCTGAACTTTTGTTGAACTCGGCCTCAACGAGTCGGACCTATCACCGTCGTCTCAGCCACTGTTCGGCTTCAACACAAATCCAGAATACCCGTTGGGGAGGATCGTGCTACCTGTTCGAGCGGGCTCAAAAACGGTTGACGTGGAATTCTTGGTTGTGAAGCTTCCATCGCCGTATAATGCCATCATGGGGCGCCCCTGGTTGCATGTCATGAAGGTTGTCCCAAGCACCTACCATCAGCTTATGCGCTTCCCAACAGACCGTGGCATTGAAGAGATCCGTGGCTCACCGCAATCCGCGCGAACGTAGACTTTATGAAGATCCATTTACGGACCCGACTTGTGGGATCTGATGCTTGTACTGGTACCACGTTTTAATGAAAATTGATTTTCTTTGGCAAACTCTCCTTCAAGCCTCTTGGGGCCGAATAAGCCTCCGGATTCGGAGCGCCCTTCGTGGATGTCACGATTGGCCAAAATAAGTCTCCGGATTCGGAGCCCCCTTTTGGTGCAGGTCACCTTAGGGCCGAATAAGTCTCCGGATTCGGAGCGCCCTTCGTGGATGTCACGATTGGCCAAAATAAGTCTCTGGATTCGGAGCGCCCTTTGGTGCACGACACCTTAGGGCCGAATAAGTCTCCGGATTCGGAGCGCCCTTCGTGGATATCACGATTGGCCAAATTAAGCCTCCGGATTCGGAGCCCCCTTTTGGTGCAGGTCACCTTAGGGCCGAATAAGTCTCTAGATTCGGAACGCCCTTCATGGATGTCACGATTGGCCAAAATAAGTCTCCGGATTCAGAGCGCCCTTTGGTGCACGACACCTTAGGGCCAAATAAGTCTCCGGATTCGGAGCGCCCTTCGTGGATGTCACGATTGGCCAAAATAAGTCTCCGAATTCGGAGCGCCCTTTGGTGCACGACACCTTAGGGCCGAAGAAGTCTCCGGATTCGGAGCGCTCTTCGTGGATATCACGATTGGCCAAATTAAGCCTCTGAATTCGGAGCGCCCGTTGGTGCACGACACCTTAGGGCCGAATAAGTCTCCGGATTCGGAGCTCTCTTTGGTGCACGACACCTTAGGGCTGAATAAGTCTCCGGATTCGGAGCGCCCTTCGTGGATATCGCGATTGGCCAAAATAAGTCTCCGGATTCGGAGCTCCCTTTGGTGCACGACACCTTAGGGCCTAATAAGTCTCCGGATTCGGAGCGCCCTTCGTGGATATCACGATTGGCCAAATTAAGCCTTCGGATTCGGAGCGCCTTTTGGTGCACGACACCTTAGGGCCGAATAAGTCTCCGGATTCGGAGCTCCCTTTGGTGCACGACACCTTAGGGCTGAATTAGTCTCCGGATTCGGAGTGCCCTTCGTGGATATCACGATTGGCCAAAATAAGTCTCGGGATTCGGAGCCCCCTTGGCTGCATGACACCTTAGGGCCGAATAAGTCTTCGGATCCAGAGCCTGTTTTAATCAACTAATTAAGACGGAATTACTAATATGGTTCGCCGGACAAGGCGTGCCTTAGCCAGCCCACGAGTACGACCCATTCCGGTTAAATTCACATCCCGCCTAAGGCAAGGGCCGATCCCTGAATACAGGAAAAATATTTACGCTACACAAAAGCTCCGGTAGCAAACTTTCCGATAGCAAACTGTAGACGTCCCCGAACGCCCCGGGAGGGTTAGGTCCCGTTCCGTTCATATTGGGTTCACTGCAATTCGGACTTGATTTGTGTCGGTTCTAAATCTAAACCAAAGAGTCCAAATCTGGCAAATCGTTTGAGAAAACAGATTTTTTGAAAAGTAGTGCCAAACATGGACTGCTTTGCCAGATTACAGAGTCGCCACCTAAATATTTTATTTTTGGGAAATTTAGGAAACCCTGACTCGGTGCCAAAGGCCACGTGTCCGTCATCACCAAAGTTGCCTCGGCTCGAGAACTTGGGTACGATCGGGGAAGGTCAGCTATGAGCACTTCCTTCGCCGATCAAGACCGGCCTCTACTAACCGTGATATCAAGTTTTGAAAACATTATATGTTCTTATTCCGGTTATTAGCCTAGAGTTACTATGTTATGCGCACAGCAAACAAGTATAGACCAAATCGCCTAAATTGGAATAAAACATTACATGTTTGTTTTGAAAATGGTTTGCTACTCGCAAGTAGGCTAAAATGCAGGTTTTGCCACCCTCAAGTGGGCTTTTAGAAAAGACAGTTTTGCCACTATCTAGTGGGCTTTAAAACTCACAGTTTTTAATGCATTATCCCAATTTAGGTAATTCAACCTCCATCCACAGGCATTCAAGTAGTTATATCACATAAGCACTTAGCCTCATGGTAAGCATGCTATCATGGAAACATTCACACACATGCGATATGCTAAAGCATAAAAGCTCACCTAGTACTCCAAGCCAAAACAGAAGTTTATTAGAAATCCATGCATGGACCTAAGCATACTGAAATGTCTAGTGCAACACATGCAAAGATGTAATCTAGGCAGGCTCGGCTATCCTAAACATGGTATATGGAATGCTACAAATAACACGTATTCAATTTGGAATTGAAAGTACGATGCAGTTTCTATGATGTGTCGAGCCCGATGCATGTCAACAAATGCATGGATGCACGCATGCATTGCATAAGGTATGCTAAATTAAATATGCCCTAATCTACCATCGTAAGCAGGTAAATAAAAGGGAGAAAGAAATGGGGGTTGGAAGACATACACACACTCACACACCCTTATTACAAATATGCCCTCACACAGAGGGACCAAAAGAATAATACAGTCCCAAAATAATACAGTCCAAATACAGAATAAGTTAATTATTACAAAATTTCTAATTATCAAATTAATAACAACATAAGAGAAAGGGGAGGCCCAGCCCTGCCTCGGGATACGCGAACGATGCATGCTCGAATCCGACTTGCCCGGAAAACCCACGCCATAACACTGCTGCCTCTGTTTTTACTGCCCTGTCTCTCCAAAAATTACCTGAGTTCCAGAATGCCTTCCAAATGAACTATAGTGCACCACCGGCTAGAGGAAATGACCACCGGCCGCTTAAATTTACCACCGGCTGCTCTGGAGGCTATCGGCTGAAAATATAGTACCGGTCGGCACATTATATCGCTTTCGGCGTAAAGTTCCTGCAGGGGATGCTTTGATGAAAGAAGCAGACCAAAGAATGCATGGCATGGGTTTTAGGCATATGTATGCAGCCATTGCCTCCTATCATGTTTGGGAACTCAAGGAAGCATGACCCTTGGTTCTTGGGCCATCAATTATGCATGTTGATACATGATGGCCTAAGGAACCAAGGTTGCATTTTAATGGTAATGCATGCAAACAAACAAATGAAATCCAAGGCCTTATCATGTGTTAGTCAAAGGTCATGGTGACCAAGAATTGAGACGAGTTGCACCACTTAAAGTGTGAACCCCTCTCAACCCTTACACTTGGTTTGACACCCCAAACCAAGACATGGAATGCATGTATGCAACATGGCTTAAATGATGCAATATGAGGTTAAATGCAAGGCATACCAAATGCAATGCAACATACTATGGCAAGTGTGCAATACTAAGCATGCAAGGTGCAAAGTGTAATACAAACATGGACCATTTATGCAATAGAGTTAGCATGTGACAAGACCTCATTACTCAAGCACACAACAAACATGATGCAAGCATGCAAAAGTGGAATTAACCACAATGGGGCAGCCCTCAAACCAACCCAAAACAGTGGCGAAACATGCCCAAAGTGGTGATCAATACTTGTGCAAGCATGCAAGTCAAATGGCCTAAGATTAAGGCACAAAAAGGGAGCACCCTTCCACCACTACCAAGACCAATCATGGCATGAATTATTTAAGCAAAAACAGAGTTCCATCATGCAAAAATAAACCCAAAAACCTTGATATGGCAGCCCCAAAAATGCATTAAACATACAAGCATGCACAATGCCCTCTTTAAAGCATAAGAGACCAACACTTCAAGACATGGAAGAGGTGATAAATGGAGACATGTGAGCATGGTATAGGGACTGAAATAGCATGTTGAATGACTCCAAATCACTTAAATAGCCTAACCAATGCATGTTCATGGATCACATACCCAAGGCTAACAAGCCATAATGCAAAGCAACTACATTAAGCATGCCAAAAATGGTAAAACCAGTGGCCAAAAGACCTAGATATGGAAAAATGATGCTAATATCTTCATGAAGTGAGGCTCATACATGCAAGAAACATGGCCTAAACTCATGGCTCATTTCTAGACAAAGTAGAGCATTACAAAGAAAGTGTAAGATGCAAAGCCCAAATAGAAAAATTCCCTTCTACAACACTGAAGAGGGACACAAAATATGAACATTTTCAGTTTATGACAGCCCCGAAATCAGTATGAAAACATGCTAAGAATGCCATGCAAGAAATAGGCCAACAAGAGGCTATAACATGAGGTACACCAAAAATTCATCAAACAAGAAAAGACCCTTAATGAAATATGTCCATGGGGTCAGAATATGACCCCTTTCAGTTCTGATGATGGCCCAAAAACAGAAGCAAGATAGGCTAACAAAGCATGCAAGATTACGGTAAATAAAAGAGATTATGAAACAAGTGCAAGATAGGGGTCCCAAACAAGGTTGAGCCCTTCTTCAATGTTGAAGAAGGGTTCAAAATGAGCCCACTTACAGTTTATTACATGCTCAAAAACAGATTATACACAAGCCAAACATACTATGCAAGATTATGGCATAAAGAGGGCTAATGAAGGAAGTGCTAGCTACTGTCCTCAAACAGCAAGAGGTCCTCAATCAAACATGAAGAGGACCTCAAAACATGATGATTTTAAGTTTAGGTTGGAGCCCAAAGATACGAGAAAATACGGCTTAGATATGAAGCAAGAAAAGGCTAGAAAGGGGAAGAAAATGACTCACCCTTGTAGAGTAGCAAACTAGCAGGTTTTGATCCAAGGAAATGAGCTTCTAGCCTTTGCAAAACAGCCCCAAGTTGCTGGAAAGGAGCAAGGGTGCCTTGTGCTATGAGTTGGTGAAGGAATGGCCCAAGAACAAGGGTGTTTGGAGGCTTGGATGGGATAGATATAGAGAGAGATGGAGGGATATATGTATATATCAGAATGTATGTATATATCATTTGGTTTTTTTGTTCAAAACCTCCAACCCTTTGCAATGGGAGAGAAGGGCTCTTTATATAGGCAATGGACTAAGCTCCAAGCTTCTCCAAGAAGCTAAAGCAAAGGGGCAAAGGGGCAAAGGGTGCAAGGCTTATTTGAGAAGCTTGGACAGCTGGTAGGCTTCTTGAGGAAGCCAAGACAAGGGGTCAAGGCTTCCTCAAGAAGCCTTGAGCAAAGGATGCACCAAAAAGGGCCAAAAGGTGGTTAAAGGGATAAGTGATAGCTGCGGGTCTCAAATGGCCGAGAGCCCTTCAAAAAAGTTGAAGAGGGGCTCAAAATAAGACACTTTGTAGTTTACGACCAAGTCCAACACTGTGACGACCCAGAATTCTTCCCTCCGCTCGAGCAGAAGAGTTGACGCTCGAGCGGACTTTTGGAGTTTCCAGCAAATTGTGCAGACGGCCTGAGATTCTAGGAGTTGTGATTCTCCGCTCGAGCGGGGGAGTTTACGCTCGAGCGGACGGCTTTGTTGGTCTGCACGCTCGAGCGGAAGAGTTGACGCTCGAGCGGGCCTCTAGGTTGAGTTGTATTTCTGAGGTGTGGGTTTGTTTTGGACATTTTTATTAGTGTATTTGGAACCTTCTTATTTTATTTTGGAGTATTGGTTGTGGTGGTAATATGATGGTAAAGTAAGATTGGGCCAAAAGCTTTAATTAGAATAAATTGTCGGCGACCAGCTGTCACTCTTTTATCCTTTTCTTTGTCCACACTTTGAATTTGGATGTGAGGTTAGAACCATTGAAAAGCTTATTTCCGGGGCTGCAATTTGGACACAAGAACGACCTAAAACGGAGTTCGGATGGGAGAGTTATACCTATTCAAAGTTTCGGAATCAGGTTGAGGTCCGCTCGAGCGGAAAACAAATCCGCTCGAGCGAGAATTACGGACAGGCTTTAAGAACGGGATTTTTGGATCATTTCATAGATTTCCTTCAACCCTCTTCTTTCCTCTTTGCCTTAGTCCGAAACCCTAACTCTCAAACCTTTGATTTCACCCATTTTTATCAACAATCCACCATGGTCTTGGCATGTAGGATGGAGAACTAAGGAGGATCAATGTTTCTACCCGATTAAAATTTGGATTGGTGAAAGTTTCTTCTCAAGCTCACCCCTTTGCTTGATTGTTGAGGTAAGGGTTGAAGACTCTTTAATATTTACATCCATAGATAGGTTGGGGGTGTCTTCATTGTATAATGGTGCAAGTTTTCATTTATGTTATGAATATGGAAGAAATTATGAGATTTTGGGAATTTTGGGGTTTGAACATTGGGGGTTTTATGGTTTGAAGATATTGGGAGTTAATTGATGGGTTTAAATAATGGTTTATGAGTCCTAGATGTGTAGTTGATGGAAAAATAGTGTTGGGTTAATAAGTTTGATTATTTCTTGAAATCTCATTATTTTCTTGAAACCCTAAGTTTCTTAAGGATGATAACCAAAGATTTAACCCAAATTGAATGTAAAATAATGAAATTGACGTATTGAATTATGTATATACAAGTTTAATTGGAATTTGGTGATACTTGGAAATTATGTTTAAATTTGCGAACAAACTTGTTAGAAGCTTTGTGAATCATGTCTTAGTGAGGAAGGAGATTGGGGGGAAGGGTTTGTTGATGATGTGGATGATGTAAATTGAGCCTTAGCAATTTAATTTGAATTATGTGAAATTATATTTGGTAGCACTGAGTGGAATGATGTTAAATAGTTTGGATTATATTGGATGGTGATAATTATGTGGAGTTATGTTGATTACGTGGGGTTGTGTTAATGTTGTTGAATTGAATTGTGTAGGGTTAGTCAGAGGACGGACCTAGCATCTAAACACTGTGAGTAATAGTACTACAAATGTACAAATATGCCTTGTTTACCATTAAGAATATTGGTAACAGCATTCTATTTTTCGTGAGCTAATGTGGTAACGTGTTTGTTGATTGAGAATTGATGTGAACATTGAAAGAGTTAGCACACATCGGTATGATTCAACCTACTTCAGATTTTGAGTTATGGCTATTGATTATTGTCAATATACCATCTTATGAATTACCCATACTTCATACGAATTGCATCTGACTATTAACACCGTAAAGTTGGTTTATAAGTTATTAAACTGTTGATGTTATGGTATCTATATACATTCTGTAATGGTAGTACGTATGTATTTCCGAAGCGCAAGCTATATACTTTGTCTTGTGTTATCAGCTATCAACAACGCTTTTGTTAAACTTATGTTATGTATTTTCGATACCATGATACTGAAATGATTGGTTTTGAAAAGCTATGATATGTTGGAAATGAATGAGCAGATGTTGAGTTTTCTAAAAGTATTTGTGGCACCCTTAGTCCGGATGGCCCTCGCAGGGTAACAATACCGTGGCCTATAGCCCTCTCCGGGGTAACAATAATACCGGTGTTGGTATCACTTTGTGGTCTTGGACCTACTGTTGTGATCTTCGGACCTGCTGTGGTCTTGGACCTACTGTGGTCTTCTTGACCTACATTGTGGTCTTGACCCACCTACGATCCGATGGCTAATGGGTGTACCACATATGATCTTATGCAAAATCTGAATATGGAAATAATTATGAAAATGATTACGAAAATGGTTTGGAATCTGGAAATGCATAAGACTCTGTTTCTGATAAGATTATGTTTATGATATTTCTGGACCGTTAGGTCGTTCTAATATTTTCTGGTATGGAACAAAGTGCTGTACGGAACGAAGTGCTACACTTTGGTGGGAGCCACCTTTGGAATCCGTACGAGCCACCTCTTGAGTCCATACATCTGTTATTTCTGTTATCACGCTTATGCGTTTTGTTATTTCTGTTAGTTCTGCTACTTCGGTTATTTCTGTTACTTCTGATCCCTGGACCTATGGTCGTTCTGCATCTGTAGGCTTATGGCTGTTTTGGAATTAATCACGGAATGTAGTTAATAATATGTATCTGCAACTATATGTTTTGATTAGTCAGGTTAAATATCACAATGTTTATGTACTATTATTCACTGAGTTCGCTCATTCTGTATTTTGTCTGTCTGTTTCTGTAGGTAGCCCATCGGGAGTTCAGTCCCAACCTTTAAAGCTTGTGTTCCTCTTGTCAACCTTGAGGCGTCCAGGCACCACCGCTGCTTTTGTAAAGTTTTGTCGAGTTTCAATTTATGCATTAGATGTCTATTTTTGGGTTGATTGTAAATAATTCCTTCTTCATTATTATTTTTGTTATGTGCCTATTTGTGGGGTTGAGTCGAGGCATGTGGATGTAAACTGTCTGTATAATATTTACTTAGTGTGATGTTGAGATCCTGGCATGTTAGAAGTAGCTCAATGGATGTTATTCGATGTATTTTATATTATTGCATGCTTCCGTTCAGGCCCCATAAGATATGTATAACAGGTTTAGTGTCTGGTTTCGAATGGGTCATGCCCAAACTTTTAGGGGCGGGGTCGGGGCGTGACAAACACAGCCCACAAGTACGCCTAAAATACCGTGCAAAACAGGCCTAAAAAGAGGTAAAGAGACAAGTAACAGATGGAGATGTCAAACAGTAAAAGGTCCTTAATCAAACATGAAAAGGACCTCAAAATATGACTATCTCAAGTTCGGGTCGGGGCCCAAAAATGCAAGATGAGGGTTCGGGAGCCGAAACACGCAGTTTGGGGCCCCGAAAGTGGGCTGTTAGGCACCGGAAGTGGTGTCCGACCACGAAGTTGGTCTCTCGGACCACAGTGTCCCTCGAAAGGGAGTAAATAGGATGCATGCCAAAAACCGGGGCAATCGAAGATGGTTAGGCAGTCCCGAATCGAGGCACACGGCCTGACGGCTCCGAAAACCGGGAACTGGGCTCCAAAATGGGAAAAATGGCCTACGACCACGAAACGTAGCCTACGGCCACTGAGAGATGATCTACTAGACCTCTCCCTCCCTTTGGGAAGAGAAAACAGAGAAAACGGAGCCTGGTTCGCAAACCGAGGCAAAGCACAAAAGAGTCCGGAAGTCCGGAGGCAAGGCTCGTAGCCGGGACTCCACAACCTCAGAACGAGCACAATATGCAACATCACCAAGCGCTCAATTGATGATGTCTGAGTCTTAAGGTCGGTCAAAAATGGGGTGTCTACAGTTGCCCTCTTTGACAGAACTTGAAAGTCATAAAAATGACGGGAGTGAATGTCAAAGCCCAGAGACGACCCATTTTTGACAAGGCCGAAGACTTAGACAAAGCATACAAGCTACAGATAAAGATATGCGCCCGAAGGCAGGGGCAAAATGCAACTGACAATGCAAGAAGCCGAACTTATGATCATGCAAAGAAACATAGGGACGTATCCCGGTGTTTCGGAAATGTATAAGCATTGGAACGTATTCCGGATGCTCTTAACCAAAGATGGAGAAATATGGGGACGTATCCCGGTGTTTAGGGACGTATCCCAAGGTTTAGGGACGTATCCCAAGGTTTAAAGACGTATCCCAAAGGTTAGGGACGTATCCCAAGGATTTAGGGACGTATCCCAAGGTTTAGGGACGTATCCCAAGATTTAGGGACGTATCCCAAGGATTAGGGACGTATCCCAAAGGTTAGGGACGTATCCCAGAGGTTAGGGACGTATCCCGAGGATTAGGGACGTATCCCAGAGGTTAGGGACGTATCCCAAGGATTAGGGACGTATCCCAGAGGTTAGGGACGTATCCCAAAGATTAGGGACGTATCCCAGAGGTTAGGGACGTATCCCAAGGATTAGGGACGTATCCCAAAGGTTAGGGACGTATCCCAGGGATTAGAAAGAAAGAGAAACATAGGGACGTATCCTGGTGTCTCGAAAGGAAGGAGAAACATAAGGACGTATCCCCGTGTTTCAGAAGGAGAGAGAAACATAGGGACGTATCCCAGTGTCTCGAAAGGAAGGAGAAACATAAGGACGTATCCCCGTGTTTCAGAAGGAGAGAGAAACATAGGGACGTATCCCGGTGTTTCGGAAAGAGAGAAGAAACGTAGGGACGTATCCCGGTGTTTTAGAAAGGTATAAGCATTGGAACGTATTCCAAATGCTCTAAACCAAAGGAGGTCTAACCCGTCACACGCGCGAGGAGAAAGAAAGACAATTGCAAGTGACCAGGTGCATAATAATGCAAGTAATGAGCATAACAATGCTAGTGAAGTGGGTGCATAACAATGCAATTGGAACGTGCATCACAATGCAAGTGAAGTGTGCGTGACAATGCATATTTGAAACAAAATGTCAAATAAGGGAATACAAGCCTTAACGAGACCAGATAAAAACGCGACCTCCGATTTACCTTTCGGAGGGGTTTGCAACACATTCAGCTCAAGAACGGGCACACCCTGTTCATATTAGAGAGAGATAACATCTGCTGCTGCTTTAATTGCCATTCTGACTTGAAGCAGGCTTACACTTGGGATAGAGGCACGCTCATTCTTCGGAACACTGACAAGGTCTGAAGAGGTACATACGGAATGCGATCTCGAAGCATACCGAAGTTGGAACAAACTCAGATGCCCGACATTTCCCTCTTTTGCTTTTGCTTTGTAGTCCGGAACCATTATAGCTTTAGATAGGTCCTGTTTCTACTATTCACACTTATCGGGGGTGGTCCCTGCAGTTTTCGAAAGAACAAATTCCTTTTTCGCACAAATGTGGAGAATGGCACAGCACTCTGAGCACATAACAAATCATTTTTGAAATTGAGAAAATGAGTTCTCGACCGGGTATTGAGCCTACAACTGAACACAGCAAAGACGACCCAACAACGGAAAATAAAGGAAAACAACCTAAACACATCTATTGACACTTGAAACGACTCAAAACAAGAATCGAGACAAACTAAACACAACGAAAGACTCAAATGCGCACAGGGAGCCTGTTTCACCGGGTATTATTTCCCACCCTTTCTCATTTGTGATTCTCACATCACTCGGCATTCAATCTCTTGTTTTCTGAAAAAGCCCTTTTCTCACTTTTTCTCTCATCGCACATCTCTCTATTCTTCAATCTCTCATTTTTCAATCCCTCTCCTGGATGGTTGATGGATAAACCGCAAGTTGTGGGCTCGTGCCCCTAGCATTCTGCTAGATTCTTCTTCTGGTTCACAACAATGAGTTTCTCCCACAAAGGGGTTGCGTTACAACTGGGTGTGTAGCAAATCTGCAGCTGACATCGATTGATGATGCTCTGCCAGGGAGTTTGGACGTGGTTAGATCTGTCCAGATGAGGAAGTGGAACATCTTGATCCATTCCAGTTTGTGCTTCGCACTTGGCTTGATACCTCGTTGTTCGGAGGGTAAGGAGAGAGATTTTCGTGTTGACTTCGGTTGTGCCCTCTTGGCGAATCATGCCCTTTTCCTAAGTGGAGTGCCTTTTCTAGCAAGTATTTTGACAAAGGGGAAAAGACAGAACACTTGACTCAACTGTGCCCCTAGTTCATCATTTTGACCATTTTTTTCGTTTTTGGCTTTCTACTAAAACAATTTTGACCAAAATAAGAGTTAGATTAACATGCTTGTTCGATTTTTGATTTGAAATCATGCAAGTCAGGTTGTAAGCACTGAAAATTTTCCCTTTTTTTTTTTTTTTTTTGGGTCTAAGAAATGGTCCAGTTTTGGAAAAATGGAGTGGTTTTCGAGAGAATAGTCAACCTCAGTAAAAATTCTCAAAAACTGTTTTTGGCAAACGACCACTGCTCAACAAGTACGGAACCTACCCTTGAGATGCGCAACCTCGAATCCATAATAATGGAAAATTGCCCCTTGTCTAAAGGATACCGCATGGCAATGGAAAGTTGCCCCTTGTTTGAATGGCACCGCAGCGCATTGAATGGCAACGGAAAGTTGCCCCTTGTTTGAACGGCGCTGCAGCGCATTTGTAGTCAGTCCTCAGAGCAATGAACACAACCAGACTCTCGGATACAGAGAAGACAAAGATGGCCAGAACCATTGCATAGACAGTCGAATTTGAAGTGTTTATGGCTGGACTTCAAAATGAAGTTGCCTACGTATCCCAAACATGGGAATCAAGCCTTACGTAGTTCGGGGTTAAGGTACACTCGGGTATTTAACCTCTCCTTTTTATGCTCTAACTTTTGCCAAGGCGCCTGTTGCAGGTTTTCAACCTTGCGAGCTTTGTTTTTCTTTTTCTCTTTTTTTTTCTTTTTTTTTTTTGTCTTTTCATTCTTCTCTTTTTTTTTTCTTCTCCTTTTTTGCTTTTTTGCTTTTTTGTATTTTTGTATTTCTTTTTTGTATTTTGTATTTTTTTTCTTTGCTCTAACTTTTGCCTGGGTCGCCCTTCCGGGTTTTCGGCCCAGCGAGCCTCTCAAAGGGTAAAAGTGTAACAAGTCCATGCCAAATGGTTTTGAGATTGAAGCCCTCTGTATCCAAGAGAGTGGCTGTTGTATTGATTTGCAGAAAGATACACCTTTGGCTCTTCGAGCACATCGGATATTTTTTTGCCCCTAGTTCGAGGGGTGCTTCTGATCTAGCTTTGCAAGCTTCTTTTGACAACATCTGATCCTCTTGATCTGACTTCGGTGCCTCTTGTTCGAGGGCTACTTCAAATCTGGCCACACATGCCTCACATCATGATTGTCCTTTGAACGTTCTGAATCCAAGTTCAAGATTTGAAAGCAAAGGGGTTGAGTCTCGAGGCCGAGAGCGATCCTAAGCTGCACAATCTCAAGAGCGATTCCACACATGTCTTCGCAGGACCGCGCAAAACATTTTTTTTGAAAGTTTTTACGAAAGCGACAAATCGCTCGCGCTGAAGACAGTGCAGAACCAATCTGGATCAAAGCTAGGGTCCTTCCCAGTACTCACACTAACAAGCATGATTTCATTCATTAAGGGCTTAGCATGCCTCTCTTTCTCTCAGTTTGATCAAAGTTTTGCAAATCCCGAGGAATTCCTCCCTCTTCGTTTTCACCGCAGTGTTCGAAAAGTTTTTAAAAAAAACTTAGGTCAATGCAATGATTTAAAAGCACAGAAAAGACACAGCTTCTAGTCAAATACTGCCATTTCATTTAGAAATTCTAGCACAACTGGCACACGGCAGAAGCAAACACAAGAGTGTGAAAATCACTGCTGTTCCATTCAAATCTGTTGGCACAACTGGCTCCTCGGCAGAAACAGACTCAAAAGAAAGTGAAAAGACAAACACAAAACAAAATAGTGAGATCCGAGGTAATATCCCCGGAATCACCCAACTCCAATACAACAGATCGACTAAACCACCACAAGCCAGACCCAAAACAAAACGACTGACTCAAAACAAAGAGACAGACTCGAAATAACATAACAAGACTGACCCAATACCCAAGTCAGAATGTACAAAAACCAGCATTCACAAATGCTCAAAACAGTACGTGCCATACGCCACATCTGGAGTAAACTGAGCGCCGCTCGCAGGTGGTCCATCCCCTGATCACATCACATTATCCCCCCACAGGTTCACTGATCAAGTGCCGATAGACTTTGCAGAGCTTGGTGCGGGGATGACCCCATTGTCAATCAAATTTTGTATCTCATGGCGGAGACGGACGCAACTGTCAGTGTCATGACCGGTTTGTTGATGGAAAGCACAGTACTTAGCCGGGTCATGCTTTGCAAGGAGAGGATCGGGTAGGGGGCGTTGTTCTAACAGTTTCAGATGTCCTTTCCTGAGTAGGACCCCTAAAGCCTTAGACAAAGGCATAAAGAGTGGGTGAAGACCCTCTTGCCTCGGGTAGATAGTCTGAAGTTCGGTTTGAAGTGGGCGCACCAACAAAGGGGGTCGCTTGGTGTGGTGGTGGTGACCATGTCCACATCTGAAGTCCTAGCAAGTGCATCACCACCGTGGTTGCATTCGAATCGGTTGAATGCCCTCTTGCTCTCGTCTTGGTCAATCGACCCTACTTCATTGCATCCTCGACCAGACTCCCATCTCATGTAGATCTAAAAGGTGGGAAAGGGAGCACAATCATCTTTTGCATAAGCTTGGATTGGAGGTTGCGCACAACCATCCGTATTTCATCCTTATCCGCTGGCCTAATGGTCATCATTGAGGCCTTTGCTCTCCATCGGGTCACAAATTGAAGACGCTTTCCTTAACCTCTTGTCTCTCGTCGTCTCGAGATCACGGGTTGTAATCTCGATTTGTGTTATATGAGTATTGTAAAAGCGAAGGCCTCGCCATCTCATCCCAATTCCTCATAACATCGTCTTCCAACTTGGCATACCAGATGGCCGCCACACCGACAGTCGGTCCTTTGAAACGAGAGACTTCAGAGTCGTGAGGCCCATCGGCCTTAAGATATCTGAAAACAATCTCAGGTGCACCATGGGGTCCCCGGACCCATCAAATCGGTCAATTTGAGGCATCTTGAACCGATCTGGCAGCGTCACGGCTGGGTCCGTGGATCCATCTTCAATGTCAGGGATGGTCTTGACTCCCTGGGATTTCTTGAACAGCTTTTCAAGCTTGCTCAACTTCAGTGCTGTGGCATCCGTCTCGAACTCAAAGGGAGAGTCCGGTAGGTTGGTGGGTGTTTTGATAATCGGGAAAAATTGGGGGCGAGCCGCCCTACCGGAATGTCTGTACCTTCCTGGACATTTGGCGTCTCCCCAGGTGCTAGAGCTCCTCTTTGGAGGAGCGATGCGGCAGATGCCCGCTTGTCGCTCTAACCTGGCAATTGTCTCTGCCTGTTAGGCTATGACCACAGCCTGTTGCTTGGTGAATTCAGATTGACGGACAGCATCTTGCTGCATGGTTTTCATACTATCCTGGAGTTGGCGCACCATCTCTTCCAAACTCGACATATTGTCCTGATTCGACTGAGCAACCGGTATATATGTGTCTGCAGTAGGCTCGGAAATCTCAACCCGACTACTCAAAGATCACTGATCTGGTAGCTGTTGTACTGGTGGTCTGTGCCTGACTAGCCTTCTCTGGCCTTGATTACCCTTGAACTGAGTCTCTGACTTGACAAAGTCTATCAGCACAAATCCAATGTACCCGGGAGATAGTGGAGCCTTCTGAAGCTATGGTTCCAAGACTACCTAGCAAAAGGGAAAACAGACAGCATCTCAGCTCAACTTCACCAAAACAGATACGAGCAGAGCTGAACGACTGTGTTCTATTACTGATGACTGTTCCCCGAAATCACTGCCCCAAATCTGAATCTGATACCCGCAGATATAACTGATTCTCAAAAATACTAATACTGGTGCCCGTAGGCCGGATACCCAGACTCGCAAACTGGTATATGCATTCCCTGTAAAGATACACTCTAAAAGCACATAGCAGGTAAATGAGAGCCAATACACCCCTATGTTGGGGTAGGGTTTCCCTGTCCTATTTTGTCAGGAGCTAGGGTTTCACTACGCACGCAGCGGTTTCAAACAACCTAATATCGGGTGAGCAACCTGTCCTAGTTTGGAATGGTCACTACGGATTTCGATATGCACTAGGTCGAATGGTCAAAAAGGGTGCCCCGGTAAAACCGGGGTTTGTGTTCCCATACTGGCAGAGCCAAGAATCGTCAGCCTTATGGCATGCTTTGACAAAGTCATGCCTCCAGCAAACCGCTCAGGAATAGCAGATGGCCAACACGGTGTTCCTAGGCGCACCAATGCACATGCAATGCAAAGAAACACATAAGTGTAGTCAAAACAGGATATCACGAGTTCGAGTCAAGCTCTCTAAAAATCCCCAGTGGAGTCGCCAAAAACTGTAGACGTCCCCGAACGCCCCGGCAGGGTTAAGTCCCGTTCTGTTCATATTGGGTTTACTACAGCCGGACTCGATTTGTGTCGGTTCATCTGAACCAAAGAGTCCAAATCCGCAAATCGTTTGAGAAAACAGATTTCTGAAAAGTAGTGCCAAACATGGACTGCTTTGCGGACATGAGTCGCCACCTAAATATTTTATTTTTGGGAAATTTAGGAAACCACGACTCGGTGCAAGGCCACGTGTCCGCTCATCACCAAAGTTGCTCGGCTCGAACTTGGGTACGATCGGGAAGGTCACTATGAGCACCTCTCGCCTTGCAAGACCGCCTCTACTAACCGTGATATCAAGTTTTGAAAACATTATATGTTCTTATTAGGTTATTAGCCTAGAGTTACTATGTTATGCGAAAGAAACAAGTATAGACCAAATCGCCTAAATTGGAATAAAACATTACATGTTTGTTTTGAAAATGGTTTGCTACTACAAGTAGGCTAAAATGCAGTTTTGCCACCCTCAAGTGGGCTTTTAGAAAAAGTTTTGCCACTATCTAGTGGGCTTTAAAACTCACAGTTTTTAATGCATTATCCCAATTTAGGTAATTCAACCTCCATCCACAGGCATTCAAGTAGTTATATCACATAAGCACTTAGCCTCATGGTAAGCATGCTATCATGGCAACATTCACACACATGCGATATGCTAAAGCATAAAAGCTCACCTAGTACTCCAAGCCAAAACAGAAGCTTATTAGAAATCCATGCATGGACCTAAGCATACTGAAATGTCTAGTGCAACACATGCAAAGATGTAATCTAGGCAGGCTCGGCTATCCTAAACATGGTATATGGAATGCTACAAATAACACGTATTCAATTTGGAATTGAAAGTACGATGCAGTTTGTATGATGTGCCGAGCCCGATGCATGTCAACAAATGCATGGATGCACGCATGCATTGCATAAGGTATGCTAAATTAAATATGCCCTAATCTACCATCGTAAGCAGGTAAATAAAAGGGAGAAAGAAATAGGGGTTGGAAGACATACACACACTCACACACCTTTATTACAAATATGCCCTCACACAGAGGGACCAAAAGAACAATACAGTCGCAAAATAATACAGTCCAAATACAGAATAAGTTAATTATTACAAAATTTCTAATTATCAAATTAATAACAACATAAGAGAAAGGGGGGGCCCAGCCCTGCCTCGGGATGCGCGAACAATGCATGCTCGAATCTGACTTGCCCGGAAAACCCACGCCATAGCACTGCTGCCTCTGTTTTTACTGCCCTGTCTCTCCAAAAATTACCTGAGTCCCAGAATGCCTTCCAAATGAACTATAGTGCACCACCGGCTAGAGGAAATGACCACCGGCCGCTTAAATTTACCACCGTCGCTTCGAGGCTTTCGGTGAAAATATAGTGCCGGTCGGCACATTATACTGCCGGTCGGCAGAAAGTTCCTGCAGGGGACAGTTTGACAGCAGCAGCAGACCAGCAATGCATGGCATGGGTTTTTAGGCATATGTATGCACGGCCATTGCCTCTTATCATGTTTGGGAACTCAAGGAAGCATGACCCTTGGTTCTTGGGCCATCAATTATGCATGTTGATACATGATGGCCTAAGGAACCAAGGTTGCATTTTAATGGTAATGCATGCAAACAAACAAATGAAATCCAAGGCCTTATCATGTGTTAGTCAAAGGTCATGGTGACCAAGAATTGAGACGAGTTGCACCACTTAAAGTGTGAACCCCTCTCAACCCTTACACTTGGTTTGACACCCCAAACCAAGACATGGAATGCATGTATGCAACATGGCTTAAATGATGCAATATGAGGTTAAATGCAAGGCATACCAAATGCAATGCAACATACTATGGCAAGTGTGCAATACTAAGCATGCAAGGTGCAAAGTGTAATACAAACATGGACCATTTATGCAATAGAGTTAGCATGTGACAAGACCTCATTACTCAAGCACACAACAAACATGATGCAAGCATGCAAAAGTGGAATTAACCACAATGGGGCAGCCCTCAAACCAACCCAAAACAGTGGCGAAACATGCCCAAAGTGGTGATCAATACTTGTGCAAGCATGCAAGTCAAATGGCCTAAGATTAAGGCACAAAAAGGGAGCACCCTTCCACCACTACCAAGACCAATCATGGCATGAATTATTTAAGCAAAAACAAAGTTCCATCATGCAAAAATAAACCCAAAAACCTTGATATGGCAGCCCCAAAAATGCATTAAACATACAAGCATGCACAATGCCCTCTTTAAAGCATAAGAGACCAACACTTCAAGACATGGAAAAGGTGATAAATGGAGACATGTGAGCATGGTATAGGGACTGAAATAGCATGTTGAATGACTCCAAATCACTTAAATAGCCTAACCAATGAATGTTCATGGATCACATACCCAAGGCTAACAAGCCATAATGCAAAGCAACTACATTAAGCATGCCAAAAATGGTAAAACCAGTGGCCAAAAGACCTAGATATGGAAAAATGATGCTAATATCTTCATGAAGTGAGGCTCATACATGCAAGAAACATGGCCTAAACTCATGGCTCATTTCTAGACAAAGTAGAGCATTACAAAGAAAGTGTAAGATGCAAAGCCCAAACAGAAAAATTCCCTTCTACAACACTGAAGAGGGACACAAAATATGAACATTTTCAGTTTATGACAGCCCCGAAATCAGTATGAAAACATGCTAAGAATGCCATGCAAGAAATAGGCCAACAAGAGGCTATAACATGAGGTACACCAAAAATTCATCAAACAAGCAAAGACCCTTAATGAAATATGTCCAGGGGGTCAAAATATGACCCCTTTCAGTTCTGATGATGGCCCAAAAACAGAAGCAAGATAGGCTAACAAAGCATGCAAGATTACGGTAAATAGAAGAGATTATGAAACAAGTGCAAGATAGGGGTCCCAAACAAGGTTGAGCCCTTCTTCAATGTTGAAGAAAGGTTCAAAATGAGCCTACTTACAGTTTATTACATGCTCAAAAACAGATTATACACAAGCCAAACATACTATGCAAGATTATGGCATAAAGAGGGCTAATGAAGGAAGTGCTAGCTACTGTCCTCAAACAGCAAGAGGTCCTCAATCAAACATGAAGAGGACCTCAAAACATGATGATTTGAAGTTTAGGTCGGAGCCCAAAGATGCGAGAAAATACGGCTTAGATATGAAGCAAGAAAAGGCTAGAAAGGGGAAGAAAATGACTCACCCTTGTAGAGTAGCAAACCAGCAGGTTTTGATCCAAGGAAATGAGCTTCTAGCCTCTGCAAAACAGCCCCAAGTTGCTGGAAAGGAGCAATTGTGCCTTGTGCTATGAGTTGGTGAAGGAATGGCCCAAGAACAAGGGTGTTTGGAGGCTTGGATGGGATAGATATAGAGAGAGATGGAGGGATATATGTATATATCAGAATGTATGTATATATCCTCTGGTTTTTTTGTTCAAAACCTCCAACCCTTTGCAATGGGAGAGAAGGGCTCTTTATATAGGCAATGGACTAAGCTCCAAGCTTCTCCAAGAAGCGAAAGCAAAGGGGCAAAGGGTGAAAGGCTTATTTGAGAAGCTTGGACAGCTGGTAGGCTTCTTGAGGAAGCCAAGACAAGGGGTCAAGGCTTCCTCAAGAAGCCTTGAGCAAAGGGTGCACCAAAAAGGGCCAAAAGGTGGTTAAAGGGATAAGTGATAGCTGCGGGTCTCAAATGGCTGAGAGCCCTTCAAAAAAGCTGAAGAGGGGCTCAAAATAAGACACTTTGTAGTTTACGACCAAGTTCAACACAGCCCACAAGTACGCCTAAAATACCGTGCAAAACAGGCCTAAAAAGAGGTAAAGAGACAAGTGACAGATGGAGATGTCAAACAGTAAAAAGTCCTGAATCAAACATGAAAAGGACCTCAAAATATGACTATCTCAAGTTCGGGTCGGGGCCCAAAAATGCAAGATGAGGGTTCGGGAGCCGAAACACGCAGTTCGGGGCCCCGAAAGTGGGCTGTTAGGCACCGGAAGTGGTGTCCGACCACAAAGTTGGTCTCTCGGACCACAGTGTCCCTTGAAAGGGAGTAAATAGGATGCATGCCAAAAACCGGGGCAATCGGAGATGGTTAGGCAGTCTCGAATCGAGGCACACGGCCTGACGGCTCCGAAAACTGGGAACTGGGCTCCAAATTGGGAAAAATGGCCTACGACCACGAAACGTAGCCTACGGCCACTAAGAGATGATCTACTTGACCTCTCCCTCCCTTTGGGAAGAGAAAATAGAGAAAACGGAGCCTGGTTCGCAAACCGAGGCAAAGCACAAAAGAGTCCGGAAGTCCGGAGGCAAGGCTCGTAGCTGGGACTCCACAACCTCAGAACGAGCACAATATGCAACATCACCAAGCGCTCAATTGATGACGTCTGAGTCTTAAGGTCGGTCAAAAATGGGGTGTCTACACAAACTAATAGCAAACCATTAAACCATACGAAATGACGTGCTTAACCATTAAAAGTTGGGATCAGGAACATTCATCCGGCATAGCTAAACAAAAGATTTTCAGAGTAAGACTCAACTATATGAAATAACACTTTTTATTTGATTAAAAAGTTGTTACATAGACGCAATCCGCGTTCGAACATTACAATATCTATCTCTTCTAAGACAAATCAACCGATTAAAAAGTTGTTACATAGACGCAATCCGCAATCGAACATTACAATATCAATCTCTTCTAAGACAAATCAGCCGATTGATCCAACTCTTGTCATTTGAACAACCATCGCGGCTCAAAACGCATCGATCTAACCGCGCCCGAATCGGCATGTCGCCGGGCCTCTGACACCATCGACAATGTCAAGGCCAAGATCCAAGACAAGGGAGATTAGGGGCAGCGGTCGTTGTGTCTCCTTTCGGGGCGATCTGCTTTAACGACTTGGAGGCTGACGTGTTTTTAGTTTCTCTTTTCAGCGGTCCACCTCCCACACCGGAGAATCCTCTGCCGCAAACCATCTGGGCACCAAGTTCGGCCGGAATTTGAGCTCCTGCAACTATCACCATCTGATGGTGAGAACTCTTGAGCATCCCACGCAATAGATGCTGGTGAGCCAAATATGTTTGATTGCATGAGGCGCCTGCCGCTTTTATTCTCAGCAATGGCTGCGATCTCGAGGCCCAAATCCTGAAGTGATTTTATCAACACTAAACCCCGCGTGACAGGCGTCGGTCAACATTCTCCATGACCTAGTTAACCCAACAGTTGGCTAAAACGCGCACAAGCTGCGCAAGGGCAAAAATTATCTAGCCCAATCAGCTAGACATCTGGCATTCGAGCTAAGTCTAAAAATGCAAAAATGCCGTAACCCCTCCGATCCCTGGCACACGGCTTCTTCAAATTTCAACAACACACGCCGCAATGGCTTTATTCAAAAGTAAACGGCCATTACATGTAGGCCGATCACGCCAACGAATCGGCGTATCGATTTAACAGATGCTGAGTCTGATTGATGTATTTACGTCTATCCAAACATTTATGCAATAAAATTAAACACGGACACGCCGAATACGAGAGACAATTTGATATTTTCAATAAAGCGTCTTTTATTCAAAAAAACCAAGAAATTACATAACTGCGAACGCGACCAGCGTTCGAACCTTACAATAATTAAAGTCATACGACGTCGCCCTCATCCTCACTCTTCTCAACCTCGAAAGCAGAAAACGGAAAGTCCTTACTGTGGTAGAGAGGTGACGCCGAAACAATGCCTGACAAGCGAAGAGATTCGGCGACTTGAGATGCTTTGATCCAACCATGCCTAAACCCACGATTTTCACATCAGCAAACTTGTTCGGCAAGCTTCTCCTTGGTCTTTTGGATTCCAACCAAGCGCCCTTCGTGAAAACCTCTTTCATAAGACCTCCCCTTTGCGGACTCCAATGCGAACATGCTCGCCGTTTCACGATCGGCAATGGCAGCGCTTATAAGCCGACTGGTAACCCTCTCTTCTACGATTGGATTCACCCGCCCTGCTGGTTGTACCTGAGTCGCTTTGATATTTCTTAACTCACGTTCAGCCGCCTCCACGCGAGCCTCCAAACTGCGGATATGCTCTTCCTTTTTCTTCATTTCTCGGCGGGCGGCGCGCAATCGCATGCCAACTTCATAAGCCGTATAGAGCCCTTTCACCGCCCCATGAATGCCCTCGCGAAACACTTCGTAGTCCTAACGACCAGCCATTGACTGCTGAACTTCTGGAGGAAATATTTGTCGAGCAAACTCGACCGCCACGTCTGGATCTCGAACGATCAAGTCCGCTTCCGTCATGGGCCTATTCTTCACAAATACTGCAAAACTTAACGAGCACGGATTCGCGTTTGACCTCCTTTCGACTTGGGTGTGTGGCGATCTCCCCTGGGACTGCCTATCCCGTCTGGGCGACCTACTACGACGTCGAGGAGATTGACGCCTCTCTCGACGCGTAGAACTCTTACTCCCAGCATGCAAGAGCGCACCACGGTGTTCACTTCGATTCCTATCACTGCCAAGCTCAGCCAATGTCTTGGCTTCCCCTTTGCTGTTAAAGAAGAGTTTGTTCGACATTCGCACAATAGATTTTCTCTCAGGAGTTTGAATCAGATACCTACCAGACTCTTAAAAGCTGTACCTTTGATCATTTAACACTCGCAGAGGCAGCACGATCGAGGCAAGTTCATTAATCGCGAAACCCAATCGCCTGACGCCGACTAAGTTGACGGCAGGACAAGCTATTGGCTCAAGATCTTCAGTCTAAGTGCGTAGTACCCCAGCCGGCTCACGAGTTGATTAGGGCAAGAGCAGATTCATTAATCTATTCGGTTCAAGTACCCCAGCCGGCTCACGAATTGATTCCTCAGAGCCAGAGTTCTTATCATGAACCCCCTGGGGCAAGGGCAGATTCATCAATCTAAGGGTCCAAGATCAGTAGGCAGTGAAATTGCAAATGGTGATTTTGATGGGATATGTTCAGCCTAAGTGCGTAGTACTCAAATTACCACGAGTTGATTAGGGCAAGAGCAGATTCATCAATCTATTCGGCTCAAGTACCCCAGCCAGCTCACAAGTTAATTAGGGCAAGAGCAGATTCATCAATATATTCGGCTCAAATACCCCAACCGGCTCACTAGTTGATTAGGGCAAGAGCAGATTCATCAATCTATTCGGCTCAAGTACCCCAGCCGGCTCACAAGTTGATTCGGGCAAGAGCAGATTCATCAGTCTATTCGGCTCAAGTACCCCAGCCAGCTCACGAATTGATTCCTCAGAGCCAGAGTTCTTATCATGAACCCCCTGGGGCAAGGGCAGATTCATCAATCTAAGGGTCCAAGATCAGTAGGCAGTGAAATTACAAATGGTGATTTTGACGGGATATGTATTGAGTCTGCAGGAACCCAAATATTGACTAATCTTTTCCTCTCTACCTTCAGTGGTTAGCGACATAAAAAATAAAAAAATAAAAAAAAAATAAAAAAAAGAACGCACAAGAACTGTTGATGAAAACTTCAGATTCAAGTAAGGAACAAACAAAAGTTTGGACACACGATATTGTATGTACGGTTTGTTTAGAAGAGTTCTAGATAAAATCATTCGTGCCACAGTAAAATCATCCGGTTCACGAGTTGACTGGCAAGAGCAGATTTATCAATCTATTCGGACTAAGTACCCCAGCCGGCTCACAAATTGATTCAGAGCTAGAATTCTTTTCATGAACCCCCTGGGGCAAGGGCAGATTCACAAATCAGGGTTTCCCCAAAGATATGCAATTCCATTTTACCAAATGCATTGACAAACACGTAACTCTTTCATTAAAATTAAACCACGTAACTCTTTTATACAAAGTGTGTGGTGGTAGCAAAATTACAAGAAATTTTCATTAATAAATTGCGCAGATGCTAACCAATTTATACATGAAAACTACCTCGAACCAACAAAGCACTATCCAAAAGAAGAAAAACAAAACAAAAAGACGCCGCCAAGAACGGCTCCCGGATCACTGCGTCAGATCGATTCAAGTGGCTCAACATCCACCGCTCATAAGGAATTGGCAAATCAATGTAACCTCGGCGGCAAGGGCTTTGAGCCACCCATGTTTGAACCCACGATTCTCAAATTTGGACACTTCTTCAACATATTTCAGAGCGACGCCTCTCTGCCTCAAAGGCCTCCGATTCGGCTTTCTCATGCCGCCTTAAGCTCCTCTAACTGAGCCTGCTTGACAAGTGCTTTCTTGGAAAGTTTGAGCGATTCTCGCCAGATTTGCCCTACCCTCAACATCAACACAAAGTCGTTCGCTCACGAAGCATTCGGCTGACGCTAACCCTCTCTTTCTCCGCGCTCACAAGACTTCCATTTCACTCTCATAATTTCAACTCGCCCTACTTTTTCGACCTCGACCTCTGTGTGCATATGGTCAATTCTCCCGAGAGCAACACGCAGGCGACGACCCAAGTCGGCGATCCTTCCAATCGTCTGCAAAACAATTCGGTATAATTAGACGCCTTTAACAAACAAGAGCGAAATGAAGGTGACCTACCAGGAGTGCCGATTGAGGAGGTAGGGCAACGGCCATAATATCGCACGCACCAAGGCTTTGTTGTCACCGGCAGAAATTGAAGCCGCCAGCTCGAGCCACTACCGATCCTCGGCGGTCAAGTGTCGGATAAAATCGGCATATCCCTGATCTTTGGCTGAATAACGAACGGAGCGACCACGTCCGATTGTTCAAGCCGAGGCCGTTTGCTACCAGGGCCAGCTTCTGAATTTGCTTCTCCCTCGACACCACGCTTTTGGCCTTGCTTCGGAATCAGTCGTTCCCCATCGGCCTGTTCTCCACCCTCTTCTCCCGTGTCAGACACAGCAACCTCAACCGTCCCCTCAGAAACGGGTACGAAGGGCTTGATCAAGCCGATCCGATTCGCGATTCAAATTTCTTTCGGTGGCTATCCGCCGCATTTTTTCGCGCCATCTGCGTTAGGCTTTCCTTTGCCATACCCTCAAAGAAATCGCCGGGTAGATCTCCCAAATTCGCAAAAATATCCCCAGAAGAGAAATCTGCTCGTCCTGAGGCGGATGGCTCGGTGGCCTCAAATGCCGGCGTCTGACCTCGCCGCCTCTACAACCCCTCAAGACTCCCACCGGATCGGCAATCACCTCTACAACCGCTCGTCTTCCCGAATCGGTTACGAGACCGACCGCCTAAGGTTTTTGAAGTCAGAAGATAAGGGCCGAGAGTCGTTGATTCCGAATGGAATCGGAATGTTGTCTGCAGCCGAGAAAGTAGTGTAAGTGGGTTCGTACCGAAGGAGAATATGGGCGGCTCTCCCTTGTTTTTGTACGTTTGGGCGGCCGAAATATGTGAGTGCAGTCTTGATTTCCCCAAGAACTACGTCGTCAACCGAAGTCAGAATTTTCTTCAACCTATTACCTGCAGAAGATAAAAAGAAATTTAGGGAAAAGAGCCGAATAAGAGATAGACCAACAAACATAAGACATTGTGTGGCAACCTGGGTCACCCTTATGTCTGGGAATAGGATCCAGGTGATCCTCCCCTTCGGCGAACTCCCAATTACCTCGGACGTTGACCATCACGTCGTCAACCCGCTTACCAGAACTGGCAAGCATATTCACCAAGTGATGATCAGTATCTTTGGCCCTGAGAAAATATCGCCCCAGCCGACCGGAGGATTTGGCTAAGGCGTAACAATGCCGAATGGCCGGAATCCCAAGGTTACCCCTAAGGCGTCGATTCAACTCTACAACCCCCATGATGATTCGAAAGAAATTTACATTGGGTTGAGAAGGAATCAAACCCCAATAGCGGAGAACGGCCCTAAGAAGTGGGTGTAGGGGGAAACGAACCCCGCCCTCCGCAATGGATAAAAGGGGGAATACGATCGTGTTTTGATCTTCCCTCTCCATGTCGAGAGCGTTGTCCGTTACAAGGGATAAATGGACGTCGTCAGGAATAGAAAAATGTTGCCGGAAACCGGAGATACGATCCTCAGAAAGGAGGTCTTTCAAATGTTTGGCCATCTTAGCAAAGAACTAAATATTCGCCGAAGCTAAAATAGCAAACAGAAAATAGGATTACAAAGAAGGGAGAAGGAGACTTACGAAGAGCAGATGAGACAAGGGAAGACGGGAAGAAGTTGCAGAAAACGCGAGTCACGGAGGGATATGCACTGGCGATCCAAAAGTCTCAGAAAATCGACGAAATGTGAATTCGAAAGGACCAAAGTTTCAAATCGCAAAAAATGCTGAGATACACATGAATAGAGCGGGAAAGCGTAATGATGAGCAAAAAGGCGTGCGCCTCTTGACATATTGGGGCACGCGAAGCCGCCTGACGCTAAACTTCTCAAATTCTGAACCAAACACACAGATCAACTGCCGTCAACAGGGAGTTCGAAGGGCAATTGTGGTAGCCGAGTAATTGGCGAAGATAAAGGAGGTATATTTCAGAAGCTTGACGCTAGCCGGCAGATATCCCGCAAGGATAAGGGGCCGAATAGGATAAATAGGCCGAATAGTGGAAAAGATAATGATTGAAAAAGTAGGCCCTGGCCCCGAGGATCATAAGAAACGAGTATAAATATAATGGCAATGGACTAGAAAAGGTATGCAAGAATCACTTCTAAAAACTTAGTGAACAAGCTTTCTTGAGTAGAGGAACTGACTTGTCCATCGGAGTGCTAATTCCGGCACCCCCGACCGGAGTATTTGTATCTTTGCAGGTGACTAGCTGAGGATCATTGGCGTCTTCCAGGATCTGAAGAGTATTTCCAATCCACTTTCCCCACAATATTTAATATAAAAAATAAAATTTTTTAATATTAAAAAAATACAGCACATAAATGTATGAAATATAGTGCACATTAAAATAAATAAATAAATATTTAAAATATAAAATATTTACCCTAAAAATAAAATTAAGAAATTTTTTAAATATTTTTAAAAAATAAATCCAAAAAATTTTAAAATACAACTCAAAACTTTTTTCAAAACTCATAACCAAACAAATTTTCTCTTTTCAAAACTTAATGTAAAACTCATAATTCAAAATACGACTCCACACTCAAATTATGATTCTAAAAATAATTTTAAAAAATAAAATAAAAAAATAGTTTTTTTAATTTTTTCTTTTAAAATAAAGTTTTGAAAAGAGTTTGTTTTTGAGTTTTAAAATTAATTTTTTGAATTGAATTTTGAGTAATTTTGAATAGTGTGTTTGGTTATGAACTGTGAAAAGCGATTTGAAAATTTTGCATTTGGAATCATGATTCCAAAGGAAAACCAAACACAGCCAAAATGAATGTATGAAAGATATGAAATTAAATCATTTGTTTTTTTTATTTGATCCAGAAAAACCAACATTCCAATCCAGTAACTAAACTTTGGGTTTGGTTCAATAGTCTTGTAGCTATACCTTAAGGTATGGTGAAAGAAAGGTTAGAAGTTCGAGTTCATAGAACAGTTTTTTTTTTTTTTTTTTTTTTTTTTTTTTTTTTTTTTTTAGTCTGGAACCCAGTAAGTAGATAACTATACATACAACTCAATTGGAGTGTGTGTGAATGTTGGGCTTGAATTGGAGTGAAGCTTAGATGTGATAAAATAACAGCTCACAGCAGCTCAGCTTCCACTACAACAAAAAACATAATTGGCGACCAAAATATGAACTTTAGTCGCTGAAAGTGAGGGAAATGGCGACTAAATTGGAGTTTGTCGCCGAAAAGTAGATTTTTAGCGACTAAAAGAGTTTAGTCGCCGAACAACAGGTTTTTAGCGACTGAAACGAAGTTTTGTCGCCTAATGTAGGTTTTCAATGACTAAAGTTTGTTTAGTAGCCAAAAGTCACGGTTTTAGCGACTAAAATAATTTAGTAGCGAAAAGGTATGGTTTTGGCGACTAAAACAGGTTTAGTCATTTGAAAGTTTTGCCGACCAAAATCCATTTTAGTCGCCTCAAAGTAGGCTTTTGGCGAAATTTCGTTTAATTCGCCAAAGCTGCTTTTGTAATTCGAGAACTGTTTTTTAGCGACAATTAAATAATTAGTAGCCCAAAATAATACAATTAGCGACTAAATAATGGTTTTAGTCGCCAAAAGTGACTAATTTTTTTTTTTAGTAAATAATTAATTTTTGACATAAATTATTTGAATTAAAAAATTATATTTATAAATATAATTTTCTAGTAATTGCTTTTAATATACTATATAAATAATATATATTGCACTATTACGCATGGGAGGTTGGGGTGGTCTAGTGGAGCCGCGTGTGTGAGTGAAAAGCGATGGCGGCATGGCTTGGGCGTCCCGAGTTCAAACCTTGGGAGGCGACAAGGCAAAATGTTTTTTTTTTTTCGAAAGACCTTTGGCGACCAGAATTTAGTCGCGAAAGTTCTAAATAATAAAAAAAATACTATTAGCACGAAAAAGTTTAGTCGCCAAAGGTCGAATTTCAAAAGTTATATTGCAATTGGCGACAAAATATTTTGTCGTGAAGACCTGTCTATTGGCGACTAACGGGTTTTAGTCGCCAAAGGAATCATGACAATGTATTGGCGACAACGTTGGCGACTAAAATTTTAGTCGGGAAAAGTGAATTTAGATTTGGCGACCAAAATATGACCTTTGGCGACTAAAAATTTAGTCGCCAAAGGTGTATTTTCTTAGTGTTCGTTCACAGAAGACCAATCGGCTTTAGCAGAGCACTATAACAAGATGTCTCACCACAGCTGACTTCAAAAGTAGAACAACAATCCAGGACTCAGCGGCTTCAAAGCAATAGCTCCAGCAGTCACATGTGTATTATCAAGGCTAGGTAGTTAGTTTGTTAGAGTTTAACTATAGTTTAGTTAAATGGTTATGGTTAGGTTAAGTGTATCAATCTTGTATATATACTATATCCTTTGTATAATGTAGATTCATTTAGTAAATCAATGAAATAAATATTTTCTTGTTTTCTCTTTATGGTATCAGAGCATCAAGCTCTTGCGAGCCTTGATCCTTCAGCAGTAGTTCATCAATGACTTCTCCAAATACCATAGCTGCAGTACCATCCTGCTTTTCTCCTTCAACACCATCTTCTTCGACTTCTATGTCTTCACCTATCACATTGCCTTCAAATCTCACATTATTAATCTCCAATCTTAGTGCCTTTGTCACTACAAAGCTTGACTCCTCAAATTACATAGTTTGGAAAAGTCAATTGCGGAACATCTTGCAAGCAACAAAGCTTCTTGGTTATGTGGATGGATCTGAGGTATGTCCTCCATCAGTTGTGCTAGATTCAAACAATCTTGAAGTCTTGAATTCAAATTACACTGTATGGTGCACCATTGATGCACATTTACTAAGCTGCATTACTGCAACTCTTTCTCCATCTATCTTCACCACTGTGATTCATTGTCAAACTAGTCAAGAAGTCTGGAGTGTTCTTGCCAAGAGATTTACTTCTCTTTCCAGATCTCACATCTATCAATTGAAGAATAAACTAAATCAAATTGTTAAGAAAGGATCCACAATGGAAGAGTTTTAACATAACAAATATATGTAGTTTATTAAAAATATAATATCTAACAAAAGGTATAAAGTATCACATTCACATCCACCAAAAATTTTATGTACAAAAATCATCCACATAAAATTAATAAACACATATCATTAAAATTAATAAAAAAAAAATTGTTCTTATAAACTAATTATCAAAATATATATACATATATATATATAATAAATAAGATAGAAAAGCCAAAAAATAATTGAAGAATAAAAATAAAAAATAAAATAGGAGAGAGAGAGAGAGAGCGAGAGAGAGAGAGAAAGAGGGATCATTTCAAACTGATATCAGATCAGCTTGCCTTTGTGGTTAATCATGCCTGCCAATTCATGCAAGCCCCCTTGAATAGTCATTTTGCCTCTGTCAAAAGGTTGCTCAGATATCTTAAAGGCATATTAGGCCATAGTCTTCATTTCTCTAGTGGTCCTCTTATTCTTAATGCTTACTTTGACTCAGACTGGGTTGGCAATGTGCTTGATAGAAGGTCCACTACTGGATATTGTGTTTACCTTGGTCCTAACTTAATTTCTTGGTTTGCCAAAAAGTAACCAACTGTGTCTCGGTCTTCCTCAGAGGCTGAGTATAGAGCCTTAGCTCAGACCTCAGCTGAACTTAGTTAGCTTGGTATGTTGTTGGCAAAACTTCATTGTCTTGTGCCTGTTCTTACTCTGTGGTGTGACAGCTTATCTTCTATTGCTATGTCTCACAGTCCTATGTTTCGTGCTCGAACTAAGCATATTAAAGTAGACTATCATTTTGTTTGAGAAAGAATTGCAGCCAAGGAGATTCACATTTGTCACATTCCTACCACTGATCAAATAGCAGACATTTTCACCAAACCTTTGTCTGTGGCTAGGTTTCAGTATCTTCAAAGCAAACTCTTAGTTCTTTCCAGTCCTATGAGTTTGAAGGGGGATGATAAGACAGCAACTCACAAGCGGCCTCACCCGGATACCGGCAAAGAAAAGCACGCCAGCGGCTTCAAAAGCGAGCGGCTTCAAAGCGACAACCAGAACTCTGCAGCTTCAAAGCAATAGCTCCAGCAATCACGTGTGTATTATCAAGGCTAGGTAGTTAGTTTGTTAGAGTTTAACTATAGTTTAGTTAGACAGTTATGATTAGGTTAAGTGCATCAATCTTGTATATATACTATATCCTCTATATAATGTAGATTCATTCAGGAAATCAATGAAATAGATATTTTCTTGTTTTCTCTTTAAGATGGACTCAGAATTGTCCAACTCAGCTTATTTTAACCACTAATAAGTAAGGGTGTAAAATGGCCCAGCCTGGCCCGCCATCGGGGATAGTGGACTCCTGCAAAAGATTGGGCCAAGCCGATCCACTCCCGCAAAATCTCAGCCCAGGCCCAAGCCCAGGGGATACTTAAGTGTCGGGCAAGTTGGTAGGCTAAGCCTGAGCCTGGGTTCGGGCTTGGGTCAAGCCTAGCCATTGTTTTATTTTATTTTTCCATCACAATAGCTTGAAAATGACATTGGGCCTCAAGTGGACCGGGCCTTGAGCAAGTTGGTGGACTGAGATTCGAGTTAGGTCGAGCCCCAAAACACATGGCCCACGTCTAGGGTTACAAGCTAGGCTCGGGCTTAGGCCTGGTTGGGCTTGGTCGGCTTGCAAGCGAACTTTGGATGAGTCGTGGGCCAGTGGGCTGATTTTACACCCCTACTAATAAGATTCAAATTATATATTATTAGTGCTAACTCTGAGTTTTTTTAGGTCCAAAGCCAACAATAAATATGGGGCATTTCATACATATTAAAAAAAAATTATACTCACAAAAAGTTTACTAAATTTTGCTTAAGGGTTAATTACACTTTTACCCCCTAAATTATACGCATTTTGTTTATTTGGTCCCTTAACTATTGCTTGTGTTTCTGTAGTCCCTAAACTTTAACAAAGTTTGTCTATCAAGTCCAATTTGTGTCTGCCATGCAAATCATTAACGAAATAGCGTTGCACGTTCATTCCACGAGATATGAAAGGCTTTTACGGAGGTCAAAATGGACATTTCATCCTCAATCGCACGTGCCATACACGTGAGGCAAATTGGGGTAACAAAAATGGTGCTGGAACTTTTGCAAGTCAAGAGCCAATGCCAAGGAGACCACCACATGCTGCTGTAACTTTTGGAAGTCAATGGCCAATGCTAAAGAGGCTACCTGCTGCTACAACTTTTGCAAGTCGGGCTCCAATGCCTATAAGACCAACACCACCTGCGGATGCAACCTCTATCACTCAAGCCTCAAGACTGAAAAGGGCAGCACCAGCCAAGGAAGGCACATCCAAGAAGAGAGGGTGAACACAGTAATAATGTGGGATTGTTTTTTGTGTTTGCAATGAATTTCATGTCAACTATTTAGTAATGTAGGATTGTTTTTTGTGTTTATAATGAAAATGAACTTAAAAATTTTATGAATGGAAATGATGATGATGTTTTTCTTTAAATGGGGGAAAGGAGGCTGATTTTTTTTTGTTGGTAAACACAATCAACCATTATAGAAGATTTGGACACACAATTTTTCCATACAAAACCTTCCATTCATTACATATCCAACAACTTACATAACAAATATATTACATAGGAAATAACCAACCATTTTCATTCCACTCACACAACCCTCACTGCACCCTACACAACTTGCCAACCATCAATATCTTCTTCTACAACAACAACAATACCAAGGTGATAAGCCAAGACACAACCAAACAAACCCAGAGTATTTTCTCTTTAGGTCCTATCTTGTCAAAACCCGCGAACAAACTTCTTGATTGAGTTGTAATTTTCTGTGCATTTTTGTCTTCCTCGCTCGAGCGAAGAAGTACTCACTCGGCGAAGGCGTATGCGGCTTAAAACCCGAAGAAAAAGAACGCAAATGCTCGAGCAAAGCATTGGTGGCTCGGCGAAGATCAATGGCGAAGCGGCGAAGGATTGGTGGCTCAAGCGAAGGATTGCGTCCATTCAAAACCTGAAAGAGTTTATCTCGCCGAAGAGTTCGGCGAGAGCGAAGGCGAGGCACTAGTAGAAATCACGCGAGATAAACTCCTCGCTCGAGCGAGATAATCTTCGCTCGAGCGAGCTTCATAATCTGGATTTCTAAAAGTGATTAGTTTCTTCCAAAACTAGGATTCCTTTTGGTTTTCTATAAGAAGATGGTTTTCTCCTAAAACTATACTGACTCTTCCCAGATCCTATTCAAGAGTCCTAGAGTTATTGTTTGAAGTTTTCTTCTGAAATTTTTGATAGTTTTCCTTGATGTTCTTGAGAGAGTTCTAAACTTATGAATTGAGATCCATACATCAAGGAGTTTGATACTTTATATTCAAGAGAGTTCTCTTCGGTGGCTTCTGAAGATCAAAGACGTAGAGTTTCAAAAGGCGTTTGATTCTCTACGTAGTCATTAATTCGACAAGCAAAGTTGTGGAATCAACTTCAGAATTGATCAGTTCCGTGACGAAGGCGTAGTGAAAGAGTTACAGAAGATTCGAGGACAAATTGACTGGGTTGGGTAATTTGTGTATTATCTTTGTAATCTTTTGTTCTTCAGTAGTGGATTGATTAGTGGTGGTTCGCCAGTGGTTTTTTATTACAATTGAAGGTTCTTCAATTGTGGTTTTTTCCACGTAAAAATCATTTGTGTTGATTTATTGTTTATTCCTAAAAACAAACAAACTAAAATCACTCTCGTACATGCTTGTTGATTTTAGATTGAGTGTTTTGAATAATTGGGATTTGGAATATTTTAATCTTGATCTAATCACGAATCACTTAGGATTTTCAATTGGTATCAGAGCAGGTCACTCTTTGTTTTATCAAAACTATAGGAGTGTGATTTTGTGTGACTAGTATTATGGATTCTATTCGTGAAGGTAACTCAACTCATAGACCTCCTTTACTCGACGGTACAAACTATTCTTATTCGAAAGCTCATATGAGAGCATTTTTAAAATCTATCGATGAGAAAGTTTGGCACTACGTGGTCTTTGGGTAGAGTGAACCTATTGTCACCATCGATGGCATTGATATTCCTAAACCCCTTGATAAATTGGACACAACTGATTACCAGAACTCGAGTTAGAACAGCAAGGCTCTCAACTCCCTCTTTTGCTCCATCACACCTGAAGAATTTCGTCGAATTTGCACGTGTGAGGTAGCAAAAGAGGCGTGGGATATTCTTGAAACAATTCACAAAGGTACTACCTCTGTCAAAAGGTCAAAACTTTAACGTCTCACCTCCGCCTTTGAAACCCTTTTTATGTGCGACGATGAGACGTTTGATGATTTCTATGCAAAACTCAGTGATATCGTGAATTCCTGTTTCACTCTCGGTGAAAAAATCCCAGAAGCTAAAGTTGTTGGAAAAATTTTGAGGTCCCTTCCCGAGAGGTTCCAATCAAATGTGACAGCCATTGAGGAGGCTCAGAATGTTGATACCCTCAAGCTCGATCAATTGGTTGGAAATTTGCAGACTTATGAAGCCCACCAAATTTCAAAGAAAAAACAAAAAGAAAGTGTGGCTTTCACGAGTGCTCATGAGACTGTAAAACCTCCGGAGACTGAATTTGATTTAGAGTCTAAGATGACGGCTATGCTCACAAAACAGTTTAAAAAAATTTTGAAAAAGAAACCTAATTTCAGAGACCCTATTTCAAAAGATAAGAGTACTGATAAACCCAAAACTTTTCCACCAAAATTTGCTCAAAAAATTGAAAAGAAGATTGTAAGGGGGTAAGGGGTCAAGTGCTATGAATGTCAAAGGTTTGGCCATATGTCCCTTGAATTCCCTTCGAAAAAGAATCGAAAGAAAGTCTACACTGTGACCTGGGATGATGAAAGCGGGTCGGAACAAGAACCCAAAGAACCTGAATCCGGTGAAGATGGGGATAATGCTTTCATGGCATTTTGGACTACTTTTACTCAACCTCTTCCGAAGCCTTCGGAAGTAGCTCGTGGTCAGAACTTGCATCATGCTCCCATCTTTGATGGGACTAACTACCTGTATTGGAAAATCAGAATGAGGGCTTTTTCTGAGAGCTTTTGAACCAGAAGGTTGGCAAGCCATTGAAGAAGATACAGAAAGTGCAGATAATCCAGGCAATCAGAGAGCCCTGATCACTATTCGTGGTGCAATTTCCAATGAAGAACAGCAATGGGTTGTTCACTGCACAAAGGCTAAAGGTGCATGGGAAATTCTGAGCCAATTCCATGAAGAAAGAGATTCACCTCCACCACCATCCAGCAACTTATCTGCCTTGGTTGCTAGAGTGGATGAGGTCAAGGAGAATGAAGAGCAAAAAGAGGATGATGAAACATCTGAAGACAATGATGAAATCAATGTCGATGAACTACAACAAGCTTACGAAAAGCTGTACGAGGAATCTCTGAATTTGTCCAAAACCAATGACAAACTCTCTCTCAAACTCAAAACATGTGAGAACGAGAATGTCCGACTAAAATGAGAACTTGTCACAGAAAAACAGAATGTCATCAAGATCTCAAGTGACAGGCAAGACTTATGTGGAAAACTCATATCCTGTGAAACTGAAAGGAATGAACTTTTGAAGGTGTATTCCATATATGAAGAAAAGCTTGAAAGTCTTGAGTTGTCACAAGCTGCACTGGAAGAAAGAGTCAGTCAGAAAGATGAAGAACTCCGTATCGCTAGAGCAACAATTGCCATGTGGAACAAAGGTTCCAAATCTCTAGAAGACATCCTTGGGTCTCAACAAATGGGTTGTGACAAAAGTGGGCTAGGCTATGGTGCAACAGCTCACAAGGGACAGGCTTCTACCTCACATAACTTGAAGACTCAAGCAAAAGGAAAGCTGAAGATAGACCAGGATGATCCTTCTCTTCATCTACCGAAAGTGGGTAAGATCAACAAAAATGAGGTAAAACCTGTGTTTATTTGTTATCATTGTGGTAGGTATGGCCACATTCGTCCTTATTGCTATGAATTGTTTGGTAAGGTGTCTCAAAAAGGTAGAAATTCGAATACTTTTTGGGTTAGGAGACAACCTTACATGTCTAGGCGGAATACCAAAATTCATGAGGGTGCTCACAACGCCAAGACTTTGACCAAGACAAAAAGGATTTGGGTTAGGAAAGATGATTTGACTTGTTTAATTGTTCACACTGCCTTAAAAGCACGTGACTCACACATGTGGTATCTTGATAGTGGCTGCTCTCGTCACATGTCCGGTAACAAATCCTACTTCACCTCTCTTGAAAAATATGAAGGAGGAATTGTTACCTTTGGAGATGGCGGCACTTCTAGAGTCATTGGTAAGGGGTCTATAAGTGTTGCTGGTCTTCCCAAATTGGATAATGCTCTACTTGTTGATGGTCTTAAAGCAAATCTTTTAAGCATTAGTCAAATGTGTAATTCCCATCATGAAGTATTGTTTTCAAAAAATAAATGTGAAATTTTGGATAAAAAGGGAAATACTGTCTTACATGGGGTTCGCACATCTGATAATTGCTATGGGATTGTTACTACTGATGATCTCACTTGTCACTCTGCCATCATAAGTAACATTGATTTGTGGCATCAAAGATTAGGTCGCATGAATTTCAAAGACCTAACTAAGATAGCCAATAAAGAGCTTGTGAGAGAAGTACCTAAACTGGGTAAGAATTTGAGCCATGTGTGTGGACCTTGTCAACTTGGAAAGCAAACTCGTGCCCCTCATAAAAAGGTGAACAGCTTTACAACCAAACGTCCTCTTGAATTGGTTCACATGAATTTAATGGGTCCTACTCACACTGAAAGCATTGGAGGTAAAAGATACATTTTTCTAACTGTTGATGATTTTACTCGGTTTTCTTGGGTAAATTTTTTGAGGGAAAAATCTGATACGTTTAATGCTTTTCAGGCCTTAGTCCTTAAAATCCAAAATGAACAGGGTGTTTCCATTGGTCGTATCATAAGAATCCGAACTGATCATGGTCGTGAATTTGAAAACTGTTCATTTTCGGATTTTTGTGATATGCATGGAATTAAGCATGAATTTTCTGCACCTATTACTCCACAATAAAATGGAGTGGTTGAGAGGAAAAATAGAGTTGTTCAAGAAATGGCTAGGGTCATGCTCCTTAGTAAGAAACTTCCTCCTAAGTTTTGGGCTGAAGCCCTAAATACTGCGGTTTATGTCATAAATCGTGTGTATTTAAGGCCCGGCACTTTACAAACTCCATATGAATTGTGGAAGGGATTGAAACCTAACGTAAAATACTTCAAAACTTTTGGGAGTAAATGTTACATCTTCAAAGATAGGGAGCCCTTGGGCAAATTTGACTCCCGAAGTGATAAAGGTATTTTTCTAGGGTATTCAACCAACAGTAGGGCTTTCCGTGTCTATAACCTGCGAACTTTATCTTTAATGGAATCTATCAATGTGGTTATAGATGACACAGGTGCACCTACTCCAGCAACAAATGAGGATGACAATGGCGAGTCTCCAATCTTGGATACTGAACCACAAAATCAAGGAGAAGTTGCGGTCCAATCACAAGAAATTGATACAGCACCATCCTCACAGGTAAGTTCAAGTCCAAAGAGTGCTCAAATGGACATCACTCCTATTGCTTCTATCACCGCAAGTCCTGAACTTAAACCATCAGCAAGGGTGAAACTGAATCATCCAGCTCAACAGGTGATTGGAAGTGTTTCGGATCGAATGAAAACCTGAAGACAGATTCGGGATAAGGTATCACATATGTGTTATGTTTCGTTAATTGAACCTAAGAATTTTAAAGAGGCCTTGCTAGATGATAGTTGGGTCAATGCTATACATGAAGAATTAGGTCAATTTGAACGTAACAAAGTTTGGACTCTTGTTCCCAAACCTAGAGACATGAATGTGATAGGTACCAAGTGGATCTTTAAAAATAAATCTGATTAGAATGGTACTGTTGTAAGGAATAAAGCTAGGTTGGTTGCTCAAGGCTACACACAAGTAGAGGGTATTGATTATGATGAGACGTTTGCCCCAGTTGCACGTCTCGAATCTATTCGTATTTTGCTTGGTGTTGCATGTTTTCTTGGCTTTAAGTTGTTTCAAATGGATGTGAAAAGTGCCTTTCTGAATGGGTACTTAAAAGAAGAGGCATATGTTGAGCAACCAAAAGGGTTTGAGGACCCTAAATGTCCTAGTCATGTCTACAAGTTAGACAAAGCTTTGTATGGGTTGAAACAAGCCGCTTGGGCTTGGTATGATAGACTTACTACCTTTCTTCTTGATAATGATTTTCAAAGGGGTAGTGTGGATAAGACCTTATTTGTGAAACATACTAAGTCTCATTTTCTTGTTGCCCAGATATACGTTGATGATATTGTGTTTGGATCTACTGCTGAGCATCTTGTGAAATATTTTTCGGATTGCATGACACATGAGTTTGAGATGAGCATGATGAGAGAGTTGTCTTATTTCTTGGGTCTTCAAATTAAACAGTCTCCTTCGGGTATGTTTGTTTCTCAGTCTAAGTATGCCAAAAATCTTGTGACCAAGTTTGGTCTTGAGTCTGCCAAACATGCACGCACTCTCATGAGCACCAGTCTTCACCTCTCCAAAGATTCCTCTGGTATTGATGTTGATCCTACCCTTTATAGGAGTATGATAGGAAGTCTTTTGTATTTGACAGCCAGTCGTCCTGATATTTCTTTCAGTGTCGGTGTTTGTGCCCGTTACCAAGCCAGTCCTAAAGAGTCTCACCTCTTGCAGTCAAACGCATCATCAAATATGTTAATGGGACCTTGGGGTATGGGGTTTGGTTTTTCACTGATACTACTGCTGAAATTATTGGTTTTTCTAATGTCGACTGGGCAGGGTGTGCTGATGATAGGAAAAGTACATTCGGGGGGTGTTTTTACCTTGGAAATAATCTGGTTTCCTGGCATAGTAAAAAGCAAAATGCCATTTCTCTTTCCACTGCTGAGGATGAGTACATTGCTGCAGGGAGTTGTTGTGCACAAATGTTGTGGATGAAACAAATGCTTCATGATTATGGGATAGAACAGAACACTCTCACACTTTTCTGTGATAACACAAGTGCCATAAACATTTCAAAAAATCCTGTCCAACACTCTCGCACCAAACATATTGACATTCGTCATCATTTTATTCGAGAGTTAGTGGAAGAAGGCCTTGTTGTTCTTGAGCATGTTACCACTAAGCATCAAAAAGCTAATATTTTTACAAAATCCCTTGATCTTCTTCGGTTTGAGTTCCTTAGAAAGACCTTGGGTGTCATGCTCGATCACTAGAATGTTACTTGTTCCTTGAGTGGGTGTAAGTGTTTTGCCTTATTTGTGCTTGGATGCCATAATCTCATTATCATTGATATCTGTTCTCTTGCATCCAACTTTTTATGTACACTTCTCATGCTGCTTACAAGATCTCATTGTTCAGTGTTCATAACTCATTTTGAATGCCCATGCTCATTAACCTCATGATCTCATTCTATACACATCCTTGAGATAAATTGTTGCAGGGGTTTCAGCATAAGTGATCAAAGTTCTCTATGGACCACTAACAGTGTTTCTTGTACTTTTACAGTGGAATTGACCGATACTAGTATATCATGGGTGATGTTGAGTCTCTAAACCATCTACCATCTGTTTTCACTTCCACGGTTTCTCCCTCAGTTCCTTGAAGTCCGGGCATTAGGAAAAGACTACCTCAGAGGCACCAATCAGGCCATCCTTTATGATTTCATTCTTCTCTGGTTTAGTTTCCATACTCTTGAGCGTGAATGCCACCAGTGAGTGCCCACAAGAAACAAAAAGTTAAAAAAAAAAAAAAAAAAAAAAAAGAACTCATTGATTGAGGGGGAGCCTCCGCATTTACTCAACAAATACCACGTGATTTATAGTGGTTTGACTTTTCTCTGTGTTGTTCAGTTACTCTTGTCGGAGATTCAGCCATTCGATCACTACTAGGATTAACTCTAGCTCAGTGGACTCTCATGGATTGCACACACACACTTTCTTTTATGAGCTCTCATGTTGGATTTTGAGTTGTACATTCTCATGTAGTTTGTGATCACTTATTATATTTTATCTGCTTTGCTCATGATTTCCAATGTCATTATTTTTTAAACATTGCAAGTTTACAGAATTCATGAATTGCGGATTATTTCATCTTAGTACTCTTTGTGGCCAAATATGATCATCCACTTTTGTTATAGGTCTCTCTTCTAGATATTGAGTATCTTGTTTTTATTAAAAAAAAAAAAATTTGTTTTTGTTTTTTTTCCCTTCTTGGCTCGAGCGACTTGTTCCTCGCTCGAGCGTGCTTCTGTTTCTGCATTAGACCTGAGAGAGTGTGTTTCCGGATCGAGCGAAAATTTCTTAGCTCGAGCGAACCCTGGCGTTTTTTTAATCTCGCTCGAGCGAGAGAGTATTCGCTCGAGTGACCTGTCGTGATTTAAATTTCTACGGGGTGTCTTTTGAGTTCATTTTTTCCCCTCTCCTTGTGTTTTCCCTCTTTCTCTCTCCCCTAGGGTTTTGGTTCTCACCATTACTGATCTCGTCTGTGGGTTCTCTCTTGGTTTTAGGGTTCTTCTGTTCTCTCTTGTGCATTCCCCGACATTGGTAAGTTTGATTTCTTCTCTTCGATTATCCTCACTATGCCGATGCTCTGTTTTTGCTCTAGGGTTCACCATTGTTATTTTTGGTTATTTCTTCTCATTTTTTCGAGCTTTTCTTGCATCTAAGGTACATGGTTTTGCATTTTATACTCTGTATTTTTCCTAGGCTTTTCCCATTCGGGATTTTACATTTGGGAATTTTTCTGTATACTCTGCTGCTTTTATACTCTGCTCTAGCATGTTTACCATTATGAGATTAGGGATTTTTGTTGGAATTTCACATTGGGCATTTCATTTCCATATCCATATCATGCCATTATCTGATTATGATGTTTTCATTGTTCATATTATGCTGTTTTCCTTCTATAATGGCTTTCATCAATAATTTTCTCTATGGTTGATTGATGTTATAAATTGGCAGATGTTACTTCTTTCATTTTTATACTGCTCATGCTAATAGACTAATGTTGTTTTTCTGTGCTCCTTGGTTTGGAATTGGAGATGTGGGGTTTTTCTGTTCTGGATGGTTATTGGGTGGTCTGTGTTTCCTGGCTCTGCTTTGCTCTATTTTTCCTCTGTCTTTGTCATGCTTCTGTGGTTTGTTTACTAATGGCAGAGTCTTCCAAACGTCGCAAAATGACTGTCTCGCGCTCTCTGCTTTCAACACTTCCAAATTTGAGTCGAAAAAAAAGGCCAAATTGTTTAGAGAGACCTTTGCCTCTTGCAAAGTTCATTTAGAGCGAAATGTTTTACCAAATGCTTTTGAGGTACTTCCTATTCGTTCCTTGTTCAATTCTTTGGGTGGGGATCAAGTGTTGCACTTTTCCGGTCCACAAAATCTAAGTCTCATCCGGGAGTTCTATTGCAACATCCACTCTATTCACAAAGAAGCCTGTACCTTTCAGACTTGGGTTAGGAAGAAGTCCCTTGATATCACTGGGGATGTGTTTCGGTTATTTCTTAATCTTCCTGAAGTCAGTAACTATCATTTTCCGTTTCTTACCCGGTCTGGTGTTGATTTTGATAAGGTTGCTTCTGAGTTATGTGGTGTTGACCGGATTTGGCCTGCCGGGGCCCTCATCCAGCAGAATGAGTTGCTTCCTCGGTTCCGTCTTCTCAATCTCATTGTGTGTGTTAACATTTATGTCACCACCCATTCCTCCCATATTACCCAGGACCAAGGCTATGTTTTGTATTGTATTCATCACCGTCTTCCTATAGATCTTCCCGAAATGATTGTTTCCAAAATGATTGGGGTTTCTGAGGGTCGGAAATCTTTGGGGCTTCCTTATGGTTGTTTGATTACTCGTTTTCTCACTTCACTTGGTGTTCCTGTTTTTGAGGACGATGAGTTTGCACATCCCACTAAACCCATCACAAAACTTACCGTATCCCAGAGTCAGGCTCACGTGAGGGGGAGTGTGTCTGGGGTCGGGCATTCCGGTGCAGGTGATACAAGTATTGCAGGTGATGATGATCCTCTTGCCGAGGAAGAGGAGGTTGAGGCTGCCTGCCTATGCTACTCCAGCTAGTGCTCATGATCGTCCTCGCTCTTTCCGTGGACAGCTACAGCACTTGGAGCAGGCTGTGACTCGTCGACTTGACCTCATGGATACTCGTCTCGATTAGAAGAGTACTATGCTAGCACAGATCCTCACTCTCCTTCAGCTACAGCATCCACCCCCTTCTTCCTAGTGTTGGTTTGTGGTTATTTTCTATATTTTTTTTGATTTCTTCTATTGGCCTGTTATACTTTTTGGACAGTTTTTGTGTTTCTTGCTTATATTGTCTCTGCTTGCTTCTGTTTTCCTCCCGGACAAAAAGGGGGAGATTTGTTTTGGATTGATGTACATGGGGATATTTGGTATATTTGTTTTGGATTGATGTACATGGGGATATTTGATATAGTTTGCAGACAGGATTGATACAAGGATACATGGGCATATTATTTTGGATTGTAGTACATAGGATTGATGCAAGGATATATGCATACTCATGTTGTTTTTCTCTACAGCTCAATGCATAATCATGGTGTTTTTTCTTACAGCTCAATTGATTATTTTTTCATTTATAAATGCAACTGTCTTGATATTTTTATTATGCATAACAAAGCTTTTTCCAGTTTGTGGTGTGCAGATTGGGTGGTTATCAAAATTGGTTTCATTATTGTTTATCATTGAGTTGTAATTTGTTAGATCAGTTCTTTGAGTTGTAATTGTTTTAGCTAGTTCTTGTGTTCAGGAAATTGTTTTAGAAAGTTTTGTCCAGGTATTGACAAAGGGGGAGATTGTTAGGTCCTATCTTGTCAAAACCCGCGAACAAACTTCTTGATTGAGTTGTAATTTTCTGTGCATTTTTGTCTTCCTCGCTCGAGCGAAGAAGTACTCGCTCGAGTGAAGAAGTACTCGCTCAAGCAAAGGACTGTGTCTGGCTTAAAACTTGAAAGAGGCAAATGTACACTCAAGCAAAGCATTGGTGGCTCGAGCGAAGATCAATGTACGCTTGAGCGAAGGATTGGTGGCTCGAGCGAAGGATTGCGTCCATTCAAAACCTGAAAGAGTTTATTCCTCGCTCAAGCGAAGAGTTCGTGGCTCGAGCGAAGGCACTAGTAGAAATCACGCGAGATAAACTCCTCGCTCGAGCGAGATAATCTTCGCTCGAGCGAGCTTCATAATCCGGATTTCTAAAAGTGATTGGTTTCTTCCAAAACTAGGATTCCTTTTGGTTTTCTATAAGAAGATGGTTTTCTCCTAAAACTATACTGACTCTTCCCAGATCCTATTCAAGAGTCCTAGAGTTTTTGTTTGAAGTTTTCTTCTGAGATTTTTGATAGTTTTCCTTGATGTTCTTGAGAGAGTTCTAAACTTATGAATTGAGATCCATACATCAAGGAGTTTGATACTTTATATTCAAGAGAGTTCTCTTCAGTGGCTTCTGAAGATCAAAGACGTAGAGTTTCAAAAGGCGTTTGATTCTCTACGTAGTCATTAATTCGACAAGCGAAGTTGTGGAATCGACTTCAGAATTGATCAGTTCCGTGACGAAGGCGTAGTGAAAGAGTTACAGAAGATTCGAGGACAAATTGACTGGGTTGGGTAATTTGTGTATTATCTTTGTAATCTTTCGTTCTTCAGTAGTGGATTGATCAGTGGCGGTTCGCTCGTGGTTTTTGATTACAATTGAAGGTTCTTCAATTGTGGTTTTTTCCACGTAACAATCGTTTGTGTCGATTTATTGTTTATTCCTAAAAACAAACAAAGTAAAATCACTCTCGTACGTGCTTGTTGATTTTAGATTGAGTGTTTTGAATAATTGGGATTTGGAATATTTTAATCTTGATCTAATCACGAATCACTTAGGATTTTCATTTTTCATCTCTAATATTTTCTCATCCATCTTAGTAATCCTTCGTAGGAGTCCTGGTATAACTTGCTTTGACCGGCCACACATAGATACATCAAACCATTAGAAAAATCCACATCCTCCCCCATTGACCCCATATCCCTCGCAACATAAGAATTGTCTTCCTGGGTTCAAGTTTGTCCAAGATGTCTTCATCACAGCAGCTCTGCCACATGAGCAATACGTTGCATCCATCTGATACATTGTTCTTCCTCTTTCTCCTCTCCTTCCTTTTTCTCTTCTTTGTGTTCTTTATGCTCTGTTTTTTTTTTCCCCCCCATAGACGTGGTTGTTCTTGTATATATATATAGGTATATATTAGAGGACTGGGGAGAACATTCCCTCCAGTTTTATTTGTCTGTAAAATGTCTCATTTGCCCTTCAGTAACGCTATTCCGTTAATGATTTGGACAGCAGACACAAATTGGACTTGACAGACATACTTTCTTAAAGTTTAGGGACTACAAAAACATAATCAATAGTTAATGGACCAAATAGACAAAATGCGTATAGTTTAAGGGGTAAAAGTGTAATTAACCCTTTGCTTAAATATATAATGGCCCTGTTTGGTATAGCTGTGGGAAAGTGCTTATAACTTATGCCTAAACAGCTTATAGCTTATAACTATGGACATAAGCTGATTTCTGACTTATAAATTAAGCATCTCCTGCCCCACTCAAAGAATAAGTTGATTTCTGACTTTCAAAAAGCTATAAGTTATAAGCTATAAGCTAAACCAAACACATTAAAATAGCTTAAATTAAGCTGAAAGCTGAAATAAGAAGCTTTTAAGCTGCACCAAACAGGCACAATAAATTTTACAATAATTTACTTTCTAGGAATCATGATTGACTTGTTTGACATAATTTACCAAAAATTATTAGCATCATCATCATCATCATAATTCTAATATCCTCAATCATAACAAATCCAAAAATCAATAAACATAAAATAAAAAATCATGTAAGCATAATAGGAAAAAATTTTATGATCATCATCAAGCACATATTTCATTAAGCAAAAACTTGAAACCTATTTTATATAACAAATATGATATGAGGCAAGTAAAGTCTTTCCCCCCCCCCCCCCCCTCCCCCAAATCCCAATTTTGATTGCCATGCAAGGAGATATTGTAGATTGGTTGGGCCTCAAATTATTTACACTTAAGTGTTAAAATTTTTTAGAATATACATTGGTGTCACAACTTTTTGGGCCTTTTAAATTCAATTTGGGTTTTGTATTAAACATAATTTTGAATCTTTAAAATTCAAGTAGGCTTTTTTTTTTTTTAAATGAATTTATATTGGAAAACTTATCAATAGGTCTCATACAAAAAGTTTAAAACCCATCTAATCTCAAAACAAAGCACTTCCATCAATTAGTCATACATATTTTTAATTGTTACAAAAAAAATCCTCTCTTTTTTTTTTTTAATTTAAAGATGCTGCTACATCTCACCATCGTCGAACATCCGTCAGACGGTCATCGAAGACTCGCCGGAATGTTGAACATCATTGGGAAGTTGCCAAAGCACCACCGGAAATTCGCCGAAGTATTGCCGGAGTGTTCTAAACGTAACCGGAAGTTATCATAATGTCTAGAATGTTAACTGAATATTAAGAATATTGTAGGAGACTCACTGGAATATCCAGAATATTGCCAAAAAAAATTAGAAATTAGAGCGAAAAAATATAGCAAAATATGCTTTAAAAAAAATAGCAACAATGGAAAAAAATATATATATATATTATTTTCAATTTTTGTAGGGTTTAAGCTAATAATCTTCAATATTAATCAAACTGAAAAATAAATTTTGAAATTATAAAATGTTGCAGTTTTAAAACATGATTCTATTAAACATTTATCCTTATTAATCAAACTGAAAAATATGTTATGAAATTGCAAAATTTTATAGTTCTAAAGAATGATTCATTTCAATATCAAAAAAACTAAAACTGTAAAATTTTACAATTTTCACCGCCTGTAACTAAAATTTGAAAAAAAACTTCTCAGAATTTGAAAATTTTCTCCATTAAAATTGGAAAATAGAAATGTGCTGTACAAAAAACGTAAAAAAAAAAACAAAAACAAAACAAAACAAAAAAACAAAAAACTGAGAGATCAAAGAAAAAAGATAGATATAGAGAGAGGTTTATACTTCGTAAACTAGTTTAAATCTAGCCGGATCTAACATAGATCTACTCAGCTTGTTTGTCAGAAATTCATCTCCTTCATCATCAGTGAGCGCGAGACAAAGAGTTGGTGCTTGATGGTTGCCAGTGAATCTTAATCAATGGTGATTGTCGCAGTGATTTTAAATTAGAAAGAGAAATAAAAGAAAAAAGGCATAGTCATGGTCGTCGCCGAATATTAGAGAAAAAGAGATAAAGAGAAGAAGCAAGGTGCAAAAAAAAGAGAGAAGATAAATGGGCATAAGACTTTTGAGTCTATCTAAAAAGTTTTGTGATTAAATAGAACACACACTTTTCAAAGAGGACTTGTGAATAATTTGCCCATTTAAATTTTAGATTGGGACTTTTATTCATTTAGTTTAGATTGGGTCTTTTATTCATATAGTATTTTGAACTTGTAATATTAAATTGAGTCTTTTTTTAATGAACTGGTATAAGATTATAAATTTTTTTGAAACCCTATTTTCGACCTTTTTTTGGAAGCCCAAAGAAGCTGCTTTTGTGGGCTTGCCCCCAAAACCAGGCCTGTATATTGTGTGTGTGTGTGTGTGTGTGTGTGTGTGAGAGAGAGACACAGAGAGAGAGAGAGAGAGAGAGAGAGACAGATATGATGCTCACACACTTTGTATCCTAGTAAAAATAAAAATTTTTGTGCAAGTTTGGGTGGTCCAAAATTCTTTGGAGTCATCGCCATTTCTTGTTAAGAGCCAAATCTTAAATAATTAAAGAAATGCAATGCTATAAAGCACTAAAGGGGTGGAAGAATTGGTTAATTCATAGTTACAGAAGAGCATTGTTGGTACAAGAAAAAAGTTGTTACAAACAAGATCAGTATGTGTTTTAATTTGGGATACAAACCCAAGAAGGGAAAGAATGGTGGTAACAAAAGAAGTGATTTGGAGGAGAGCGAAGGGTTACTAGTGAAGGAGATTGAGAATTGGACGAAACAACAACCGATGATCATAATTCAAGGTTCCACCGATGCATCCCCACCATCCTTGAATCCTTTCAAGTCTAAAAGATCTCTGGATTGATCAGAAGATCCTTTCAATTGGTTAGAATCGGTTGCTTGAAAGAAACTAATACCATTCTTCATATCAAACTTTTTAGCACTTCGTATCCTTGTAAGTAGTCCTATTTTGCATTTCTGGTTTTTCACTTATTGTTGTCTGCTTAACATGATGAAAACAATTGATAAAAATGAGGTATAAGGTCTCCTATGTGTAAGTTCCATAGACTAGATCTAAAATTTGTAGTTAGAATTATGTGTATGTATTGTCTTGATATTTCAATGATCAATGAAATCTATCTTTTGGCAAAAAGAAAAAGAGTTTTTCTGTTATTGAACAAGGATTATTACCCTTGTTGGAATTTGTATTCCAATTTGAGGTAGTATAAGTTTTCGTAATTTGAACCATTTTTTAATAATTTAGTAATTACTTTTACCTCTATGCTCCATGTACATGTGCTTTCACGATGCATATTAACAAGAAAAATTTTAATCCCAAATAGATCGAAGAAAGTAGATCTACCAACATGACTTAAATACCTAAACTCAAGGCCGTTGGGAGACACAATTAAGAAATTCAAATTTTTATTAAAAAAATTTAAAAAAATTACTAAATTGTTTATTATTATCAATTAAAAAAAGTCAAATGTCGTAAACTTTTTCACTCACAAAAAAATACTTTTTTTTAACAACTTTCCGAATGCATTTAACTAAATAAATTAAAAAGTCACAAAAAATAAAACCCCAAATGCCCACTCAAATTTTTTTTTTTTTAAATTTTAGATTTGACTCAAATTACTTAATAGTAGGTTAGTTGTACTTTATATATTCAATATCACTTATACAAACTTTTAATGTGAAATAAAATCGTTAATGAAATATTGGTGGTATTTTATATACTCAATATCAACCATGCAAATTTTCGACGGGGCTTGTAAATAAAGAAAATTATTTTCACTTATTTTCACCTATTGTGAGAGTTGAAAGGTGGAGTGTGGTTTCTAATAATGAGTGCAAACTTATTGTTATTTGTGAATATAAACATGCGCAGTGCTGGGTCTCCCGAAATGGGACCCCCAAATCCCCCGAAATGCCCAAACAAGTTAAAAAAAAAAAAAAAAGAACAAAACAAAAAAAAAAGGAAAACAGTTTCCAAAAATGGAAATTATGGGGATTAGGGAGATTATTTTTAGGGGGACAAATCATTTTTGTATAAACATAATACTACCATCTTCCCTAAACAAAACATTTTGTTGCACAAAGTAAAGGGTGATGATAGAGAGCTCTAAAAGTAGAGCTCTAAATTAAATTCTACTTATGTAGCAATGAGAAAAAAAAGAAAAAAAAAAAAAAAAGAAGATCAATACATCACATCAATGGTGGGCCCCACTCATTAGAGCTCCTTTGGAACTCTTGGTTTAGAGCTCTTAAACATTTTTGTTATTGCAATTTTCTGCAACAATTGGATGAAAAGTGACACTTTGGGGACAATCTTTTTTAGCCAAAAAGCCAAAAAGTTACCTTTTTAGCCAAAAAGCCAACAACCCATACCAAAAAGTCAAAGATTCCCTTTTCTCTCTACTTTTTGCACGTCGTTTCGTAATTAGCCAAAAAGTTAGCCCAAACATATAGGTTTTTCTTACCAACATTTTTAGCCAATTAGCCAAAAAGTTACTAAATTAGCCTGTTCCCAAACGGGTAGATCGATTTGATGATTGACTAATAAAAAGTAAAAATTATTCATTGGAACATTGCTTCTTTTTATTTACAGATTAGATAGTGAGTCTCATAGTTTAAATCAATAATTATTAATTTGGAGCATAATCTAATAATGCTTTAGGGGAATTGAATAATTTTCCAATACAAATTTAGAAATGATGAGGAGAGGTAACGTAATGCAACATGATATCATCAGCTTTATAAGTATATAATTAGAAAAGAAAAATAATTTGTGACACTAAAAAGTTAGGTACTAATGTCCCTAATTTTCATTTTGGGTAATTGTTTGTTTGTTTTTTTTTTTTTTTTTTTTTTTTTTTTTTTTTTTTTTTACCTTATATGAAAATTAGGGACATTAGTGTCCAACTTTTTAGTGCCACCGAATTAGAAAATTATTTAAAATTTTCATCTTACTTTGTTGACATGACTATCAAATCAATGAGGAAAAACAGATGATAGATCTCATTTCTCACATGACATTCTTTGACCTATAGAGTTGCGCAAAAGGAGATGATTGATGTAAAGAATCTTATCTCTCATTCTATTGTCCAGGCGAGTCAGGTTACCTACATTTTATTAATATTTTCCCTACATTCTATTAATATTTTCTTTTCAATTCTCTATTCAAATCTATAATTTGAACCCAATCTAAAAGTAAATAGAATGAAAAACATAAATAAGTTTTGATAAGCATAGTGTAAAATAGCTTAGTATATGATCAACTCAATCATGACAAAGTAGGGACAAAAGAAAAAACTCGAAAGATGTTTATGAATCTCTAAAAGAGTGTTTGGTTTACTGAAATTAATGTGAATTGAAATGGAATAGCCATTTTTTAGTATTTTTTATAAAATAATTATTGATTTACCATAATAAATAATGATTCAAAATATTTTTAAATTTTTTTTTAATGAACTAAATATAAAAAGAAGGATCCCTTCCAATTCAAATTTTAGACTGGAAGGCACTATTTGGGCCCTTAGGGTTCACCACAGGCCCGTTTCAATAATTTGGACCGGTCATGTTGTTGGGCACTTTATGTATTTCATCCATACAAAAAATTAGATCGATTCGATAACTGTAACTTGTTTAATTTTTCACTAAAAAAATAGACAACAATTGTGTTTTTAAAAAATAAATCATACATTTTTTTTAATGACAAACGTAATAAATTGAACCAATTACAGTTATCGGATTGACCTAATTTTTTTTTGGACAAAATACACGAAGTGTCCAACAAAATGAACGGTTCGAATTATCGAAACGAAACCCATGATTGACTCCACAAGCCCAAACACCACCTTCCAATTCAAAATATAGACTAGAGAGGATCTTTCTCCACATAAAAATAAATATTCAATCCACCATTTTATTTTATTTTAGCTCACTCCAATAAACCGAAGATAAGATTCTTTGTGAATATGTAAGTTAGTGGTTGACAACAAATAACAAATTTCGCAATCTTTGGCCCATTGTGTCTCTCTAACATTTTACAATCGGATAAATAATGATTGAATTCTTAGGAAATTTCTTTTTTTCTTGTGTGGTTCATGGTTCTCGTGAACTCACTTCGTACAGTGTTCGATTTAAATCCAGACAATGTTACACATGATTCATTTACATAAAAATATATTATGAAAATTATTGTGTGATTCAAATTTATTTTAGATGTAAGCATTATAATATATGAATTAAATTTAGACTACATAATAATTTTTTTAATATTTTTCTGTACCCATCTTTTCTAGTTAAAGCCTACAAAGAGTGTAATCTAGGATGTACCACCCAAGCCTAGCCCCAAGATTTCTAGGATCCAAAGCTAATAATCAACTAATAAATTTCTGTGACCCTTCACCTTTTTTTTTTTTTTTTCATTGAATGGAAAAAAAAAAAAAAAAAAAGAAAAGAATTGAAGGTAAATGACAAAAGATTTGTGTCAAAATCACAAAAAATACTCAGCATTACTTTATAACAACTAATAAGAATCACTTGATCCTCGCTCTTCTTGCATTTTTAAAAGCAAATAAATCAATCATACTTGCATAATCTAATTTTCTTTCAAAATCATTTTCAATGGATAACAATGTTAATCCATGCAATCTTTCTTGTGACATAGTTGATCGAAGGTAATTTTTTTATCATTTTCAACTTTGAAAAACTTCTTTACCTTGATACAACTGTAACCGGAATAGCCTATAAGCAACCCATGAATTTGGGAAACAATTTGCTATCAATTGCAGATGATTGAGTACTTCAATTGGTTTATTGACTTCTTTTGGCAATCTCTCTTTCAAGACTTTTAGTTCCATCAATAAATCTCTTCTATCAATATTAGAAATCTCACCATGTTTAAAAAATTCTTCAATGTTCACACACCCCACCTTCAATGATTCATCGCTGCACTTTTTCAAGTCAAACAAAAAGTCAAAGTTTGTCTCATATATTTTGAATTGTTCGAACCTACTTTTGAGTGAATAAAGGTCTTGATCAACAAAATAGAAGAAGCAACCAACTCTAAATGATTCATCAGCCGACTGGGTCACCTATTCGCTAACATTCTCATCAAATTGTTTCTTTCTAGAAATGATGCGCTTTTCAACAAATGTAGATTCAATTCCCAATTCATTTGTCATTTCTTTAGCTTCAACCATAGCCTTCACAAAACCAACTTCTCTATACATTGCAACATACTTAACAAGCCCATTTAGCTGCTTTACAGCAACTACTATATCCATATCTTCACTTTGAAGAAGCTTGCTAACAGAGTTCACATGAAACAACAAATTGTACCAAATTACAATACTAAACAAGAACTCAAAAATCTCAAGTTCATGAGTTACTAGGGATTTAGCTTCACTTTTTGCAATCGAATCTGTGGTAAGATTGTTGTACAAGTCAACTAAAGCATCTCTTATTTTTGAAGCATGGTATCTTGGTGGTTTGATGCTTTCAATGCGACTTTCCCAACGCATTTGCGACAACGACTTAACCGTGAGGCCTTTCTTTAGATTATCTTTTAAAATTGCCCAACGTTGAATAGAAGATGAAAACAATACATATATGCGTTGTACTACACCAAAAAGAGTTTTTGATTTAGAGCAAGAGTTAGCCATATCACAAAGCACAAGGTTAAAATTATGACAGCCACATGGCGTATAGAATGCTCTAGGATTTGCTTGAAGTACTCTTATTTGAACACCTTTGTTTTTGCCTTTCATGTTAAAGCCATTGTCATATCCTTGCCCTCTTAAGTCACCAATATCAAGTTGAAGGTTAACTAATGCTTCTTGAAGTTTATCAAAAAATCTCATCCCCGATGTATCATCCACATTCAAGAATTCCAAAAAAAAAACTCTTTCACTATAATTGGACTTATTGAAACATCCACACATCATACAACAAGAGACAATTGTTCTTGATTGCTTATATCCAGAGTACAATCAAGTATGATCAAAAAGTATTTTGCTAATCTGATTATCGACAAAATTACACTTTTGACTTCCCCAGCCAACATTTGTATCACCTCGTTTTGAATTTTGCGACTCAAGTAATGGTAATGAATCTTACCATTTTCTATCCGCTGCAAGTGTTGTTCCATCGTTGGATCAAACTCGCCAATCATTTCAATTATGCTTAAAAAAAGTCCATTGCTCTCTTCATAAATATTCCTATGGCTTCCATGAAAAGGCAAATTATTCTTGGCAAGTGTTTTCACAATTGCAATTATCATCAATAAAATCCATCTCAAGTGCTCTCTTTCTTTGTTAACTTATTCTTGTATACTTTTATCTATTATTTGACACTTTCCCAATCTTTCCTCCAACTCAATCCATTTGCTCATACAAGTAATGTGCTCATTACCACTTTCATGGCCTTTAAGTCTCTCACCAATATTTCTCTAGTCTTTAAATCCTTCGGTAGCCAATTGAGTCTTTTTTTCCCATTTTGCTTAAACAACTTACAACAAAAGCAAAATACTCTATCCAAAAGTTCCAAGTATATTAGTCATGTCCTATCAAATTTTTCTCCATTTGGTAAATGCCGAATGTAATGAACAGGTGAGAAATGCCTATGCCTAAAAGAATCATCCTTAGGGAAGTTGAACTCGTAATTTCTTCTCACAGGACCTCTTTCGACTAAAAAATCTCGTAAATTCTGATCAATTATTTTCCAAGTCCCCAGATCATCTATATTTGAATGCTCACATTTCACATTCATCTCATTATCTTGATTGGCTTCTACACTCCCAAATTTCCCATCTCCTTCTTCATCAACCAAATTTTCATTCTCATTATCCACCAAATTTGCATTCTCATTATTCACCGAAGTTTCAAATTCTTCATTATTCAAGTCTTCAACTGATTGTTCTGCTTCTTTGTCACTCGTAAAGAACTTATCAATAGCTCCTCTTTGACACTCGACTAATTTTTCGACTCTTTGCTTCTTTTTCTTTTTTGCGAATCCAAAGAGATAATTTCTTTTAAGAGTCATGATGAGCTGAGATCAAAATACTTTTTAGATCAAAATTCAAAACAAGAGCACCACGGCCACTTAACAAAACACAAAACTTTTAAATTATGTGATGTGAACTATTAAACTTAAACAAATTCTTCTCGATGATGTAAATACCAATATTATAATAACAATTGAGAAAAAGACAAGACAAATATTTAATTAATTGAATAGGAAAAAAAAAAAAAGCTACATGTGCTTGATGTGTTGCTGTTGCTCCGTTACTTCGTTGGGCTACTTGCTGCTGTCAAACTGTTTGCTGCTACTCCGTTGCTTTGTTGGGCAGCTTGCTGCTGTCAAACTGTTGGGAAAATTGGATTAAGAGCAATTAGGGTTAGGAATTAGATAGGAAAAGAGAATGGGCCCTTTTAATTTTGAATGGGCCTTTTAATTTTTTAATAGGTCAATTTATTTTAAGTTAGTTTGGACCTTCTTTAATTTTTTTGGACTTCAAACATACCTAATATATTACACTAAATTATAATAGAAGGGGGCTTCTTTTTTTGCTCTATTTTGAGGGGTCCTAAGCCATGGCCTGATGGGCCTATGCCTAGGGTCAGCGCTGGTACCACTGTCCGAATATAATCTTTTTGACCTATTTCGATACAGAAGTCCAAAAATAAAGAAAAGTTCCCAAAAAGTGGTAATGTGTTTATGAAATAAAAAATGAAAATGAACATCACAACACACTTTTTCTTGATTTCAATTTTTTTACACAAATTATGATGTTAAATAATGCCCAAAAAGTATTTATTTTTATTTTATTTATTTTTATAACTTTTCATATGTTTTTTTCATATGTCATCTTGTCTTGTTAGATTGAGTACGTAATAACAAAAGAAATAAGATTTGACCTTAGCACCTCCTAAAATGAAGGGAAAATTATTGAGTGTGCAAAGCATATGGTATGCCATTAGTTATGCATTTTTGTGACTCAAGTTACATACTTTTACAACACATTTTATGGGTCAACTTATGCAAATTTGTATTAAGTTACGTGATTTTTTGAAATGGCTTATGTATATTTGTGGAGTAAATATCATTTTTCCCAACAACTATCACTCGTTTTTCTCGCGTAACCCCATACTAAATTGAAATAAACACAAGTATGGGGGTGCGCGTGAAAAACGAGTGATAGTTGTTAGGAAATTTTCAAAATGGTTTTTTAAATTTATAGTTTAATTTTTGGATGTTTTCAAAACCTTTCTTGTTTTTCTTTGGAAAGCATTAATTAAGCTTGGAGACTTTGTCCCACATTGGAAAGAAAGCAAAACATGGAGCACTTAATAAAGTGCTACATGGAATATTCTTTTGAATATGGAATTATGGGATGAAAACTAGTGTGCATGCACCCACACCGCAAGCACCATCCGCACACGCAGGCGCACGCACGCGCGCGTGGCATGGGCAGTGGGCCGTGTGGCGTTTGATGGTGCACTTTGCACTTAGCACTGACGCATCAGCGCAAGGCACGGCGCTTTCCAATTTGGAGCGATGACGTGGATCCGACGTGGCATGGATGACGTGGAATACAGTCAACTCCATATGGCAATGACGTGTCATCCGTTGGCGATGAATCAACCAACTGATCAAACAGTTGTGTGTCCGATCTAGAGCGAGTTGATCATAGCCGTTGATTGGAGATGCACGTGATTGTATGGATGAGATGGCGCCCGATCGTGATCAAGTGTGATTAGTGAAGGCATCTATTCGGTGTCAGAATGATCTACACCATAGATCGTCGATCCAACGGTCAGATCTGATCGGATGCGATCAAGGGACATGACCATTCGATCAGATCCATTAACACCTATAAATAGGCTACGAGGCTACGAAATCAACCATTTCATTCCATCCAAAATCCTAAAAAGCATTCTTGCAATTCTCTCTCTCTCTCTCTCTCTCTCTCTCTCCCTCTTGATTTTGAATTTTCGATCAAGAGTTTCTTAAGTAAATTTCTGTTTTTCTTATTAATAATCAAGTTCTGCAGATTTGATTATTAGTGTCTTGGTTTCTTGATTATATCAAGAGTGTTTTGATCTATTGTTGTCAGTGCAGACGTCGATAAACTAGATCTTTAGATTAGGCTTCATTGTATCTTGGAGGCAAATTTGTTGTAACCCCTGCATACCTTTTGGTAGGTACAAATATTGTCTTTAGAAAAGCGACCTAGTAACGTGACTTGAAACACTAATTTTCTGTTCTATATAGACAAGGTCATTGCCAAATTTTGAAGACCCGAAGACCACCATTTGAAGAATTCAAGACCCTTTGTTCCAACAATCTAAAGAAAATATTTGGATATGCCGATGTCTATTTAGAAAATGACTCAAGATTTCATGAAGCTTGATCGTTTTGATGGAGGAAATTTTCGACGCTGGCAAAAGAAGATGCATTTTTTGCTCACCACTCTCAAAGTGGTCTATGTGCTAACTACCCCCTATTTGATGGAGCAAGAAGACGAGACTGTGGAGCAAACCCGTGCCAGAATCAAATGAGAGAATGATGATTACATTTGCCGATGACACATTCTGAATGCACTGTCAGACTCTCTATTCGATGTGTATCAACATCTGGAAATGGAAAAGCAACTCTGGGACTTATTACAGTCAAAGTATCTCACCGAGAATGACACCAGTAAGAAATTTCTTGTTAGTAATTTTATGCATTTTTCAATGATTGATACAAAGCCCATTATGGAACAATTCCATGAGATCCAACATATTCTGAGTCAATTTCGATAAAAGAATATGAATATAGATGAATCTATTGTAGTTTCATCTATAATAGAGAAACTACCATCTTTTTGGAAGGATTTTAAGAAAACTCTGAAACACAAAAAGGAAGATCTTACTTTAGAGGAATTGGCTTAACACATCCGAGTTGAGGAAGAGTCAAGGTTACTTGAAAGTAAAGATAACCAATTGGCTCAGACGTCCAAGATCCACATAGTGGATGATGGTAAGAGGTTCAACAAAAAGAAGCGTAAGCATGAACCCCAATCCGAGAAAAATGCTAAGAAACCGAAAGGTGCTTGCTGGCACTGTGGCAAGCCAGGGCACTTCAAAAATAAATGCCGATCATATAAGAAGAAGCTAGAAGCATCAAATGCCAAGAACAAGTTCATGGCTGTTGTATCCGAGGTGAACATGATCGAAGATGCTGGTGACTGGTGAATTGACTCAAGAGCAACAAGGCACGTCTGCAACGATCAGAGCCATTTCACTACTTATGAACAAGTGAGTGATAGAACAGTTCTCTACACGGGCAACTCTTCAACTGTACTATCGAAGGCAAAGGGACGATGGATCTAGAGTTTACATCTAGAAAAGTCTTAAGTCTTAATGATGTTTATCATGTACCTGATGTCAGGAAAAACCTTGTATCTGGAAGCCTGCTTAATATGCATTGTTTCGAGTTAGTATTTGAGTCGGACAAATTTGTCTTGTCTAAGGGTAGGGTTTTTGTTGGGAAGGGCTACATGTATCAAGGAATGTTCAAACTTAACGTTATCAATAATACATCTATTTCTGCTTATATTGTTGATTCTCTTTCTTTATGGCATGCTCGTTTAGGTCATGTTAATGCTAGGAAAATGCATGATATAGTTAATTTAGATTTAATTCCTAAGTATAATATTGATATGTTTGGAAAATGCAAATTTTGTGCACAATCTAAAATTACTCGCATTCAATTTCCTAAAATAGATAAAACCACGTCTCTGCTTGAATTTGTGCATAGTGATGTATGTGACATGCATAGTACCCCCACTAAAGGTGGTAAGAAATATTTTGTAACAATTATTGATGATTTTTCTAAATACTGTCATATCTATCTTTCGTATTCAAAAGATAAGGTGCTTGATAAATTCAAGATTTTTAAGACAGAAGTAGAAAATCAAAGTAATGTCAAAATAAAGAGACTTAGGTCTGATAGAGGCGGTGAATACCATTTTCCAGAATATTGTGAAAATGTTGGTATTATTCATGAGAAGTTTGTACCCTACACACCACAAAAAAATGGAGTAGCTGAAAGAAAGAATAGGACATTAACAGAAATTATTAATGCTATGCTTTCTTACTTCAGTTTAAGTTCTGGTTTTTGGGGTGAAGCCTTACTCACTGCCTGTCACATACTCAATCAAATTCCTCTCAAGGGAAGAAATATTACTCCTTATGAACTTTGGAAAAACAAGAAACCTAATCTTGGTTACTTGAAAACATGCAGCTGTAGAGCAATAGTCAGATTGCCTGAACCTAAAAGGAAGAAATTAGGTGAAAAAGGAATTGAATGCATATTCCTTGGCTATGCTATACATAGCAAAGCATATAGGTTTCTGGTAGTAGAGCCCAATGGTTCAATGGAAACAAATACCATCATTGAATCACGTGATGCGGTATTTTATGAGAATCGTTTCATAACCATTCCAAGGTTGGATTCTAATCAAGAAAATGAATCAACTCTTTTGATGTATACAAAGGAAAGTGAACAACATGAACCTATGAGCCTAATGAACCTAATGAGCCTATTGAACTAAGGAGGAGTAAGAGGGCTAGGACTGAGAAGTCATTTGGCCCTGATTTCATTGTTTACCTTGTAGAAGGAACTAGAAAAACTTATTATAAGCAAACAATGATTTCTTTGAATATGGATTCAAATCCATTAACCTTTGAGGAAGCTATGAAGTCTCAAGATGTTGCATTCTGGAAAGAAGCAATAAACGATGAGATGGATTCTATCATAGGTAACAATGCCTAAATACTTGCTGATCTGCCACCTGGATCCAAACCCATTGGTTGTAAATGGATTTTCAAAAGGAAAATGATAGTTGATGGCACAATTGACAAGTTCAAAGCAAGATTAGTTGCTAAGAGTTTTACTCAAAAGGAGGGTATCAATTATTTTGATACATATGCTCCGATAGTTAGAATTGCCACCATTCGAGTGTTGATTGCCTTAGCCTTAATCTATAAGCTTGAAATCCATCAAATGGATTTTAAGACCACTTTCCTAAATGAAGAGTTAGATGAGGAAATCATCATGCAACAACCGGAATGATTTGTTGTACAGGGTCAAGAGCACAAAGTGTGTAAACTCGTGAAGTCACTATATGGACTAAAACAAGTTCCAAAACAGTGGCATGAGAAATTTGACAAAGTAATAGTGTCAAATGGCTTTAGGATACATGAATCTGATCAGTGTGTGTACAGTAAGTTTACTGGAGATAGAGGTGTAATCATATGTCTGTATGTAGATGACATGCTTATTTTTGGTACTGACAATGATGTCATTGAAAGTACTAAAAATTTCTTGTCGTCTAGTTTTAGTATGAAAAACATGGGCTTGGCTGATGTAATTTTGGGTATTAAGATCAAATGAGAGGACAATAATTTGATTCTAACCCAGTCACAATATATTGAGAAAATTCTTAAGAAATTTAATCAATATAATTGTACATCCATGTCTACACCTTTTGATTCAAATTTGAAATTTTATCCTAATACTGGAAGAGCTGTTGATCAGTTAGAATACTCCAGAGTAATAGGTAGCCTGATGTATGCCATGACTTGCACTAGACCTGATATTGCTTTTGCAGTGGGAAAACTTAGTAGATACACTAGTAATCCTAGTAGTGTGCATTGGCATGCTGTTAACCGAGTACTTAGGTACTTGAGGAAAACAATAAACTATGGAATAGTCTATAATGGCTATCCAGCAGTGCTGGAAGGATTCACGGATCCTAATTGGATAACTGACCGTGAAGATCACTCATCCACGAGTGGTTGGATTTTTACTCTTGGAGGAGGAGCTATCTCCTGGTATTCTAAGAAGCAAACATGCATAACAGACTCAACCATGGCGTCAGAGTTTGTAGTATTGGCTTCTTGTAGCAAAGAGGCAGAGTGGCTAAGGAATCTCTTGTTAGAGATTGAGATATGGCCAAAACCTATGCCACAATATCTTTGCATTGTGATAGTGAAGCAACTCTATCGCGGGCCTATAGCCATGTCTATAATGGAAAGTCCAGGCATATAGGACTGAGACATAGCTGTGTCAGGCAGTTAATCACAGAATGTGTGATTACTATTAGTTATGTAAAGTCAAGTGAAAACTTGGCTGACCCCTTAACAAAGGGACTTACAAGGGATTTAGTGTGGAAAATATCAAAGGGGATGGGTCTCAAGCCTACTTAACATAATCACTCCTGGTGGAAACTCGACTCAACCCTTGAAGAAACATCAATTCTTGAGTTCAATGAGCCCAAGTACACTATACGTCGTGATTGCAAGCACTTAGTATATTTTATTTTCATCCTGAGGTTGAAGTGCTTGGTACCTGTAATGTGAAAAGAAGAGGATGAGTTGACAAACTCTTAATAAGCTTACAACTGGGTTGTTAGGATACTGTAAATTATAGGGGTACTCTCAGTAAGCTTACCTATGTGAGTGTAGGAGGTGGTGCCGCTTCTTATGAGTCCAAGGGCTTGACTCTAGAGTGCTCATGAAACAGGACATGGACACAAGGCCAATCCACGTATCGGTTTGTTTGAATACTTGAGGTAACCTGTACTGTGCGTGAGACATATCAGGTTAGTCATATAAGATCGCTAGTTCAAAGACAAGTCTACTATGCCATCTTGACTAACTTTGAGATGTCTTCACTAAGTGAATGATTCGGACCATAAGATATCTTCACCTATGCATAAGGCTGCCAAGTGAACCAAGAGTCTTCATCTGGTATTTTGAAAATGGTGGGGGAATGTTGGGAAATTTTCAAAATAGTTTTTTAAAGTTATAGTTTAATTTTTGGGTGTTTTCAAAACCTTCCTTGTTTTTCTTTGGAAAGCATTAATTAAGCTTGGGGACTTTGTCCCACATTGGAAAAAGAGAAAAACATGGAGCACTTAATAAAGTGCTACATGGAATATTCTTTTGAATATGGAATTATGGGATGAAAGCTAGTGTGCATGCACCCACACCACATGGACACCATCCGCGGACACACGTGCATGCGCATGCGCGCGTGGCGTGAGCAGTGGGCCATGTGGCATTTGATGGCACACTTTGCACTTAGCACAAACGCATCGGCGCAAGGTGCCATGAGGGCGCTTTCCTATTTGCATCGGACAGAATAGAGCGATGACGTGGATCCGACGTGGCATGGATGATGTGGAATATAGTCAGTTTTACGTGGCAGTGACATGTCATTCGTTGGCGATGAGTCAACTAACCAATCAAACGGTTGTGTGTCTGACCTAGAGCAAGTTGATCATAGCCATTGATTAGAGATGCGCGCGATCGTACGGATGAGATGGCACCCGATCGTGATCAGGTGTGATTAGTCAAGGCATCTATCCGATGTCAGAATGATCTGCACCATAGATCGTCGATCCAACGGTCAAATCTGATCGGATACGATCAAGGAACATAACCATTCGATCATATCCATTAAAGCCTATAAATAGGCTACGAAATCACCTGTTTCATTCCATCCAAAATCTTAAAAAGCATTCCTGCAATTCTCTTTCTTTCTCCCTCTTGATTTTGAATTTTCGATCAAGAGTTTCTTAAGCAAATTTATGTTTTTCTTATTGATAATTAAGTTCTGCAGATTTAATTATCAGTGTCTTGGTTTCTTAATTATATCAAGAGTGTTCTGATTTATTGTCGTCAGTGCAGACGCCGATAGACTAGATCTTTAGATCAGGCTTCATTATATCCTGGAGGCAAATTTGTTGTAACCCCCTACATACCTTTTGGTGGGTACAAATATTGTCTTTAGGAAAGTGACTTAGTAATGCGACTTGAAGCACTAATTTTCTGTTCTATATAGACAAGGTCATTGCCAAATTTTGAAGACCCGAAGACCATCATTTGAAGAATTTAAGACCCTTTGTTCCAACAATAGTTTTTTTTTTTTTTTTTGGGAGGGGGGGGGGGGGGGGGGGGGGGGAAATGATATTTACTCTTATTTGTGAGAACTTACACTAAGTTGTAATTTCTCAAATTTTTATATGTTAACTTATGTTAATTTGTTTTTCAATTACACAATTTTGTGAGGTGGCTTACATATGTTTGCGATAACTTACGCTAAGTTGTGATTTCTCAAATTTTTATGAATTAATTTATGTAAATTTATATTTAAGTTAAGTGATTTTGTAAGATGACTTATGTATATTTATACAAACTTACACCAAGTTACATACCCCAAACACTTCCCAGAGGCTCTGATTATCTGTTGAATTATATTCCTAATCTTAATAGTTTAAGTTATTAAAATTGAGTCCACAATCTATATCAAACTAACAAATAAAAAGAAACATACACATATCTGCATTTTACATTTTGAATGAATCAAGTCCTCTTCTACCCTAATAATTAATTTAAGATTTTATTAAAATGCATTCTTAGGACTTGTTTGATTGAGCGGGTTAGCATACGATTGGTATTATTAATTCATGGGACTTGCATTCTATTGTTTAGTTGCAAATTGTATTATTCAAATTAGATTCCAATGATTACTCTATCTAACAAAATTAACTGATTTTTTAATCCTACAATTAATAACACAAAACATACATACAATTGAGATTAAATATTTCCATATCTACTACAAAACAAACGTGGACAAAAGAAAATTATGTATTTCATTAATCCAGCTGGATAGTCAATTCTATACTAATCTTATAGATTGTTAATCGCCTCACTATTATTCCTACTAATCAAAATATGTCCTTAAGACATATGTTAAGAAAGTTTAAACAAATTATATAATCTTTATTATACATATTTTTTATGTAAAATGTATAATCTTTTCAAACTTTGTTAACATGTGTTCAATCCATTAATTTATGGCAAACAGAGTAACCATTTTGAGTATGCACATGCTTGAGCTGTTTCACGGATCACTTTCACCACACTTGCATTAGTGCTTAATTAATTATTCCGATTTCTAACTAAGGCTCCATTAGTGCTTAATTAATTGTTCCTTTTTGTAGCTGTTGGACTATTTTAATATCTTTTATTTTTTAATTTTTCTTGTGACTTTTTGTCTTGTCCATGAATGAAAATTATTAGAAAATCATGGGCATTGGTGGTGAGTTAGTATTTGGAGGTTTTGAGACTCTCAATTTTCTCTAGTTTAATTGTCATCATTTTTTAGTATAATTTGTAAGGTCTTAGTGATCTATAAATTATTCCTCATCTACTCATTTTTAACACCCCCCCCCCCCCAAAAAAAAAAAAAAAAAAAAAAAAAAAACTCTTTTCACACTTGAGAAATTATTAGTCAAAAAATGATATTTTTCTTGGTAGAGCTTTGGGTTCACCACCTTATGCAGAAGTAGCCTAAACCATAAGATAAGTGGTGGGACTGTTGTATTCTGCATGGGACAAGTCAGAGTTTGGTGACTGCTGCATCGGTATTTAGGTTTTTCCTACCACAATGGACTTAATCTCCTTAAAGGAAACGTAATATATGTGCCTCAGTCTGATTTATTTATATCTCATTTTCTTTACATCATTTATCAATAAAATATAAGTTTTCTGGTAGTTTCACCAACAGTAACTATGGCTCCATTTGTTTTGACATAAAATATTTTTGTCAAAAATATTTTAGTCATTGTTGAACAAAAAGTAAATAAAATATTTTTTGAGGAAAATGTATTTACACCATTTTCTAAAAAATGACTTATCTTTAAAATTTTCATAAATCAATTTTGCAAAGCTGAATCTTCTCACTTATTATCTTTTTAACACATTTAGCCTTTTCAAATAAGTTTCTTAACTCACTAAAAAGTCATAAATGATATTTTATTAAATAAAAATTTCTCTTTTAACCAATAAAATATTTTTATTTCAAATGTCAACCAAATGTTGAAAAATGAAAACAAAAATATATTTTTTTATGCAAAATTAATTTATAAGAAAAACATTTTTTTAAATAAAATATTTTACATCAAAACAAACGGAACCTAAATTAACCTTTAAGTTTAGGAATAAATGTTTGTTGTAATCCTTTCTAAATTACTTTAGCTGGTGGTTTAAGCACTTGCAGTCATATTATATTTGACAATTCATAGTGGGAGATAGTAAATATTATTTTCTGTACATAGACGCAATTGTAAACCTTGTGCACCAGGTCTCTGTACCTAGTCCAATATTTTATTTTTTTGGATAACTCAGGTATTTTCAACTCGCTGATTTTAAGGGAAGCCAGGACTAATCTTGAGAGCCCTGAAGTTAACGACCCGGCAAACCTCCAGTGGCCCCAAGGGGTGACTCGAACTCAAAACCTGTGAATTTTATCCTCCAGACTTTACCATTCGGCCACTTGTCTTGGGGTTGTACCTAGTCCAATATGATGCATTTAGTATTAATAATTAACAATTAAATCATTAAAATGATTCGGGGGACCAATATTAATACAAGGAGATACAAATTAAGCTTCATTTTTGTGTTGGGAAAAAGGAATAATGTTATGGATCATGAAAAATATGTCATGAAATGCATCATCAAAATTTTGTATCCCTTGATTAGTGTGTCGTGCTTTATTGTATGTGTAATCCAAAAGTAGAGAATCTTTCATAATCATTTTCATGATATTTTTTTCGTGATCTCTAACATTACTCAAAAAGTTGATGTACACTAGATGTAGAATAGAATTTGAGTGGATGAGCAGTAAAACTCCTCTCAATTGTCTCTTTTCAATAGACTCTCCTATTCTCAAGTCAATGATACTTTCAAAATAATGAATGTTTCAACATAAAAACGTGGATTGTCAAGGATGGAGGGTGGAGCGTGAAGTGTGTTACGCTTATGATTTCAATACTTTTTATTTATTTTACTTTCTTTTTTTTTTCCCCAATACCTCTTTGGAAATGAATATTGTGTGGCATGCATTTTCTTTCCTAGTTGTAACAAATTTATCCTCTTAAGCAAATTTTCAATTCTATTAGGTCGGTTCCGTCTTGTTAGGTAGTTGATACTCCCTTTCTTAATACTCACTTTATCCTTCAATTAAGATTTGACAACTGCCTTGCACATGATTTGGAGTCATGGAATAAGTTTGCACTACTTATCGAGCTAGCCCTATATTGCTCCCAAGCTACTTTTATGCCCCAAAGCGTGTTTTTTTTTTTTTTTTTAGATCCAATTATTGGGCCACAAATTGAGGATTTCCCTCCCTTCTAAATGTGTAATCAATATAATTGCCTATTTTGAGGAGGACGTTTCGAACAATTTTCAACAGATAGATTATTTTAAGATAAGTTGTTCTATCTGAGAACAACAATTCAGCACATAAGGTATGTTCGGTGCAACTTCAGTTACAAAATAATTTCATGATAAGATTATTTAGTTATACCTTATTTCTCTTTCTCAGCGGATTAAACATCATCATCACCATTTCCGTATGGAAATTGTTACATATAGTTTCTTTTTTTGCCTGTTTTTCGAGAGCAATTTTATTGCAAATGAAAGTACAAGAGAAAGTACATGGAGAAAAAACCTAGACCAAAAAATGCATTATTGCTGAAAGAGGTTCATCCGAACTAGAGCCACCAACTCCTCAGCCAATCATGTGTAGACCAAAACATGCATCATTGCTAAAAGAGGTTCATCCGAACTAGAGCCACCAACTCCTCAGCCAATCATGTGCAAAGGCTGGGCAAGTAGAGAAAAGATGGAACACAAGAAAAGAGAAAACGCAACAATCAGATGCCAATTGAAGGCCAAGGCATCAAACTCAATCAAGGGGAAGAACTTACCCTATTTTTTCACTCTTGAAATCTCATGTGCATTTAATGTAAATCCCTTTATCGCAAGTCTAAAAAAAAAAAAAAAAAATTAAGATCTTGAGTTCGAGTTATCACGAAGGGTTATTGGAGGTTTGCCTAAGTGTTAAAGGCTAATCCAGACACATGATTATCAAAAAAGTGATTAAAGTAGATAAGAAATTAAATTATTTATACATTACTCTTTTGTTATACATACCCCCCACTTGTCTATGGCCTTGTCACATAGTGGTATGAAAGTAGCAATTGGGTTACAAAGGAGAGGTTGATGGATTCAACTTTCTTATAGTGCTATTCTAACAACTAATAAACTGATATTCACCGATAAAACATAAAATAAATAAATAATTATTGACTTTAGAAACGTCGATCATGATTAATGTGTGGATTTCAAATTACTAACCTGTAAAAGTGAAGTAAAATGGTTGTAATGAGCCACTAAATCCAGAAAATTCTATTTTAAGGGCATCAAATCCTCAAATAGAGTGGAAAAGTAGCAGGAAAAAAAAAAATGGCACCCAATTTACACTTCTTTGTTTTTTGGGTGACTTAGTGGTACCACTCTGGGTTCCCTTCATAATGCGCGAAATAAATATGCATATATATATATATGTTGAAATGTGTGACTGTATCTGGATGCATTTGAGCATTAGTTTCCAAAACACCATTAATGAGAACCATGAAACCTGTCTTGATGAGAAAAACTATTACATGTCTCTTTCAAACATGACCAAGCATATTCATTAAAGAAAGGGGATGGGAGGGAAATGGTGGTGGTGGTGGTGTCATGGTGGAGGGAAGTGCTAGGGTAGAGAAAAGTGGTGGTGGAAGGTGGTTTTGTAAGAGAGAATGAGAGGAAAAGGGGAAAGGAAAAATGTAGGTGTTTGAGAAAATCCCTCAAAGAGTGGTACAAATTTAAATATACATCACACTCTGTTTTTTAAATATTTTGAATGATTTAAACTAATTCCCTGGCTAATTTAATTCTAAGGATGCCCCTTATGATAGCTAGCACAATGTAAAATTTAAAAAGCAAATTTATCTCAATTAAAATTACATGGACTAAATTTGACATTTGGGATAAAGCATAAAGAAAAGGGGTGGTGGCGCAGTTGGCTCGCGTGTAGGTCTCACAGCTTCTGAGTTATCCTGAGGTCGAGAGTTTGAGCCCTCTCACCCCAAATTCCTCTTTTTGATTGTAAGGTGATTCCTGGAGAAAGCCTAACCTCTCAACATAGGATTTGATACTAGATTTATATTTTAAAAGGCAATACCAATATAGAAAGGATGGTGTGTGTCGTAGGACGAGATAGTGTGACTTAAAAGGGGATAAACTGAAATATTTAAAAATAGAATGGATAAGGAAGGTGCTTGGGACTTGGAAGATGATGCTAATACTATGTGGAACTCGATGGCTAATTGTATGAGGAGAATCTCAATGGAAATGCTTGGAAAATCGAAAGGAACGGGACCCAGCTCTAGAAAAACTTGGTAGTAGAGGGAAGAGGTTTAAACAGTAGTTAAGGGAAAAAATGAGTGCTTTAAAAAGTGGCAGAATGATAGAATTGAGGAAAACCTTAAGAGCTATAAATTGGCTAATAAAGGAGGTCAAGAAAGTAGTGAGAGAGGCTAAATTGAAAGCTTATGATGACCTATACACTAGACTAGATAGTAAGGAGGGAGAAAAGAGGATACACAAACTTACTAAGATACGGAAGAGGAAAACAAGAGATTTTAATCAAGTTAAGTGCATCAAGAGTGAGGATTCTAAGGTATTAGTGAAGGATGAAGAGATTAAAGAGAGATGGAAGAACTATTTTGAGAAACTATTAAATGAAGAATATGGAGGTACGTTAATAGGGGAAGAAATAACTAGTAATACGATAAACCAAGACTATAGGTTCTATCGCCAGATTCGAAACTTTGAAGTGGAGATTGCACTTAAGAAGATGAAATCAAATAAGGCTTCAAGACCCAATAATATCATTATTGAAGCTTGGAAGTGTTTGGGTAAAAAAGGGATTGCTTGGTTGACTAGGTTGTTTAGCAAAATTTTGTTGACTAAGAACATGTCAGATGAGTAGATGAAGAGTATTTTAGTGCCAATCTATAAGAATAAGGGAGATGTCCAGAATTACAACAACTATAGAGGAATCAAGCTAATGTGTCATATAATGAAAGTGTGAGAGAGGGTAATGGAACGCCGATTGCGAGATATAACAAAAGTGTCAGAGAATCAATTCAGGTTTATGCCTGGCAAGTCAACAATAGAAGCAATCTATCTGTTGAGGAGAGTGATAGCAAAGTATATAGAAAATAATAGAGATATTCATATAGTATTTATCAACCTTGAGAAACCATATGATAGAGTACCTCGGGATATAATATGGTGGGTGTAGACACCCTATTTTTTACCAATCTTAAGACTCAGACGTCATCGATTGAGCGCTCGGTGATGGTGCATATTGTGCTCGTTCTGAGGTTTTGGAGTTTCGGTTGAGAGCCTTACCCCCGGACCTCGGGACCCTTTTATGCTTTGCCTCGATTTGCGAACCAAGTCTTGCTTTCTCTTCCCGGAGGGAGGGAGAAGTCTTGTAGACCATCTCTCAGTGGTCGTAGACTACTTTTCGTGGTCATAGGCCACTGTTCCCGTTTGAAGACTAGTTTTCGATTTTCAGGGCCGTCGGCCATGCGCCTCGGTTCGAGACCGCTTAACTTTCTTCGTTTGGCACGGTTTTTGGAGAGCTTGAACATTTTGAACCTTCGTTTTAGCTTCTTGAAGAAGCTTGAACCTTTTGAACCTTCGTTTTAGCTTCTTGAGGGAGCTTGAACCTTTTGAACCCTTCGTTTTAACTTCTTGAGGCAACTTGAACCTTTTGAACCTTCGTTTTAGCTTCTTGAGGAAGTTTGAACCTTTTGAACCCTTGTTTTAGCTTCTTGAGGAAGCTTGAACCTTTTGAACCTTTGTTTTAGCTTCTTGAGGAAGCTTAAACCTTTTGAACCTTTGTTTTAGCTTCTTGAGGAAACTTGAACCTTTTGCACCCTTGTTTTAGCTTCTTGAGGAAGTTTGAACCTCTTGAACCTTTTGCTCTAGCTTCTCCAAGAAGCTTGAACCTTTGCTCTAGCTTCTCCAAGAAGCTTGAACCTTTTGCTCTAACTTCTCCAAGAAGCTTGAACTCTCTTGTTTCTCTATAAGAAAGGGCCTCCCTCTCCTTTAGAGAGGTTGAAAAAAATTTGTCTAAGGAAAAGTACATATATCTCTCTATATCTCTACATTCTAGGCTTAGAAAGGGTATTTGTTCTTGGCCTTTAACACCACATCTCATAGCCACACACCTCCACCATTGATCTAAGGTTCTTGGAGGGTCTTGAGAGGTCTCAAAGAGCTGGTTTTTGGTCCAAGAAGTCATTGGTTTCTTTGGCTACAAGGGTAACACACTATTCCCTCTTTTTAGCATTATTTTGATCCATCTCTTAGCCTTACTTGCAAGAATATTTGAGCTTTAGTGTAAACTGAAAAAAAGTCTTATTTTGAGGCCCTTAACATGTTTGTTTAAGATTATTTTTCTGTTGGGGGTCATCTACCCTCTTACATGCTTCATTTTATCTTGTTTTGAGCCATGCCTTAGAGCATTTGTGTTGGCCTTTGTTTGGCCTTTTAGCCACTGAAATCCAGTGGATTTTTAGTGGCTAGAATGCTATTTTGAGTGCCAAAATCAGATAGGGGTGACCCTCTCTCTCCTTGTTTTGTTTTCTAGCATTTTTGGCCTTACAAAGGAGCCCTTATTTGCATGCTTCCAAGCCATGTTTCATGCCATTTTTGATGAGTTTTAGGACCTACATAGACTCTGTCCAGAGCTTGTTTTGCCATATTGGATGTCCATCTTGCATGTGTAGAATAACCCCTCTTTATGGCCTATCAAAGGAGTATGTCATTCTTACATGCATTGATCATGTTTCAGTGGATTTTTGGGTTTTATTTGGCATGTCATACCTCTGAATTTTGCTGGTTTAGTGGCCTCTTGATTACTTCACATGCTTGTAGTGCAAATCCTCTTTACTAGCTTACATAGCATGCTATTTTGGCCTTTGATTCTAGCACTTTTTGGCCATGCCTTAAACTGATTTTGTGCATGTTTTGGACTGCCTTAGCTCTGTTTTTGGGCCTTATGGTCGAATGATGTTTGCTATGCATGGTTGTAGTTCAATACCCTTGCCTAGCTTTGAGTTTTGAAGCCTATTGCATGCGTATTTTGAGGTGTTTCCATGTTTTGGCATCATTGTGAATCATATTTCAGAGCTTATATGTATTCCATATTCCCATATTTTCCACTCTTTAAATGTGTTTGAGCGTTATGCATGAATACCTCATTTTTGGACCATTGCATGAGCTTCATTTCCACGCTTTGCGAGTCATCATTTTAGTCCATATTTGCTACTGTTTTGGCCTGCATAGGGACTTTTTGGGGCTGGTTTGGCCATTTGAGTATTGCTTTGCATGCCTATAGTGTAATCCACTTCACTAGTTTCGGTATTTAAGCCATCTAGCATGCATTGTATGAGGTGTTTGCATGATTCGGGACCATCTTGCATGTCATTTCAGAGCTGGAAAATATGTAATTGTATGCCATATTTCATGCTTACCATGCTTTGATGGAGTTGCACTTTGTGCCTTAGGTTTGGTCCCTTGCATTTGTACATGTTTGCATGTGTGTTGTTGCTTCATTTTCATCATGTATGGCCACTGATTTGAGTGTGGCTGAGGCCCATTCATTTTTGTTTAAGTACATCTTGCATTATGTATGCCATATCCATGTTGTCGCATGCTTGATCGTCGCATTGTGTATGCCTTGTTTATGTCTTCGTACATGTCCATCTTTGTATGTGCATTGCGTATGCCATATAGTCCATGTGCATTGAGTATGCCATTCTTAGTTCATAGCATTATGTATGCTAGTTGCATGTTTGCATATCATCCCTCATATGCTAGCATGATTAGGTTGCATTGCGTTTAGGGTTGCATGCTAGTTGTATTGTGTATGCCATGTATATTGCATTGTGTTTGGAATAGGGTTTAGTCCAAACACGGGAAACAAGAGACGTTTCGTACTCCAAGTGACGAAACGTACCTCGATTCTCGGTCGCCAACACTCCGGATTACCCATGATGGAGTTTAGGCCTTGTTGTGTTTATATGTGCATTCATTTTACATCGAGTCATGCAATCCGACTCCTTGGCCATCATGCATCGAGATGCGTGATTGGTGGCACGAGGATCGAGGACTACACTCCCTGGAGCTTGTGCAATGATGGAAAAAGTGGTCATGCACACATATGTTGAAAATACTTTGCCATGCCCGTTTCTCGCTCTCTGTTGTAGCAAACCGAAACCAAAGAACAAAAAGCGGTCGTGACCTTCTTGAGCTTTATGCGGTTGCGGGACTAGTTGCAAGCGAGGCAACCGTCGAACATCGCGATGGATTTCCCGACAAGGCGACTTGAGTATACATACATCCCTATCATTCGGAACAGAGCTGAGGCAGTCCATTTTGTTTAATTTGCATGCTAGTTTCCTTACTTACTTAATTAATTTGTTAATTAATTAATGTTGTGTAATAATTAGTTTAATTAGCTTAGATTAGCTAGTTTATTCTGTACTATTCATTCGGACCCTCTGCGAGAAGGCGAACTTTGTAATAACGGTGCGTGTGTGTGATGCATGTCTTTCAACCCCACGTCTTTCTCCCTTTTATTTACCAATTTATGATGGTTAGTTTTAAGGCATGTTTCAATTAGCATCTATATGTTCGTATGTTTGCATTCATTCATCTGTATTGCATGCACCGGGCTCGGCGCATCATGCTAACTGCATTGTATTTCAATTCCAAGTTAAATACATGTATCGATTGTTGCATCTCATATGTCATCTTAGAATAGCCGAGCCTATTGTAGTTGCATTTTTGCATGTGTTGCATTAGGCATTCTTAGCATAGTTAGGATTCATGCATGATTTCTAATTAGCTTCTTTCTTTGGCTCGGAGTACTCGGTAAGTGTTTATGCTTTAGCATCCTTGCATGTGTGCGAGTGATTGCCATGATAGCATGCTTACCATGAGGCTATGTGCTTATGTGATATAACTACCTGAATGCCTGTGGGTGAAGGTTGGGTTGCTTGAGTTAGAATAATTCGTCGAAACCCGTGTTTTAGCCTACTTGCGAGTAGCAAACTTTAATTCATTTTCAAAACAAACGGACATGTGATGCTTTGTTTCAACTTAGGCAATCCAGTCTATACTTGTATGATGTGCGCATCACGTAGTAATTCTAGGCTAATAAACCAGAATAAGAGCACGTGTTTTCAAAAACTCGATATCATGCTTAGTAATGGCCGATCTTCGATCGGGTGAGCAGGGGTGCTCAAGAAATGACATTCCCCAATCGTACCCAAGTTCCTGAGCCGAGGCAACTTTGGTGATGACGGACACGTGGCCTTAGGCACGAGTCAGGGTTTCCTAAATTCCCCCAAAACAAAATATTTAGGTGGCGACTCTGTATCTAGCAAAGCAGTCCATGTTTGGCACTTCTTTCTAAAAATCTGTTTTTCAAAACGATTTGCCGGATTTGGACTCTTTGGTGATTTATCAGTCTCGCATTGCACTTTGCGGGATTAGATTCAGAACCGTGACATTTGAGTCCGAACTGTAGTGAGCCCAATGAACAAAACGGGATTTCTCTCGGGACGTTCGGGCGCGTCTACAGTGGGAGTTAGAGGAAAAATGGTTGACAAAAGGTTACATTGATGTGATTAGGGACATGTATAATGAGGTGGTAACTACTATTAGATCGCTTGCTAGAGAGACAAATGAATTTCCTATCACTGTAGGGTTACACCAAGGATCTACCTCAAGTCCTTATCTTTTTGCATTAGTTATGGATGAGTTGACTAGAAATATTCAAGATAACGTACCGTGGTATATGCTTTTTACAGATGATATCGTGTTAATGGATGAGACTAAAGAAAGAGTTAACACAAAGCTGTAGGGGTGAGCATGGTCCGGATTGGACCGGATTGGAGTAAAACCAAGACCAATCCATTATCTACGGATCTTGAAAAATTGGAACCAATCCAATCTGTTTAAATCGTGGAACCAATCCGAACCAATCCATTTAAACACGGATTTGACCGGTTTAGGACCACGGATTTACATAATTAAATAATAACAATATATATGTAACACTTTAATTTCATAAAAATATAAATATAGCACCATATTAGTTTCATAATAGCAACATATCTTTTCATAATAGCGACAAACTGTTCTAGAATTTAAACAACCATAAGAAAACTAATTCCACCATAAGTATTTAGACCATTACAAATTAACACTAAAAACTAGCAAACAAAAGATACTATGAAAGTTCGGGTTTGGATTTAAGTTTTAAATGAAATAAGAGAAGATATTATGCAGAAGGGTGTATAATAAAAATATAGACTATTTGTATACGGTCCGGATCGGTTCTAATCTGGAACCATGGGGTTCAATCCGGAACCAATCTGTGAATTACAGATTTTTAATTTGGAACTAAACCACGGATTCAAAAAACCAATCCAAACCTACTGGATTGGACTGGATTGGATCGAATTACAGATTTCATGGATTCCTTACTCAGCCCTACAAAGTTGGAGATTTGGAGAAAAACACTTGAATCTAAAGGATTCCGGATAAGCAGAACTCAGACAAAGTACATAGAGTGTAAATTTAGTAATAACAATGAAAGTAGAAGAGAAGTGAAGATTAAGAACCAAGAGCAGCCTAAGAGTGAGCATTTTCGTTATTTAAGGTCGATTATCACAACAACAGGGGAGATTAAGGCGGATATGACCCATCGGATTAAAGCGGGATGGCTTAAGTGGAGAAGTGCGTCCGAGGTACTGTGCGATAAATGAATACTCACTAGACTAAAAGGTAAGTTCTATAAAAAAAACTATTAGACCAGCGATGTTGTATGGGACGGAGTGTTTGGCAACCAAAAAATAACATGTCGATAAGATGAGTGTTACTTTGATAAGGATTTTAAGGTGGATATGTGGCAAAACTAAAGAAGACCAAATTAAGAATGACTGTATTCGAGAATCGGTAAGAGTAACACCGATAGAAGATAAGTTGGAGAGAATCGATTGAGATAGTTTGGTCATATTCAACGGAGACTAATAGAAGCAGTAATGAAGCAATGCGATACAATGACGATAGATGGAAGTGTTAGGGAACCGGATAAGCCTAGATTAATGTTGGCTAGCATTGTAAATAGAGATATGGATCTACTTAATTTGACTAACAAAATGGCCTTCGATAGAGCCGTGTGGAAAAGAAGTATTCATGTGACTGATCCCATTTGATGAGATTTAAGGTTTTGTTTTGTTTGGGATAAAGCATAAAGAGTGTTATCTTGAATTTTAGTAGAAATTTTGTAAATAAAATAAATAGAAAGAAAAATATAAACCTGTTTTTTCTTTTTTTCCTTCTCCTTTTTAACATTTCCCTTTTCTTTTCTTTTCTTTTCTCTTCACAAATTCTTACATAAATTCATGATCCAAATACCACTACATAAGTGTAGTTCGCACTTCATTCTAATTTGTTTGGTTAATTATACGTAAAACCCCTGCACTTGCATTAAAATTTCACTTTGATCACTTTTAAGTCAACCCTTCACATTCTCAGTTTGGTGTCAATAACAGCCTTCCGTTCATTTAGCGTTAAATAAGGATGATGGAAATGGACTTTTTGATAATTTCATAATTAATTAGCCTTTTTTTTTAACTTTTAACTAATCCATGATATTTAACGTACATATATCATTTATGTAGAGCATCTAATACAAAAAATATCCAAAAATGATATATAAACACACACACACACATATATATATCATGACTTAAGGAGGGAGACGAGCCAAAAAAGGATGAGATAGACCTAAAATTACTAAAACCCCCATTTCCATTAGCCTCATTTAACGTCAACTTCATGAAAATGAGAAATTGACAAATGAGAAATTAACACTTGACTTAAAGTGTAAGAGACTGATTATTTCTTTTTGAATTTTTTTTAGATAGATGAACTGTTACATTTGAAATTAAAGGGAAATTTCAATGCAAGTGCAAGGGTATAAGTGTAATTATCCTAATGTCTCACCTTTCATGGTCAATTTTATGATAAATTAACACTTGTTGGGTGTATGCATAATATAGGATGGCCTTATGACATCTAGAAAAAGTGCCATTAATGTTGGACCTTACATAAAGTCCCCATATAATATTAATGCAAAAAAGTTGGTGGACAATCAGTAGTATAAAGGGTGATGTTAATGGGCAGCAGTTGAGAATAAACAATTAAGGTTGATTTACATTTTTATTCTTAAAGTATAAATTTTGTGTAGACATCCCATTTTTGACCGACCTTAAGACTCAGAAGTCACCAACTGAGTGCTCAGTGATGTTGCATATTGTGCTCGTTCTGAAGTTGCGGAGTCTCGGCTGCGAGCCTTGCCTCCGGACTTCCGGACTCTTTTGTGCCTTGCCTCGGTTTGCGAACTAGGCCCTGTTTTCTTTGTTTTCTCTTCCCGAAGGAAGGGAGAGGTCTCGTAGATCATCTCTCAGTGGCCGTAGGCTACATTTCATGGTCGTAGGCCATTTTTTCCCGTTTGGAGCCCGGTTCCGAGTTTTCGGAGCCGTCGGCCGTGTGCCTCGGTTCAAGACCGCTTAACCACCTCTGTTTGCTCCAGTTTTTGGCATACACCTTGTTTCCTTCCTTTTGAGGGACACTGTGGCCCGAGAGACCAACTTCATGGTCGAACGCCACCTCCGGTGCTTAATAGTCAGTTTTCGGGCCCCCAGACCGTGCATTTCAGCCCCCGAACTTTCGTTTTGCATCGATTTGGGTTCATTTTTGGCAGAGACCTTATTTTCATTGTTAGAGAGGTTGTAGGAAGGTGGGAGGCCAGCAATTGTTCTGAAAACCAGCTTTATTCTTTCATCGCTCTTCATCGCCCGTTTTCTTCACTAGAAAGTTGACTTTTTCCATTCCCGGGCCACTTTTTCTGACTTTCCACCACACTATTGTGTTGTACACACCTAGGAGGCCACCAATATGGGTTGGCCAGCCATTAATTCCCCCTGACCCTTTTGAACCCCTCTAAAAAGTTGGTTTTTTTCTCTCTTGGGTTACATTTTCTGATTTTTCTCCACATAGCTGCGTTGTACTTACCTGGGAGGCCACTTTTCTGGGGTGGCTAGCCAACAATCTTGCTTGAACCTTTTGCACCTGGTCGGCCAGCCAAGGGAGGTGGCCGGCCGGCCACCTGAACCTTCTGTACCTGGCCGGCCATTCTTCTTTCTCCTGGTGCATTCCAGCTGTGCCAGCTGTTTTGCACTAGACCCCTGCCCGAAGGTCTGCCTTTTGGGAGGAAAATTTGAATTTGTTTTCCCCCCTTTTGTTTCACTCCTCTCCCTTTATATAACCAGCCTCTCCCCTCCATTTCTAGGGGTAAGAAACCAGCTGAAGCACTAAAACCTTATATCTCCCTCATCCAAGCCTCCAAACACCTTGGTTCTTGGCCATTTCACCCTACACCTCATAGCCTACCACCTCCACACTCCATTCCAGCAACTTGGAGGCCATTTGCAGAGGTTGGAAGCTCAGAATCTTGGACCAGAAGCTGCTGGAAAGTTGTGCCACAAGGATAAGCTCCTATTCTTCCCATTTTTGCACTATTTTGTTCTATGTCTTAGCCCCTTTTTCTTACATTTTTGGGCTCCGACCCAAACTGGAAACAGTCTTATTTTGAGCTCATCTTCATGTTTGATTAAGGAATTTTTTCTGTTTGAGGCCTTCTGCTACAGCTTTCCTTTTATCTCTCTTTTAGGGCTATTTCTTGCATGATATATTAGCCTTGCTTGTGAGCATTTATGGACTTCGAGCCAAACTGTAAAGTGCCTTATTTTGAGCCCCTCTTCAATTTTGTTGAAGGGATCTTTACTGTTTGAGGCCAGATACTTCCTCTTGCTCTCTATCTCTCTTTTGGGGCTATTTTTGCATCATATTTTAGCCTTACTTGTGAGCATATTTGAGATTTTTCATAAACTGTAAAGTATCTTTTTTTGAGCCCCTCTTCAACTTTTTTGAAGGGCTCTTTGTTGTTTGAGGCCTTTTACTGCCCTGTTTGTTCAATCTCTCTTTTAGGGCTTATTTTGCATGATACATTAGCCTTATTTGAGAGCGTTATTGGACCTCAACCTAAACTGAAAAAAGTCTTGTTTTGACATTATCTTAATATTTTATTAAGGTCTATTCTCTGTTTGGAGTCATCTTCCCCTATGCATGCTTCATTCTTTCATGATTAGGGCTATGCATTAGAGCACTTGCATTGGCCATGGCTTGGCCTCTTAGCCACTGAAATCCAACAGAATTTTAGTGGCTCAGGTGTATTCTTGGAGGCCAAAATCAGAGGGGGGTAACCCCCTCTCACCTTATTTTGCTTGATGGTCTTTTTAGCCTTCCAAAGAGGCCCTATCTTGCATGCTTTGTTGACTGATTCCAGGGCCAATTTGATTAGTTTTAGGGCTATCATATTTGATTTCTAGAGTTAATTTTTCTATGCTAAGTGTCCTTGATGCATGTGCTTAATAACCCTTTGTATGCCCTTCCAAAGGGGCCCCTCATTTTTACATGCATTGGCTGCATTTCCATGTTTATTTGGGCATATTTTCACATATTTTGTTCACTGATTTTTGCTGGTTTGGTGAGATTCCATATGCTTCATATACATGCCATGTAAACCATGTTTGCTAGTCAAAGTTGCATGCTATTTTAGTCCATTTTGCTAGCATCTTTTGGGCATGCTTTGAACTAGAAATGTTCATGTTTTGGGACTGCCTTGGCTCTGTCTTTGTGCTTCATAGTCAAATAATGCGTGATTTGTATAGCTACAAGTCAATATATGTGCCTAGTTTTGAGTTTCGGGACCATTCCATGCATTGTATGACATATATCCATGATTCGGGATCATTTTACATCACATTTCAGTGCTAGAACTTGTATGTTTGTATGCCATATTTCATGCCTTGCCATGCCTTGTTAGAGTGGCATTTGTGCCTTAGGATCGGTCCTCGGTTTGCGTGCATGTGTGCACGCATCTCGAGTGTCTCATTTTCATCTTATGGCCACTGATGTGAGTGTGGCTGAGGTCCACTCATGTTGGTGTAAGTCCATTATGCATTGCGTATGCCATTTCAATTCATAGTATTGCGTATGCTAGGTTGTATGTTAGAGCATCGTGTATGCCATGTTACATCGTGCATTGTATATGCCATTTCATAGCATTGTGTATGCTAGGTTGTATATTAGTTGCATAGTGCATGCCATCTCATTTGCATTGTGTTTGGGATAGGAGTTAGCCCGAGCACGGGAAACGAGGGACGTTTTGTACTTCGAGTGACGGAATGTGTCTCAATTCCCGGTCACCAACATTCCGGATTATCCATGATGGAGTCTCGGTCTTGTTGTGTTTATATGTGCATTCATTTCATATTAAGTCGTGCAAATCGATTCCTCGGCCATCATGCATCGAGATGCGTGATTGGTGGCACGAGGATCGAGGACTACACTCCCTGAAGAGTAGTCAAGCATACATATGAGAAAATACATTGCCATGCCCATTTCCTGCTCTCTGTTGCAACAAATCAGAAATCGACAATCTTTTGGAGCTTCGCGCAATATTCCGGGCTTAATTGTAAACAGAGGCTAATTGGGGCATCGCAATGGATTTCTGCGCCAAGCAACCCGAACATGCATCATTCATCATCCGGAGCAGAGTTGAGGCAGTCCCTAGCTTGCATGCTAATTTACTGCTTTCCTAAATTAATTTGTTAATTAATTAGGATTTTGTATTTATTCGGACTGTAATTATTCATTTGGGACTGTATATTATTTATTTGGACCCTCCGAGTGAAGGCACAGTTGTAATAAGTGTGCGTATGTGTGATGTATGTCTTCCAACCCCACGTCTTTCTCCCTTTTATTTACCAGCTTATGATGGTTAAAATAGGGCATATTTCAATTAGCATACAGTATGATAGCATGTTTGCATTCATTCATCTGTTTGCATGCACCGGGCTCGACGCATCATAACTCACTGCATTGTACTTCAATTCCGAGTTGAATACATGTTAACTGTAACATTCCATATGCCATGTTTAGAATAGCCGAGCCTATCTTAGTTGCATTCCTGCATGTGTTGCATTAGGCATTTCTGTATAGTTAGGATCATGTATGGATTTCTAACATAGTTTCTGTTTTGGCTTGGAGTACTCGGTAAATTTTTACGCTTTAGCATCCTTGCATATGTGTGAGTGACTGCCATGATAGCATGCTTACCATGAGGCTATTTGCTTATATAATATAACTGCCTGAATGCCCGTGAGTGAATGTTAGGTTATTTGGATTGGGACAACGCATTGATTGTGAGTTTTAAGCCCACTAGATAGTGGCAAAATTATGTTTTCTAAGCCCACCCGAGGGTGGCAAAATCCGCATTTTAAGCCTACTTGCGAGTAGCAAACCATCTTCTAAAAATGAACACGAAATGCTTTGTTCCAATTCAGGCGACCTGGTCTATACTTGTATGCTGTGCGCATCACATAGTAAATCTAGGCTAATGACCGGAATAAGAATGCATAATGTTTTCAAAACTAGATATCATGGTTAGTAGAGGCCGATCTTTGATCGGGCGAGCGGGAGTGCTCACGAAGTGACCTTTCCCAATCGTACCCAAGTTCCCGAGCCGAGACAACTTTGATGATGACGGACACATGGCCTTAGGCAACAAGTCAGGGTTTCCTAAATTTTCCAAAAATAAAATATTTAGGTGGCGACTCTGTATCTGGCAAAGCAGTCCATGTTTGGCACTTCTTTTAAAAAATCTGTTTTCTCAAAACGATTTGCCGGATTTAGACTCTTTGGTTCAGATTAAGAACCGTGACAATTTGAGTTCGAACTGTAGTGAGCCCAAATGAACAGAGTGGGACTTACCCTCCCGGGGCGTTCAGGGACGTCTACATTTTGTCATTTTGATTCTTAATATTTAAATTGTGTCAATTTAATATCCAATATATAAAAATATTTCAATTCCGTTCACAGTGTTTAAATTATATCAATTTGATCCCAAATATATAAAACTTGTTTCAATAAATTGACATAAGGATATACATAAATAATTACCATCTTCAAAAAAATTGTACTCTTAAGAAATTGATTTTTACCCACGGCCCACGGTCCATCAGTGGGGCACAATTGAAAAAAAAAAAAAGTAAAAAATTATAAAATAATAATTTATGAGTGATTTTACATATATCACTAGTTTATCTCTTTGCACCCTTTATCTCATTACACTATTAAAAAAAATATAATTCTTATTACAGCCATTACACTACAAAAACTAATCCTAAACTAAAAACTTTTCAAAACTCTTTCAGTTTTATCTCTTTACACCCATATTTTTTGGTAATACAGTACTTACCAATTAGTCCTATTAACTAGACTTATTTACCTATAGGTCCTAACTGATAAATTTAACACTATAAAAATAAGAGAGTGATAAATTTATCACTTAAAATTTATTCATAAAAATAAAGAGACTGCTAAATTTATCACTATAAATTTATTCATAAAAATAAAAGGCTGATAAATTTATGGGGTACTTACCAATTAGTCCTGTTAACTAGACTTATTTACCTACAGGTCCTAATTAATAAATTTAACACTATAAAAATAAGAGAGTGATAAATTTATCACTAAAAATTTATTCATAAAACAAAGAGACTGATAAATTTATCACTATAAAATTATTCATAAAAAAAAAGACTGATAAATTTATCTTTATCACTTAATAAATTATATCAAATAGGACTTAATGAGTAATAAGTCTCCAAAGTAGGACCTATTGGGTAATAAGTCTCCAAAGTATGACCTATTAGTAGTTTACCCTAAATTTATCTTTATCACTTAATAAATTTATCAATAGGACTTAATGGGTAATAAGTCTCCAAAGTAGGACCTATTGAGTAATAAGTCTCCAAAATAGGACCTATTGGTAGTTTACCTAAAGAATTTGAATTACTCCAGCACTGTGTTACTAGACAAATTAATCTTTTCTAGCCATTTGTTACCGTTTGATTAGATGGTTTTACTTTATTTTAACAAAAAATTAGTTAGAGACCATTTGTGAAGTGCCTATTTGGTGATATATTACTATACAAATTAGATTATTCCAGTGTCATGTTGTTGAACTAAAATAAAATTGTCCAACCACATATCGCTTTACATGCGTTGTAGATTGTCTTCATTGTTGTAGCATTAAAGACATCTCTCTGTTTCAATTAATGTAATTAATATCTCTTTTGGTAACACCATACTTTTTGACATGTCAACTAATAAACTCCTCAGATAATCTACCAGGAAATGAGTGCCCTTCAAGATGTTCAACAGCAAGATGATTGTACTTGCATTGCTACAATGAATAGAAACATAATCCTTCCAAGCAAAAAAAATATATATATGTATAAAATAATAATAATAATTATAAAACTGGAAATACACGGTAATGAATAACCAGACAAATTAAAAATATTCAGTCTTGGGTTACCAAAAACGTATCTTTTATTCGGCAGTGGATTACTGGATATATATTTTTTTGTTCGGCAATTTGATTCTGAACTATTTTATTTTGTTCAATTTTGACAGACAGAACAAAAGTAGAAGAACTCTCTCAAAAAATGAAACGAAAACCTACCGAACAAATAATAAATAAAAAAAAACTCACAATTTTACATTTTTAATGATTTTTTTACTAATGTTTCTTCATTCATTGCTTTCTTCTATGATTAAAACACTATGATTCTTACTTTTTGAAAAGAGATATGTAGCAGAAAAGAAAAACCGATAAGGGAAGAAGAGCAGTAGGAATTGAAGAGTAATGGGTATGAAGAGATAATAAAATATATTTAATTTGAATGCTTTGTCTTTAAAAGTAAGTTCACACATAGATAAAATTGAAAAAAATAAATAAATAAATAAATGAAATAAAAAAATCTCATATAAAAGGTGTAAAGAGGTAAACTAATGCAAGTAGAATCACTCAAATTTATTTTTCTTACCAAACAATTTCATTTAACATATTCTTATAATTTCCCACACAAAAAAAAAAAAAAAAAAAAAAAAAAAAAAAAAAAAAAAAAAAAACATATAGTATTGGAGTAAATGACATATGGCCCACGGATGAGAACTTTTCACCGATTATTTTTAAAAATTTTCTATTTTCTTCATGAAACTGAAGTGGGTAACTAAAGTGAGCCTCACAGAAATTGTTCCTATATATAATACTCTACAGAATTGAGAAAATTCAAGAATGAAGAGAATCTTGACATGTCAACTAAACTGGATTGAAGAGAATCTTGTTCCTATATATAATACTCTACAGAATTGAGAAAATTCTCATAACATTGATACTCTAACCTTTTTCCCCCTTATGAGAGTTTGAAATTGTCCCTGAATTTTGTCATGGCACCTTCCACCGACTCTGGTGCTTATCACTCTGCTAAACAATCTGAAGTAGAGCTCTCTGTTGAAGATGCTGAGCCTCAAAGAGAGCTCTCTATGTTCCACCAAACACTTCAAACACCTTTCCCTTCTCTGGCCAATGAGACACCGCGCATAGTCAAGGAAGAAATGCCTGACCTGGAGAAAAATGGGCAGGCCGAGAGGGCTCATTGGGTGATGAATGCACCCAACCCACCCAGTCTGTGGCACGAGCTTGTGGATTCCATTAAAAAATCTCTCGTCTCTCATAGAACCAAGTTTCATTCTCTTAAGAAGCAACCATTTTCGGGAGCATTTTCATTGTTGGAGGCTGTTTTCCCAATCCTTGTTTGGGGTAGAAACTACACTGCAACAAAATTCAAGAATGATTTGTTGGCTGGTTTAACTCTTGCAAGTCTCTGCATCCCTCAGGTAAACCTATATTTATTTGTATTTGATACTTGTAGAATGATAATTTTGGGTATATTTATGTTAATGTATCATGCAGAGTATTGGGTATGCTACTCTGGCCAAGCTTGATCCTCAGTATGGTCTCTGTAAGTTTTCTCAATTTGATTTGTGTTTTTTTTTTTTTTTCTTCTTCTTTTTCTTGTTGACACATGATTAAATGAATCAGTTTGAAATTATGACTTTTTTTTTTTTTGGTTTTTAGCGAACCTGATACTCATACACCTTGATATGTATGTGGGAATGACAATGACATGCACATCACTCATTTCGTGATGCACATTGATTTTTTTTTTCAGCACAATGATTTTAAAAAATTCACTACCAGGTCACTTGATAATCAAACTTTCAATACTGATACATCGTGATTGATACCAATTCGTCTTATGGTATTGATTCAGATACAAGCGTTGTGCCGCCACTTATTTATGCTGTGATGGGGACATCAAGAGAGATAGCAATTGGACCAGTGGCAGTGGTATCATTGTTGTTGTCCTCTATGATTCAGAAATTACAAGATCCAGAGGCAAACCCTATTGCTTATACGAGGCTTGTCTTTACTGTAACCTTCTTTGCCGGTATCTTTCAAGCTGCCTTTGGACTCCTAAGGTAGCTTCCTCTTTCTTCTTTTTTCAATAATTGATTAGTATTGTTCATATTTTAAATATCAGTCGATACGTATCTGATTTTTTTTTCTTTTGTGATATGTTAGTATTTATTTATAACCTTTGTGTCATCCCAGTTCAGTACCAAAACTTTCTTTTCTTTTCTTCTTCTTCAAAAATTGATTGGTGTCATCCCATTTAGTACTAAAACTTTCTTTTCTTTTTTCTTCTGGTGTGTTTGTGATTATTTTTACAGGTTGGGTTTTCTGGTGGATTTTCTATCACATGCTGCCATAGTAGGATTCGTGGCTGGTGCAGCCATAGTTATCGGTCTTCAACAGCTGAAAGGATTACTTGGACTCGCAAATTTCACAAACAAAACTGATATTATCTCTGTCTTCAGAGTTATTTGGACATCATTTCATTTCTACCAAGCAAGTCCCTTCTTTTTTTTTTTTCATTGTTATTTCTTTTATTAAATTTACTTTTCATAATTCATTGTGATTGTGCTTGTTGGTTTACAGTGGAATCCTTATAACTTCATCCTGGGTAGCTCATTTCTCTGTTTCATATTAATTACCAGATTCCTGGTAAGTAACAAACATAATTGGAAGTCCTTTTTTCCTTTTTTGACATTGTAGTTTTAATTATTCCATTTGATTTTTCGCATTGTATCAATTTAGTTCAAATTAAAAATATCCGTTTAGAAATCAAACAAAAATAAAAAATAAAATTATTCATTCAAAAAGGAATGAATCATTTCAAATTTAAAAGAGTGAATGCACTATTTTGCTTCTTAATTTCAATTCATTTTTTAAAGGACATCATTACTTAGACTAAATTGACGCAAAGTAAAAAATTGAAAGATAAAAATTAATTCAGTTAGAATTATAAGTATTAAATTCACACAACCACACACACACAAAAAAAAAAAAAAACTACAGAAACTTACAGGTGTAATTTCTCTAGCTCTTTTTTTTAAATCAAATATGTCGTTGTTTACAAATTCTTTCTCTACAATTTTATTTCATTTTATTTTGACCACAGGGTAAAAGGAACAGGAAACTCTTCTGGTTACCCGCGGTTGCACCATTAATATCTGTGATTTTATCAACTCTTATTGTTTTCCTGACAAGAGCTGATAAACATGGAGTTAGGATAGTGAAACACATCAAAGGAGGACTCAATCCAAGCTCAGTTCACCAGTTACAGTTTGACAGCCCAAATGGCTCAGAAATTGTTAAAACCGGTCTGATTGTTGCAGTTGTTGCCCTAACGGTTCATGCCTGGCCATTTATTCTCACTCTCATGGTTTTAAATAACAGTATGAGGAGACATATCAATATCAGTACTCATGACTTAATGGTACTAGAAATGTTGAGCGATATGTATTGGCAGTCATGAAATTTTAAAAATCTCTAGCCGCATTAAATGGCTTTATTGCAGTCAAAACGCCATGTCGAGCTATGAACCAATACATATCAGATTCCAGTCATCGAGAACTGATATTTAAAATCATGCTTAATTCTTCAACCTACTAATTTATGAGCATTTGAATTTTAATCTTAAATATGTTGTTATGTCAAGTTCAGGAAGCGATAGCGGTTGGTCGATCTTTTGCATCCATGAAGGGATACCATCTTGATGGAAACAAGGAAATGGTGGCCATGGGATTCATGAACATTGCAGGGTCTTTAACTTCATGTTATGCTGCCACTGGTAAGCTCTTTGTCTCTATAGTATCCAAAATCACTATTAAAATTAAATTCAAAATATGAAAAGATAAATAAATGGTGCAAGAATTAATGCAAAAATGAAACTTGCTATATGAGAGTTCCTCGGCTAAACTTGTTCATTATTATTGCAGTCACTAATTAAATGTGTTACACACTACTACAAGATATAAGAGTTTTAGAGACCAAACATTTTCGTTCTCAAAAATAAAAATTTGGTTGCAAAAAACATTAAAAGACCAATTTCCATTGTCATTTGAGTGATTACCAAAAGTCTATTCCCAAAAAGTAAAAGAAAAAAAATGCTATTAAATACATTTTTAGGGACAAAAGAATTTCACACAAAAAAGTTACTTTTTGAGATGAAAATTTTGGTCTAAAAGATAATAAATCATTATTAAATGTCCAACTTTGTCGCTAGAAAAAAAATAATGACACTTTTGTCAACTAAAATATTTTGTTCCTAAAAGATGATTTCATTCCTAAATTTTTGTCTCTAAAATTTTGATTTGTTGTGGTGAAGATTTATCTCATATTACTTCCTTAAGTCGGATTGGGATTCTTTGTTTCAAAATTAAACAAGAGACTCTAGAGTTGGTATTTCTTCGCAATGAAGAATTAATTCTTTATTACTCGGAAAATTAAGATGACACAGTACTAAAATTGGCATAGTCAAAGAGTTCATGTTTCCTAATTAATAGAAGTATATCAACAGCACTATTGAAATTCATATTATTGTTTAATAATATATGTAGTGTGGTGTGTGTTTTGTAGGTTCATTCTCAAGGACTGCAGTGAATTATAGTGCAGGTTGTGAAACAGTGATGTCAAATGTAGTGATGGCACTCACAGTTTTAGTGTCACTGCAAGTGTTCACAAGGCTCTTGTATTTCACCCCTATTGCTATCCTTGCTTCCGTTATTCTTTCAGCTTTGCCAGGGCTCATTGACCTCCATGAAGCTTACAATATATGGAAGCTTGATAAGTTTGACTTCCTTGCTTGCATTGGAGCTTTTGTTGGGGTGCTATTTGGGTCTGTGGAGATTGGTCTTCTTGTTGCGGTAACTCTCTCTCTCTCTCTCTCTCACACACACACACATATACAATTGGTTTCTATTTTACAATGGATAGAAAGGAATAATAGAATGAAAAACTGCATGACGTCACACGATGAGTAAGACTCAATTCACATATTACATTTGGTAAGAAAACCTATGACATCTATCTGTATATTATGTATATGTGTATGTAAACCGGCATCGTACTTAGTAAAAGTATGTTAATTCGCTTGGTGATCGTGAACTGTTTAGTTTTGAATATTTAAGTCCAAAAAAAAGTTTAACTGTTTATTTTTAAGCCTCGTTTGGCAACAGGCCGGTTTAGCCAAAAAGTCAAAAAATCACTAAAAAAGTCAAAAAGCCAACAACTCATATCAAAAAGTCAAAGGTTCTTTTTTCCCTCTACTTTTTGCACATCTTTTCGTAAAAAGCTAAAAATTCATCCCAAATATACTAGTTTTTTTTAACTCATATTTTAGCTAAATAGTCAAAAAATTACTAAATTAGCCTGTTCCCAAACGAGACCTTAGTCTACAATTAAGAAAAAATTAACTTTATAAACAAGATTCATTTTTGTTTGACATTTTTGTTTTAGTGAAATTTTTAACAATTTGTACTAATTTATAAGTCTTTTTTCTTTCTTTCTAATAAGAAAGATCGAGAAGCCCCTCCTATGCAAAATGCACTACTAACTATTTTTTTTGAAAAAGGAAATTCTCAGAATTGGTGGGTCTTACCTTCTATATATATATATTGGAAAGAGGCATTATAGTTCCTGATCATTTTTCATTTTCAACGATACTAGTAATGAAGATTCGGTTTCAGTGGGTTTTACAACGAAGATTTTCTTCTCAATTAAAATAAATAAATAAAAAATAATACTAATAATCAGAAAAAATATTTAGAATAATATATTTATAAACCAAAATTATTCTAAGTGTAACGTGCATTTCATCGATTTTAAATCTCCTTCATTCATTTTATTTTCAAAATAAAATATGAAACATGGTTTGATGGTATTCTATATATTTGTTGAAATGAGTGGACAAAAGTAGAAAGGAACTAGTGGTGGGGGTTGGGTCAACTTCTTGTTATAATGGGAATATATATATATATATATCATCCAACAAAGTTCCAATGTATATGTCCAGGAATCAGGTCTCCTTCATCTCTCCCCATTACTGTACTGGTTGGCTCTTTGCTCGGTTGAATGAATCATTTAAAGAAGCAAATCCAATTTTAAAATAATGTTTTTGATTCCCCTCCACTAACCAACCCCCCCTACTACCTACCCTTCATCTCTCCGCACTAGTGCATTGTTTGATGATGTGATTCGGTGTTGATATCATCAACTTGCCTACTACTACTACATTTGTAACATATGCTACAAAGTTTAATGGTTCTATCCATGGACCACATAAACTGTGTTTTAGATAGAAAATAAGTCAAAGATTAGGGTTTAAATTGATAAAATTAAAATTTTAGAATTTATTTTATTACAATGGTCAAATCTTGAGATTTTTCGTAAATTTTTAAATATAAATTATCCATTTTTCCCACTTTTTTTTTTTTTTTTTTTTGGGTTCCTTTTCAAATCTTCGATTTCATGATCTAAACACGAGTGATCCATTAACATGAGATTTCTGTCATATTTACTATTACAATAAGGATTCAATCAATTAGTAATGAATGAAGAAACTTCAGGAGTACATGGGAGCGTGTGTTTGGCTGATTGAATAGTGGGATTGAACTACTAGTGAGGTAAGGTAAGACTTCACAGATCACATGTTTGGTTGGTTAATTATCAACTGAATTGCTACTTTAGGTGGACTACTAATCCCCTATACCAGCAGGATTAGCTTTCCCTGGGAAGACTTGGGATTGAAAATTCATTCACATGGTATCAATGTGTTAAATACAAATTTGCCCCTTTAACTCATGCCCTATGTCTCAATCCCATGGCAATTGTTGCCAAGGTATATTATTAATCCGGTCATGCACAAACATTCTTTATATACCATCATATTAACAATCGCATAACCAACTAGGCTTAACCTAATTGACCACCATCCCTTCATTAAGACTTAGTCCCAAGGAGGTCATGTGTTCAATTTTCCTTAGGGGGTTGAATTAAGGGAGTGCAGGCACTTAGGTGCTTTGCCAAGGATGGGGAGATTTTCTTTTATAGGTGCTAATCTAATAACTAACAACTAACATTTGCCACCAAACAAAAAAAAAAAAAAAACAATCTCACTGTATTCATAATTTTATCTAACCCAATCCGTCAATCGAACATGACATATGAACTAGGGAACAAAGCCTCTAACAAGTGGGTTGACAGGTGCTGATATCATTTGCAAAGATTATAGTGAATTCGATTCAACCTGGCATTGAAATTCTAGGAAAGCTCCCTGGAACAGATGCTTTCTGCGAAGTGAATCAATATCCAATGGCTATTAAAACTCCTGGAATCCTCACAATCCGCATCAAATCCTCCTTGCTTTGTTTTGCTAATGCCAATTTCATCAACGACAGGTACATGATATACCATACATCCATGTCCTCTAGAGGCTCACAACAAATGTGATTTTGTTTCTTGTTAACTGCCACATTTTCTTGTTTGTTTTCAAGGATTTTCAAATGGGTGAGTGAGAAAGAAGTGGAAAGTGAAGGAAATAATGCCCAAGGAAGAATCCAACTAGTAATTCTTGATGTGTCCAGTTAAGTAACTTTCTCCCAAAAAAAAAGAACATGATGGTGTCCACAATTGAGGTTTACAATGAATGAGCAAGTATAATAGGACTAAATTTTCTTTTCCAGTGAAATTATATATGAAACATAGTTTGACTTGGAAAATTATTTAGTAGGTCTGGTGCCCCCAAACCAATGAGGTGGTGCAAAAGAAATGGTTGGGGAGCTGATCTTGTCTCCTACCCATCTAACTAAAGTGGGTCAAATCGGCTCCACCCATCTCAATGACTTATGTTCTTTATATTCTGTATTTCACACAACGTCAATACATTCTAGCTACGGAAGAGCTAGTAATAATCGATATTTGATTTCATTTTGCTTAAATCTTTTCTTTTTTACAATAATATATATATATATACATGATTGTAGATTTGATGAACATCGACACATCTGGAATTGTTTCTATAGAGGAACTGCAAAAGGAGCTGGTGTCGCATGGTACCCAGGTAATTAAAGGCAGTACTATATACTTCAAGCTTATGTTTTGAAAGCCTATTAAATTCTCTCTCTCTCTCTCTCTCTCTCTCTCTCTCTCTCTCTCTGCTCACAGTTAGCAATAGCCAACCCTCGGTGGCATGTGATACACAAGTTAAGGCAAGCCAACTTTGTGGAGAAAACTGGTGGAATGATCTTCTTGACTGTTGGAGAAGCTATGGAAGCTTATGTTGGTCCTGATAAATGACCGAGTACTACTCAAAGTGTGTTTACTGTGTTTACTCATGTGCTTACTTGCCTTCTTCGTGTGGTTTGGTCTCATACCTATTATGTACAAATATAAAAATGGGACAATAAATAAGAGGAGACGATAGCTCTTATCTGCTCTATTCAACTAAGAAGAAAAAAGGATGGCAGAATGAGAATACTAGTATGTGCTTTTGAGTAATATTATGTGGATTGTGTCTTCCATGTATCAAAATTATGCTATGTAAATTAATTGAATCTAGCTCAGTTGGTTAGAACTTTTGTATTTTACTAAGAAGTCAAGTATTTGAGTTTCCCTCTCCAAAATTATGACCTCTGATGTATCCAATTTTTTAAAAAAAATTATGTAATGTAAAATGGTATTGGGAACAAATGTCCGAGTTCTGTTAAGGTTGTCACTATAATCTTCACGGGTGACTGACAATTAAAGTAGAACCTATGTTGAGCTCACAGACCCGAACTGGTAGTGTCCTATCCAATCCCATCTACAATAACTTGTACAGAAAAGTACAACAAAAAAAGTGTAAAGAAAAATCAATGTGGTCCACATCATAATGAAACTGGATCAAACATTGATTTTTTGTGGCTTTTTGTGTGTGTGTGTGTGTGTGTGTGTGTGTGTGTTTTAAACAAAAAAAGCTTCAGCCACCAAAGGCCCCCCCAAAACCCATAGTTGTTAAAGAGACAATATTCAAGAGTACAAACAAGGGCATACTTGTAGTTCAAAAAAATAAATAAATAAAAAAAGGGGCATACTTGTTTCTTCAACCTATTTTACAGTCTTTCAATATCTGCACTTGATTACAATGAATACAAAAAGCAATGCATGAAGTCCTGGACTTTTATTCACGGATAATTAGCAGAAAATACACATTTTTTATCTCAAAGAAAGTACAAGAACAATGACTTGAAAGATACCAGCAAAATTAAACAGGGACAGCAAATCTGAGAGGCGTTAATGCTTTCTTAATCCTCACCACTGCAGCCTGCAGAGTCGAAAGAGATGCCGCGTAGGAGATTCGGATGCAGGTGTCATCCCCAAATGCATCACCCGGGACGAGAGCGACCTGAGCACCATAAGATCCAGAAACAAAAGTAAAAAATCTATGATATAAAGGAAAAATAGAAATTTCACTTCTTTAATATAAAAAAAAAACCATGGAAAATGGCTTTAAAAAAAAAAAAAAAAAAAAAAAAACCATAATTACCAAAAGTATGCATCTCGACGTCCGTATGGATGCTCTAACGTCATCGAATGGATGCTCTGACATCATTGTACAGATGATGACGTCAGTGCACGGAATCGATGATTTCTAAAGGCTAATGAGACCTTCTACAGTAGGATTGGTGTGCTCTAATACCAAGTTAAATTGCAGAATACAAGAAATTAGGGCTGGGTTAGGGTTCAGGGAGAATAAGAGAGAGAAAGGAAGAGAGAATTAAATGAATAGGTATCAGGGTATGTAATAACAAACACTCCACCTCAGCTGTGTATTTATATCAGAACAATAATATCACAATATGGAGATACTACCCACAATGTAAAATAACATGAACATACAACTATTTCGAACAAAATTGATGAAGAATGTCTCATGTTATTCTCTTTTTCTATCTTTTTCTTTTTTATACCTCAGGACACTTGTTAGCAAGACCCAAGAATATTTGAACTTCTCTAGTAGTCAACCTGAAAAGAGTGCCACCCTTTGAACTACACCGTGAGTAGATCTATAGGTGTGCACTGAGAGAGTGTTCAGCACTAAAAGAACTATTTCTTTTGTCCAGGACTTAGCGATCTATTGAATGGACTCATGTGAGTTCTTCCTGATCTACTTATTCCATTCATTAATTCTCATTCAATTTACATTTCTTTCTACTTCCTTTTCATTTTATCCAGAAATGGCACCGCTTAGAAGCTTACCTGAGCCTTTTCCAGCAAATAGCGGCATAAGGACTCTGAATCTTCGATCATACCAAAGCCTTCAGCCTCTGATCCATAGTATGAGCTGAAATCGAGGAAGAGATAGAAAGCTCCCTGCAAATGAGAAGTACAAGAACCAACAAATCAAGCTTGAAACAGCACCAGAACAGAGAAGAGAGAAGAAAAAGATCTGGGTTTTAAACACTAAATGTGTACATAAAAAATAAAACCCATACCTGGGGCTCCGATATTTTAACACCTTTCAATTCCCCAAAACTCTTAACCAAATAATCTCGTCGCTCCTGAAATGCTTTAACCATAGTAGAAACTGCTTCCCCACCAGCATAGCCCAATTCTAAAGCAGCAACACCTGCCTTTTGAGATATACTACTGGCACCTGAAGTGGACTGGAATAATGCATGAGAGGATTAGATTGAGCATGTTGATTATAGTACAAGAACATAGTTCAAGAAATTCAGCCAAAATTTAAAATAGCCTTTTTAAAATAACCAAATGCAATGAAGCTCAATTGAAGACCAAAACAATCCAGTCTGCAATAGCTTTCATGCAGTTTCTTTTTACTGACATATACCAATATATTAGCAAGGGTTGGTCTCAACCATGTTAACAATATCTTCCATATCTTCAGAAGGTTAAAACCTCCACAAGGGATGAGAAACAATCTAATGTATCATCAAATTTTGAAGCATATTCAACAATCTGGATTCTCCACACATTAGATGTCATGTTAACCGACATTGATGAAGGTTACAGAATACAAATTGATAAGAGTTACTAGTCTACTAAAGATGATGAAAGAAAAGAGGCAAAGAAGTGTGCATACTTGGCTTTGAATCTTTCCACATGCTGCAACAAAGTGTTTAGGACCAGCAAGATATCCAAGTCTCCAACCAGTCATTGCAAAGGCCTATAAATATCAACATTTTCTAAGGTTCATGACTTGATACGTATGACCATATCAAAATTATGTGCAAGGAAAGCACTTCAGTAAAAATAAATAAATAAATAATAAATAAAAAACTTGAAAGGAAATAAGCTGAAGCACCTTAGAAAACCCGTTGACAGTCAGTGTCCTCTCCCACATCCCTGGCAAAGATGCAAAGCTTGTGTGCGTTGCTGGTGCATAAATAATGTGTTCATATATTTCATCAGACAGCACCTGAATAGAACAATCAAAGGCAATCCAAAACTTGATGTTAGGTAACTTGAATATGCTCCAAATAAGGGTACCAAAAGTTGCATGATAAGTGATATTTTACCAGAAGCCGGGGATGCCTTGCCACAATCTGAGCGATCTCTTCAAGCAACTTCCTTGGGTAAACAGATCCTGTTGGGTTAGATGGGGAACAAAGAATCAACAGTCTCGACTTCTCACTGAGTTTGGATTCAAGATGCTTTGGATCTAAGAGAAAATTTTCGGAGATGTGGGTAGGAAGAATCACAGGGGTCGCATCAGCCAACCTTGCCATTTCTGGGTAACTCACCCAAAATGGAGCTGGAATTATAACCTGAAGAATAAATGCTATCCTGTAAGTGTCTATCAACTGCAAAGGTAGAGCATTAAATATAAACATTTAAAATGTCAGCACCCTCATCTAAGTAACCAACAAAGATTACTTCCATTGTGCCACATTTCCATACTTCATAACACACATTTGAAATGGAGGATAAAATATCCCAAAAAACATGCCTATTAATAACTAATAGGGTGTAGTTTACTTCTTTTTTCTTCCAGCTGAATGGTTGTGCCAAGGAGGTAAAGTAGTGAACGAATTATTCACAAAATAACGTCTCTGAACTAAAACTCTTCAATGTAATTGGCTGTGTATGTAGCTTTCCTGACTGCACTGTATATGCAGAAATACCATTCCATTTATTTTGTCGTAATTCCTCAATCAGCTATTATCTATCTAACATCTACAAGACTCCTTATGTTCTTTTGTAATTACTGTGGTCCTGAGAGCCAAATAAAGTTCAAATCTAAAAGATTTGAAGCGTGAAGAAACCAGGTTAGGCAATGAGGGACTGCAGGCTCTTTTTTGTACTGATCAAGATTTGCTTGGGATGATACTTTCATATAACACTAATGGTCTCACTGAATGTTATTTTAGAGGAAAATAAGAAAGTCAAAGGGGGTTCGGGCAAATATCAACATCTTATTTCATTGTAGACACATGATCAACACCTCAAATGATTCGCACCAATCATAATAAGTTTATTGTCTTGGTGGCAGTTCAGCAAGAACTCAATTTCCTTCCCAGGACTCCCAGAAGTTAAAATTTGATGTCATTACGGCTGAAATGATACAGCTGACTGAGAAGTCATTGTTTGAAATCTTAACATGATTCATTTGTGGTGAGAGTTGAATACAGAGAAAAAAAGTCTTCATTGCACAGAAGCCAATTGGGTGCACTAGATTTAATCTATTCATTTCATAGCACAAGGAAATCAAAAAGAAGATTCATAGAATTTATAGATCTAGTGATGATTGTAAAAGTGTGGACTAAACCTCATCTCCAGGAGAACAAACAGCTAGCACTGCTTGAAGGATGCTCTGCTTTGCTCCATTGCTCACCAAAATCTGATCAGGTGTATAAGTGATTCCATTCTCCTCTGCCAAATGTCGGAATCCCTCTTTTAGCAAGAATAACAACTAGTTTAGTAGGAGAAAGCATTTCACAATTTGCAAAACAACTAACCCTTCAACTTGTGACAAATTGCTGAGCGGAGTTCTAGGGTTCCTGCATTTGGCGTGTACCTCGTGTAACCTTCACGAATTGCATTAATCCCAGCCTAAATTCACAAGATGATGACAAAATAATTAGTGTTGCAAGAAATAGGAAATTTGACATTTTTAAACATAATGAATTATGCAGAAAACAGTTAAAAATCACCTCTGCTATTACAGGTGGGGTATCAAAGTCGGGTTCTCCAGCTGCTAACCGGATCACAGGCACACCAGCTTGTACAAGAGCTGTTGCCTGGTCAGTTATAGCCACTGTCTTTGAGGGCTTCACCGAATTTACTCTAGGACTTAGTGAGATATCAACATCCGTGTGCTCAGAGCTGTTCACTGCACTCACAACAGTTCTTAACCTGTGTGTCTGCAGCGGTTTTATATTCTCCAAAGATCTGACCAAAAATAGAATCAGAGAAGGAGGTTAATATCTCACGACTGTTCTTATCTATGTTTGTATCAAATGACTTCATGAAATATGAAACAAACATCTCCTTAATTATAAGGATTAATAAAGTTCAAGCAAAGAAGGTCAAGTAAATGTTCTACCCAAGTATCCTCTTTAAATTTTGGGGGACTTACGTATAGGTCCTAATAGATGGACTTATTATCCAATAGGTCCTATAAGAATTAATGGTTTTTTTCATCAAACACTATTAAAAAAAAGTCACTAATTGTTAATTTTCAATGACAGTTTAAAAATTTTGTCACAAAAAAAGTTATTAAGGGTTGGTTTGGGATGTTCTAAAAAAGTGCACTTTTTAACTTATTGGCTTATATGAGTTGGGTTTGGGTTGGGTTTGATGTGATGTGTTAGACAGGTGATGTGATTCAAATAAAATGATGTGACTTAAATAGGATAATGACTTTTTAACTTTTTGTATTATTTAGTGTACCCCAAACCAAGCCTAATTATAAGTTTAGCAGTAGTTCAAAAAAATCGTCACAAAAAAAGTCATTAATTTTCAACTTTCAGGGACAATTTAAAAAATTTGTCACAAAAAATGTCACTAATTGTAAGTTTTAGCAACAATTTATAAAAATCGTGACAAAAAAAAAATCACTAATTGTCAATTTTTAGCGACATGCAAAAAATTGTCACAAAAAATTATTTTTAGCGACAAAATTTACAAATACTTGATTTCAATAGGACTTGACGGAAATTAAGTCCAACTATTAGGATTTATTGGTAGTTTACTCTTAAATTTTAGAAAACAATTAATCTAATTATAGGTTGTAATAAGGTTGTGGTTTGCTAATGCATTTTCGCATCAAGAAAAGGTTACACATGAGCTCAGTTCTACAGATTAAACATGACTATATTAAAATCATACTTGACTTTTTTATGCAGTTTGACCATAAAAATGTAAATGGAAAACTTTCTTTTATTGTTTCTCTTTGAACATAAACACATTTTTTGTTAAACATTTCTCTTTTATTTAGTTTTTGTTGAATATTATTTGCTTCTTGAGCATCTAAATTTTTTTTCATCAAATTTGAGTGAAATTTTGGTTAAAACCTTGATCCGGTTAGAACACTCCAATCTGTGCTCTACTTTTATCATGAAACCTTTTTTTAAAATTCAAACTGTGCTGAAAAGCTATTTTAACCATTTTTGATGAAAGAAAATCACCCCCAATCCTAACTTCTAAAAAATTTTATAAAAATATGAGTAAAATTTGGTGAAGGATTTAGTTCAACCTAGATTTGGTGAAAATTTTATCTCTCCCTTGATTTGATACAAGTTCGATGAAATGATTGGAGCTCACTTTTAGCTCTTTATTCATCAAATTTGAATTTAATGAAAGAACTGGTGAAGGATTTGAGATGCCAACAACACGATGAGGTAATTCCAAAAAACCCAGAAAACAGATAGTACTGATTAAATCAAAGATTGGTTTTTTGGGAGTCTGGTTCAAATTCAAGGCGAATCAAATTTATTGATCAAATAAGAGCGAATGACATAAAAACATGGAGACATTCCAGAAACATTCAATTTGAAGCAAAATAGGAATAGAATTGATTTAAATCCATGAATCAAACAAAAATATATACTGTTTTCTGACAGTTACAAGGGGCGGAGCTCAGTACAATTTGAAGCAAAAACATAAAGCAAACGAGAGAAAGAGAGAGAGAAAGGTATAAAGGTGCTTACTTTAGGGAGAGAGTGGGGAGATGAGAGGAGAAAGAGACCGATCTGAAGCTATGTGAATCTGAAGAACAATGAAATCCCAGAAATTGATTCCTCAAAGCAATGCTTGAAGAGCCCTGTAAGGAAGAACCTGCCATTAGGAGGGAGGGAGAGAGAGAGAGAGAGAGAGAGAATTGGGTTGGTGGGAGAGGCTGGGATTGTTGGATTGTTCTGGTGAGAGAGAGGGAAATGACTAGTGCTAGTATTTTGAGGAAGTAGGTGAAAGACCCAACCTTGTCCTGTGAAAGAAACCCCTCCACCTTCATTGACACGACAAAAGGGAAGGGAGGGTGAGGCTTGAGATTTTTACCAAACCCCTCGAGCTCTAAAAATGACATTTTGACAATAATAATAATAATAATAATAATAATAATAATAAGTTATTCAATATTTTGATTTTAATTTTTTAAATTTAGTTTTTTAAATATTGAAGTATCGTTTGGTAACACTTACGTTTTCGGTTTTCAATTTATATTTACAAAAATTTTAAAAATTTAAATAAAAACTTATTTGATAAATTTTTAATTTATAAATCAATGGTCTCAGTTTATAAAATTTGGCAAAAAAGTTGAGTTTACATTTTGAGTTTTTAATTTTTTTTTTTTTTACCACCTACCACTAGCCACTTCCCGTCATCATTTTCCACCACCCGTCTTCCGCCACCACCACCCACCACCCACCCGCCACCACGACCCACCTCTCGCTACCACTACCACTACCACTACCACCACCACCACCCACCCGCCACCACCCACCGCTTGCCACTACCATCCACCACCCTCCACCACCACTCACCACCCACCTGCCACCGCCATCCACCACCCGGCCACTATCACCACTGGCAAGACCGCCACACCACCACCACCACCACCACCCACCGCCACCACTCACCACCACCACCACCACCACCACCACCACCCACCACCCGCCACCATCACCCACCCACCTACCCGCATTACCACCCACCCACCACCACCACCATCCGTCACCCACTGTCACCACCACCCACCACCACCACCCACCACCCACCACTACCACCACCACTGCGCCCACTCACTACCACCCACCACCCACCACCCACCACCACCACCACCACCCGCTACTATTCACCACCCACCACCACCACCACCACCCGCCATCCCCCACTCACCTGTCACCACCACCACCACCCATTCCTTACCACCCACCACTATCACCTACCCACCCCCCCACCACCACCCACTCGCTATCATTTTCCACCACCGTCTTCCGCCACCATCACCCTCCATCATTTTCCATCACCGTCTTCCGCCGCCACCACTCGTCTCCACCCACCGCCCGCCACCACTTGCCATTACTCACTCTTTTTTATATTTTTAAAATTTTGTAAACATTTTGTCTAAACCAAACGCGTTTGTAGTTTATGTTTTTCTAAAAATAAACAAAAAATAAACAAAAACCAGTTTATAAAATTTTTGTGAATATAAACTAAAAACGTAAATGGTACCAAATAGGCCCTAAATTTTTTATTTTTCGTAATTTTTTTTTTTTGTGTTTTTAGTGAGTATTTTTAAAATTTTATGCAATTTTTTTACTTTTTTAGATGCAACTTACTTAAATGTATCCAAATAATAAAATATTTGTGAAAAAATATTTTAAAAAATTAATAAATACATAAAAATGCAAAATATATACTGAATTTTAGTATTTTTTCATATGTTTTGGTATTTAGTGTATTTTTTAAAAAAAATTCACAAATATTATACTTTTTAAATGTATTTATGTTAGGTGTGTCTAAAAATTTTAAAAAAAAATTGCTTAAAATATTAATAAAATTATTGAAAACATTAAAATACAAAAAATAAAAATATAAAATTTTCTGAAATTTATTTTCTGAAAACCAGAACTAAATAAGATTTTATAATAAAATAAATTTTTGATTGTCACTCGGTTTATAAATCTAATTTTAAGTTTTCTTTGGTCAAAGATCAACACTTTAAAATGTTTTATCCATAAGGACAAGTTTCTGCAAAAAGACCACACTACCTCCTTACCTGTTTCATCTCTTAAATTATAGCTATTAATCTTACATCTGTCTCTCTCTTTCACTTTGATCTCTTATCTGTCTTTCTCTCTCTTTCTTTCTTCCTCATCTCTCCTTAGTTCTCACCATCGGTTTACCACCAAACTCATCGTTGCCTCCACTCCTCCGTAGCCTCCATTCCGCCATCCTCAAATCTCTCTCTCTCTCTCTCTCTCTCTCTCTCTCTCTTTTCAGATCTATCATCCGAAGCCACATTTGATGACCAAAGACAATAGTACTCTGCTATCCTTGTTGTTCTCCACTTCAAGCTGATGTCTTCCACTTTCTCGTCCACAATCGTTGTCTCGACGTCAATAGAGGTCAAATCGAAGTTGTCATGACCTAAACCCGCCCCGATAGGTTTGGCATCGTAACCGACCAGTAATCCATGATTACCAAAGGCCTACTTACAGTAACACAATAAAAGGGGCTGGCAGAAACCAATAACAATTAAAATATATTGCCCAATGAGCTGTGAAACTTACTGTAGACAACCTATTTTTGACCGACCTTAAGACTCAGACGTCACCGATTGAGCGCTCGGTGATGTTGCACATTGTGCTCGTTCAAAAGTCTCAGAGTCTCGGCCGTGAGCCTTGCCTCCGGACTTCCGAACCCTCTTCTGTGCCTTGCCTCGGTTTGCGAACCAGACTCGATTTTTTCTGTTTCTTTTCCCAGAGGAGGAGGGGTCTCAGAGACCATTTATCGAAGGCGTGGGCTACATTTTCGTGGTCGAGGCCATTCTTCCCATTTCGAGTCTTGCCTCCGGCTGAGCCGTGTGCCTCGGTTCGGGACCGCCTAACTACCTCCGTTTGCTCCGATTTTTGGTATGCATCTTATTTACTCCCTTTTGAGGGACACTGTGGTCTGAGATCCCAACTTCATGGTCGAACACCACTCCCGGTGCCTAATGATCGATTTTGGGGCCTCGATCAGCGTTTTACCCCGAACCTTCATTTTGCATCGGTTTTCGTTCATTTTTGGCAGGGACCTCTGTTTCATCACCAGGAAGGTCATAGAAGGGTGGGAGGCCAGTAATTGTTTCAGCAACCAGTTATATTCCTTCATTGCCCTCCGACGCCCATTTTTCTCACTTCAAAGCCAATGTTGACCACCCTAAGGCCACTTTCTTCAACTCCAAACCACATATTTGTGTTGAGGGCATCTGGGAGGACACCAATTTGTGGTGGCCGGCCCCTAATTCACCTTGGCCTTTTTGACCCCTGGCCGGCCGGCCATGGGGGGTGGCCGGCTGGCCACCTGCAGCTCCAATACGTGGCCGGCCTTCATCCTTACAGGTGGTACATTACAGCTATATACTCTTTTTGCCCCCCCCCAAAATCTGTATCCGGGGGGGAAACTTTTTGGGGGGAAACTTGGCTTGTTTTACCCCTCATTTTTTCCTCCTTTTCTCTCCCTCTTTGGCCAATATAACCAGCCTCCCAGGTCTGGTTTAGGGGTTGGAAAAAATTCCTAAGAGCCTTGCATACATATCTCCCTCTCCCTCTCCCTTCAAGCTTCAAAACATCAAGTTCTACACCCATTTCTTCATCACCACCTAGCACTACACTACCACTCCCATTTCCAGCAGCTTGGAGCTCTTCTAAAAGGCTAGGAGGCACCATTTGTCAGTCCAAGAGGCAGCCAAGGCTTGGTCTTCAAGGGTAAGCACCATTTCCCCCTTTTTTAGCTCATTTTTGTACCATTTCTTAGCCCTCTTTGCTTACTGTTTTGAGCTCCGGCCATAACTGGAAATGTCATTTTTTTGAGCTCATTTTTCTGTTTTGATTAAGGGTCTTACCCTGTTTGGGACCCCCATATTGCAGTTGCTTCATTACCCTTCTTTATGCCATAATTTTGCATAGTATTTTTGGCCTATGTGTAATCTGTTTTGGAGCATGATGTAAACTGTAGATAGGATTATTTTGAGCCTTTCTTCAACATTGAAGAAGGGCTCACCATTGTTTGGGACCTCCATGTATCACTTGCCATTGTACCCCTCTTTGGTCCCCATTTTTGCATGATTTATTAGCTTATTGAGCTTCTGTTTTTGGACCTTGGTCCGAACTGAAAAGAGGATTATTTTGACCCCCTCTTAATTTTCAATTAAGGGTCTATGGCTGTTTGAGACACCCTTTGTATACTTCATGTTATAGCCCTTTTGGTGGCCTCATTTTGAATGATATTTTGAGCCTATTTTTACACTGTTTTGAGCTCGGCCATCAACTGTAAAAAGAATTATTTTGGATCCCTCTTCAACATTGTTGAAGGGCCCTCACTTGTTTGAGACCTCCATGCACCACTTGCTTCTTTGCCCCTTTGTTGGCCTATTTCTTGCATAGCATTTTGAGCATACTTGTATCTGTTTTCGGAGTTTGTCATAAACTGTAATACATCATATTTTTGGCCCCTATTCAATATTTTAGAAGGCCTCTTCTCTGTTTGGGGCCAGAATTTGTGACTTGCTTCATTACCTCCCCTGCAGAGCCATTTTTGTATGCTAATTTAGCCCTACTTGGGCCCACTGTTTGGCCTCACTCTAAACTGTAAAAATGCTTGTCTCGGGGCTGCTTTGCTTCTTTCTTTTCATTTCATATTCAAATTATGTATGCATTGTATAGTTACAGGCCATTTCATACGCCAAAACCCGTGTTTCGGGACTTGTTTCATGCATCGGGTTTCATTTTACCAGGTTTCGGGGCTGTTTTGCATCTCATTTTACCTCTGATTTTTGCATGATAGTATGCCATTTTTTGCGTTTTGCCATGTCTTGTTAGAGTGGCATTCCGTGCCGTAGGTTCAGTTCTTGGTTTGCGTGCACGCATGCACGCATCTCGAGTTGTCTCATTTTCATCATTATGGCCTCCTATGTGAGTGTGGCCGAGGTCCACTTGTGTTGGTGTAAGCCCATATTGCATTGTGTATGCCATTTCATTCCATAGCATTGCGTATGCTAGGCCGTATATTAGCGCATTGTATATGCCATGTTTCCTCGTGCATCGTGTATGCCATTTCATAGCCTTTCGCATGTTAGGTTGTATTTTAGTTGCATTTCATACATATCATGCATATTGCATCGTGTTCGGGATAGGAGTTAGCCAGCACGGAAGCACGTTCCAGACTCGGTGACGGAACGTGTCTCAATTCCCCAGTCAACGACACTCCGGATTATCCATGATGGAGTTAGGTTTTGTTGTATTTTCATATGCATTCATTTCATATTGAGTTGTGCAATTCGACTCCTCGACCACCATGTATCGATATGTGTGATTGGTGGCACGAGGATCGAGACATGCATACATTTGTGAAAATACATTGCCATGCCCCTTTCCTGTTCTCTGTTGCAGCAAAATGAAGAATCAGCAACTTTTCAGAGCTTGGCACGCACTTCAAGAATAGGTGCAAACAGAGGCTAATTAGGGCATCGTCATCGATTTCCGCACAAAGGTAACCCGAACATGCATCATTCATCACTCGGAGCGGAATCAAGGCAGTCCCTAGCTTGCATGCCAGTTTTACAGCTTTCTTAATTAATTTGTTAATTAATTAGGAATTTGTACATTATTCGGACTGTATTATTTGGACTGTACTATTCTTTTATTTGGGACTGTATATTTATTCGGACCCTCTGTGCGAGGGCAAAATTGTAATAAGTGTAGGTGAGTGTGATGTATGTCTTCCAATCCCACGTCTTTCTTCCCTTTTATTTACCTGCTTATGATGGTTAGATTAGGGCATATTTCAATTAGCATACAGTATGATAGCATGTTTGCATTCATTCATCTGTTTTACATGCACCAGGCTCGGCGCATCATACTAACTGCATTTGTATTTCAATTCCAAGTTAAATACATGATAGCTGTCGCATTCCATATGCCATGTTTAGGATAGCCGAGCCTGCTATAGTTGCATTTTTGCATGTGTTGCATTAGGCAATCCTGTATATTTAGAATCATGCATGATTTCTAATGAGTTTCTGTTTTGGCTTGGAGTACTCGGTGAGTTTTATGCTTTAGCATCCTTGCATGCGTGTGAGTGACTGCCATGATAGCATGCTTACCATGAGGCTATTTGCTTATGTGATATAACTACTTGAATGCCTGTGGGTGGAGGTTGGGTTATTTGGATTGGAACAATTCATCAAATGTTTGTTTTAAAGCCCACTAGATAGTGGCAAAATCATGTTTTCTTAAGCCCACCCGAGGGTGGCAAATCCACGTCTTAGCCTACTTGCGAGTAGCACCATCAAACCATTTTCAAACAAACAAGCATGAAATGTTTTGTTCCAATTCAGACGATCCAGTCTATACTTGTATGCTGTGCGCATCACATAGTAAATCTAGGCTAATAACCGGAATAAGAACACACAATGTTTTCAAAAATAGATATGATGGTTAGTAGAGGCCGATCTTTGACCGGGCGAGCGGGGGTGCTCACAAAGTGACCTTTCCCAATCGTACCTAAGTTCCCGAGCCGAGGCAACTTTGGTGATGACGGACACGTGGCCTTTGGCACCGAGTCAGGGTTTCCTAAATTTCCCATTAAAAAACATTTAGGTGGCGACTCAGATTCCGCAAAGCAGTCCATGTTTGGCACTTCTTTTCAAAAAAATATGTTTTCAAAATCGATTTGCCGGATTTGGACTCTTTGGTTCAAGATTAAGAACCGTGACATTTGAGTCCTTGAACTGTAGTGACCCCAATATGAACGGAACGGGACTTAACCCTCCCGGGGCGTTCGGGGATGTCTACAGTTTCTGGCGACTCTGCTGGGGATTTAAAGAACTTGACTCGAACTCATGATATCTGGTTTTGACTACACTTGTGTGTTTCTTTGCATTGCATTTGCATTGGTGCGCCTAGGACACCGTGTTTGCCATCTGCTATTCCTGAACAGTTTGCTGGAGGCTTGTCTTGTCAAGGCATGACCATAAGGCTGACCGGTTGTGGGCTCTGCCAGTATGGGAACACAAACCTTGGTTTTACCGGTGCACCCTTTTTGACCATTCAACCTAGTGCATATTCGGATCCATAGTGACCATTCCAAACTAGGACAGGTTGCTTACCCGTTTATAGGTTATTTGAAACCGCTGCGTGCGTAGTGAAACCCTAGTTCCTGACAAAATAGGATAGAGAAACCTTACCCCAACATAAGGGTGTTTTGGCTCTCACTTACTTGTTATGTGCTTTAGAGTGCGTCTCTACAGGAATGCATGTATCAGTTTGCGAGTTTGGGCATCAGGCCTGCGGGCACCAGTTCAGTTATTTTGGGAATCAGTTATCTGCGGGTATCGATTCGCTTTTGGGATGTTGACTTGGGGAACGATGATCGTGATCGAATCTGATTATGTGATTATGCCTATACATTACGATGAAATTGAGCTGAAATGCTGCCAATTTTCTCTTTCAGGGGGGGTTCAGAGATTTAGTTCAGAATAGCCAGTATTCTCTTTCACCGAAGCAGGACAAACGACCGCTCCGTTAGTCACCAGTCACATCACCTTCGCTCATTTCGGTAATTCATGATGACCCAAAATTCAGAGAAATTGTGGTTATGATGACGCATTAGACCAAGGAATCATCTTGCAGATGAGACCAATGTTAAAGTGCCACATCCACCAGTCGCTTCTTCAAGCGCCCGATCCGGGAGCCCGTGAGCCCATCACATTTGAATTAATGGGAATGATTGGTGACCTTCAGAGGTCCGTGGCAGATCTGGCTTACGGAATGTCTGCTTCATCACCAGCTGCATCATATGCCAGGAATTTTGCACCGCAGGAGCCCCCACTATTGGGGCGAATTGTGATCGAGCTCAGCCAACCCGAGGCTGTCTCAAGCTATGGCAATGACATGTTAACAGCAACCCAAACCCATGATCTAGCTGAGGCTAGAGGTAAGAATAAAATGAAGGCAGACACCGATCCTATCAAGCAACTGTTATGGGCAGTCGAGGCTTTGAAAGCCGGGGGGATGAACATACAGCAAGTATTCACGGTCGTGGCCAAAACTGTGGATGATGCTTTCTCCACTCCAGCCGAGGGCAGTTCAAGCCAGGCAGAAAACCGGGATAGGCCCCGTCATGCCAGAACAATTTCTTCCACCTCCAACTCTGCATCCGGAAAAGATCAAAAAGCCAAGACGGTGCCTGCCGACCCTTTTGCTAGTGCGTCTAGCAAGAATCCTCAGACTTCGAAGTATCCTCCTCGAGGGCGCAGAATCTTTCATGCCCTCTACATGCCTCTGTCTAGGGCATTTCAAATTCTAGTTAACAAGGGGCATCTCACACCCCTCGAGCCTCGACCGCTGCCGAAGAATCTCCCTCTCACACATGATGCTACCTTGTATTACGCATACCACCAACAAACTGGTCACAACACCGACAATTGTGTTTTCGCCACGGCGCAAGATTTGATCGACAATGAAGTCATCCTCCCACCTACCTCAAAGAAAGTCTGTCATCATTCAACTGTTGGACTTCGTGATCTTGTGATTATGTGATCAGGGGTTGGACCACCTGCGGGTGGCACTCGGCGTATTTCGGATGTGGCGTTTGGCACGCACTATTTTGAGCATTTGCGAATGCTAGTTTTTGTAATTTCTAGCTTGGGTGTCGAGTTAGTCCTTTGTTTTGAATCTATCTCATCGTCTTGAGTCAGTTCTTTTTGCTTAAGGGTCTGTCTTGTTATATCGAGTTAGTCCGGTTATACAAAGGTCGGGTAGTTTCGGGGGTGTCACATCGGGCGTCACTATTTTGTTTTGTGTTTGTCTTTTCGTTTTGAGTCTGTTTCTGCCTTGGAGCCAATGATGCCAACAGATTTGAATGAGCAGCAGTGATTTTCGCATTCTTGTGTTCGCTTCTGCCTTGTGCCAGTTATGCCGGAAGTTCTGAATGAGATGGCAATATTTGACTAAGAACTCTGCCTTTTCTGTGCCTTGAAGTCATTATAACGACCTAAGTTTTTCAAAACCTTTTGAACACTGCAGTGAAAACGAAGAGGAAGGAATTCCTCGAGATTTGCAAAACTTTGATCAACTGAGAGGAAGAGAGGCGTGCTAAGCCGTTAATGAATGAAATCATGCTCGTTAGCGTGAGTACAGAGAAGGACCCTAGCTTTGATCCAGATTGGTTCTATACTGTCTTCAGCGCGAGTGATTTGTCGCTTTCTTAAAAACTTTCAAAAAATATTTTGCGCGATCCTGCGAAGACCTGTGTGGAATCGCTCTTGAGATTGTGCAGCCTAGGATCACTCTCGGCCTCGAGAGTCAACCCCTTTGTTTCTAAACCTTGAACTTGAATTCAGAATGTTCAACGGTCAACTACAATGTGAGGCCTGTGTGGCTAGATTTGAAGCAGCTCTCGAACAAGAGGTCAGGAAATTCGAATCAAAAAGATCAGAAGATCAGAAGAAGCTTGCAAAGCTAGAACAGAAGTACCCTTTGAACTAGGGGTGAAGATGTCAGATGAGCTCGAAGAGCTGAAGATGAGTCCTCTTGCAAATCAACAGCCACTCTCCTGGGTACGGATGGCTTCGAAACCCTACAACCATTTGGTATGGACCAAGCTACACTTTTACCCTCGAGGCTCATTTGGGCCAAAACCCGTATAGGCGACCAGCAAAAGTTAGAGCAAGAAAAAGAAGAAAAAGAACAAAAAAGAAAAAAAAAAAAAAAGAAGAAAAAGAAAAGAAAAAAAAATGCAAAAAAAAAAGAAGAAAAGAAAAGAAAAGAATATCAAAAAAAAAAAAAAAAGAAAAGAATTGAAAAGAGAAAGAAAGAAGAACAAAGCTCGCAAGGTCGAAAACCCGCGACGGGCGCCTTGGCAAAAGTTAGAGCCTAAAAAGGAGAGGTTAATACCCCAGTGTACCTTAACCCCGAACTACGTAAGGCTTGATTCCCATCTTTGGGATACGTAGGCAACTTCATCCTGAAGTCCAGCCATAAAACACTTCAAATTGGATTGTGTCCATGCAATGGTTCTGACCATCTTTGTCTTCTCTGTATCCGAGAGTCCGGTTGTGATCATCACTGGGAAGACTGATTACAATGCGCCGCGGTGCCATTCAGACAAGGGGCAACTTTCCGTTGCCATTCAACGCGCCGCGGTGCCATTCAAACAAGGGGCAACTTTCCGTTGCCATTCAATGCGCCGTGGTGCCGTTCAAACAAGGGGTAACTTTCCGTTGCCATGCAGCTCTCTTCAAGCACGGGGCAATTTTCCTTTGGATCCGAGGTTGTGCATCTCAGGAGTAGGTTTCATGCCCGTTAAGTAAGTGGCCGTTTGCAAAAATAGTTTTTGAGAATTTTTACTGAGGTTGACTAATCTTCTCGTAAAATACTCCATTTTTCAAAACTTGACCATTTCTTGGATCCAAAAAAGGAAAATTTTCAGTGCTCATAGCCTGACTTAATCAGAAAATTGAACAAGCATGTTAATCTAACTCTCATTTTGGTCAAAATTGTTTTAGTAGAAAGCCAAAAAACAAAATGGTCAAAATGATGAACTAGGGGCACAGTTGTGTCAGGAGTTCTGTCTTTCCCCCTTTATTAACGTACTTGCCAGAAAGGGCACTCTACTTGCCAAGAAGGGCACTCTACTTGCCAGAAAAGGGCACAACTAAAGCTAACAACAAAGTGCTGAATGCTCTCTCACCCTCCAAGCAGCGAGGTATCAAGCCAAGCGCGAAGCGCGAACTGGAATGGGGCAAGATATTCCACTCCCTTATCTAGACGGATCTGATCATGTCCAAACTCCCCAGCAGAGCATCGTTAACTAATGCCAGCTGCAGATTTGCTACACACCCAGATGTAGCGCAACCCCTCTGTGGGAGGAATTCACTAGCTGCGTGCAGAAGAAGAAGAATCTAGCTGAGTGCTAGAGGCAAGAGCTTTCAACTTCCTGTTTATCCATCAACCACTTAGGGGAGGGATTAAAAAATTAGAGATTAAAGAATAGAGAGATGCGCGTGGAGAGAAAAAGTGAGAAAAGGGTTTTCAGAGAAAAACAGAGCCTGAGGGTCAAGTGATGTGAGAATCACAAATAAGAAAGGGTGGGAAACAATACCCGAAGAAACTAGCTCCTCGTGAACTAAAAGGTCTCTCGCCATTGGAACATGTCTGAGTGTCGTGTCGCTTGTTTTTTTATTTTGTCTCGATTCTTGTTTTGAGTCGTTTCAAGTGTTACTCAATGTGTCTAGGTTGTGTGCCTTTTATTTCCTTGTTGAGTCATCTTGCTGTGTTCAGTCGTAGGCTCCATACCCAGTCGAGAATTCATTCTCGCTCTCAAAATTCAAAAAAAAAAAAAAAATCGTTTTGTGCTCAGAGTGCCGTGCCGTTCTCCATATTTGTACAAAACAAGATTCTTTCTTAAACCGCAGGGTTCAACCCAGGTCATGTGAGAGCAGTAGAACCAGGACCTATCTGAAGCTATATAGGTTCCAGACTTCGAAGCAAAAGAAAAAAGGAAAGATGTCAGGGCATCTGAGTTTATTTCAACTTCTGCAAATTTAGTCGTCGCATCTTGTATGTTCAGAATGAGCGGAGTGTTCAAACTTAAAAGAATACTGTGTTATGAGTCGTGTGTTCAGATCAAGTAGGGTCGCGTTATGAGCTGCGTATTCAGATTCAAATGTATGAGCTGCGTGTTCAACATGAAGTATATGAGCTGCGTGTTCAGAATTGAAGTGTGTGAGCTGCGTGTTCAACATGAGGTATATGAGCTGCGTGTTCAACATGAGGTATATGAGCTGCGTGTTCAACATGAAGTATATGAGCTGCGTGTTCAGAATTGAAGTGTGTGAGTTGCGCGTTCAACATGAGGTATATGAGCTGCGTGTTCAGAAGAGAAATGTGTGAGCTGCGTGTTCAACATGGAGTATATGAGCTGTGTGTTCAACATGAGGTATATGAGCTGCGTGTTCAGAAGAGAAATGTACGATCTGCGTGTTCAACATGAAGTATATGAGCTGTGTGTTCAGAATTGAAGCGTGTGAGCTGCGTGTTCAAACATCAAATATTTGAGCTGTGTGTTCAGATTTTAGAAACAGTGAGCTGCGTGTTCAAATATCAAATATTTGAGTTGTGTGTTCAGATTCCAGAAACAGTGGGCTGTGTGTTCATCTCAGTGTTTGGGCTGCTTGTTCAACTTTCTACAAAGTGTGTACTGCGTGTTCACCTCCAGATTTGAGCCGTGTGTTCAGAATTCAAGTGTTTGGGCTGCGTGTTCAACTCTCAATCAGTGTGTGCCGTGTGTTCACCTCAACAACGAGCTGTGTGTTCGACATCAAGTGTTTGAAATTGGTCGTGTTCAACCTTCTACAAAGTGTGTACTGCGTGTTCACCTCAAGATTTGAGCCGTGTGTTCAGAATTCAAGTGTTTAGGCTGCGTGTTCAACTCTCAATCAGTGTGTGCCGTGTGTTTACCTCAACAACGAGTTGTGTGTTCGACATCAAGTGTTTGGGCTGCGTGTTCAACCTTCTACAAAGAGTGTGCTGCGTGTTCACCTCAAGATTTGAGCCGTGTGTTCAGAATTCAAGTGTTTGGGCTGCGTGTTCAACTCTCAATCAGTGTGTGCCGTGTGTTCACCTCAACAACGAGCTGTGTGTTCGACATCAAGTGTTTGGGCTGCGTGTTCAACTCTCAATCAGTGTGTGCCGTGTGTTCACCTCAACAACGAGCTGTGTGTTCGACATCAAGTGTTTGGGCTGCGTGTTCAACCTTCTACAAAGTGTGTGCTGCGTGTTCACCTCAAGATTTGAGCCGTGTGTTCAGAATTCAAGTGTTTGGGCTGCGTGTTCAACCTTCTACAAAGTGTGTGCTGCGTGTTCACCTCAAGATTTGAGCCGTGTGTTCAGAATTCAAGTGTTTGGGCTGCGTGTTCAACTCTCAATCAGTGTGTGCCGTGTGTTCACCTTAACAATGAGCCGTGTGTTCAAAATTCAAGTGTTTGGGCTACGTGTTCAACTCTCAATCAGTGTGTGCCGCGTGTTCACCTCAACAACGAGCTGTGTGTTCGACATCAAAGTGTGGGCTGTGTGTTCATCTCAAATTTTTGGGTTGCGTGTTCAACTCTCAATCAATGTGTGCCGTGTGTTCATCCCAAAAACGAGCTGTGTGCCCGAAGAATGAGCCATGTGCCCGAAGAGGAGCTGTGTGCCCGAAAATGCGCTGTATGTCCCCCCGAAAATGAGCTTTGTGCCCGAAAACGAGCTGTGTGCCCGAAGAATAAGCCGTGTGCCCGAAAAGGAGCTATGTGCCGAAGAATGAGCTGTGTGCCCGAAGAATGAGCCGTGTGCCCAAAAACGAGTTGTGTGCCCGAAGAGGAGCTGTGTGCCCGAAAATGAGCTGTGTGCCCCCCCCAAAAACGAGCTGTGTGCCCGAAGAATGAGCTGTGTGCCCCCCAAAAACGAGCTGTGAGCCCCCCGAAGAATGAGTTGTGTGCCCCCCGAAAACGAGCTGTGTGCCCGAAGAATGAGCTATGTGCTCGAAGAATGAGCCGTGTGCCCGAAGAGGAGCTATGTGCCCGAAAATGAGTTGTGTGCCCCCAAAAACGAATGGTGTGCCAGCAGTTGTGTGTGCTGAAATGAATGTGCTGTGCCCACCAAAAGGTGTGGTGTGCGAATAAACGTGTGCAGAAAAGTATGTGCCCAAAAACTAGATGTTGTGTGCCCAAAACAGTGCCCAAAATGATGCTGTGTGCCCAAAAGAGTTGTGTGCCTAGATAAAGTAGAGTGTTGTGTTTCGAACTGCGTGCCAAACGAACAAAATGTTGTGTTGCGAGCTATGTGCCAAAAATGCTATGTCGTAAGCTATGTGCCGAGTCTTGCATTGTGCATGCATTTCCTCTCGCTATTTTGCGCTCTGACCATTACTTGCATTGTGCATGCATTTTATCGCACTATTTTGCACATCGAATTGTTTGGTGCAATTTGTAGTCGCGCTATCTTGCGCACCTTACCTATATCACATGCTTTATGCATTCACCCTACTCCCACTGTCTTGTGCACTGTCCGGTCTAGGAGACCTTAAATCCTCTAAAGGTGCAATTCCTTTGGTGTTTGTCGTGCCCGAACGACTTCCAGTGGTCTGGTATAGCCACCTGCCTGTGTTAGCGGTGAGTTCCTAGGAGACCAACTGAGACGGTGGAAACTAGAGTTCGAATGGCTTATGCCTAGAACGCAAAGGTTTGGGATTTCCGAGACTAAAGTCTGGTTTAAATACCCAGGGGTATATCCTCGGCTTGAAATCATATGGCGACCCCATAGATTGAGATAGCATCATGTATCGCCTCAGTCGATCTTGATCCGACCTAGTCTATTACCCTGTTGGAGAATAGGGAAAGCTACGACCATAGTCAGGGAGAAAAGTAGTACCTGTGGTTCAACCAAGAAGAAGCGAAAGATCCCCAGCAGCATGAGGTAAGTCATTGCCTATTGCCCCTGTGAGGTACCTTCATTTCCTAGTTATTACATTGCATTTTAGCCACTACATTACAGTGCATTGCATGAATCCTCAATTTTCAAACCGACTTCGCGTAGCGTATAAGTCCAATTTTCAAACCGGCTTCGCGTAGCGTATAAGTCCAATTTTCAAACCGGCTTCGCGTAGCGTGTAAGTCCAATTTTCAAATCAGCTTCGCGTAGCGTATAAGTCCAATCATCAAAATCTTCCTGCATATCATTTTGCATCTTGCCCCTGAACTACGCTGGTTTGATTCCTTGCAAATGGATACGTAAGCAGCCTGCGAGTTCAACCAACTACAGCTATATCTTGTATGATTGTCTAAGTCTTCGGCCTTATCAAAAATGGGTCGTCTCTGGGCTTTAACATTCACTCCCGTCACTTGTGACTTCCGAGTTCTGTCAAAGAGGGGCAACTGTAGACACCCCATTCTTGACAGACCTTAAGACACAGACGTCACCGATTAAGCGCTCGGTGATGTTGCACATTGTGCTCGTTCAGAAGTCTCAGAGTCTCGGCCGTGAGCCTTGCCTCCGGACTTTCGAACCCTCTTCTGTGCCTTGCCTCGGTTTGCGAACCAGACTCGATTTTCTCTGTTTCTTTTCCCAGAGGGAGGGAGGGGTCTCGTAGACCATTTCTCAGTGGCCGTGGGCTACATTTCGTGGTCGTAGGCCATTCTTCCCATTTCGGAGCCCAGTTCCCGGTTTTCAGAGCCGTCAGGCCGTGTGCCTCGGTTTGGGACCGCCTAACTACCTTCGTTTGCTCCGGTTTTTGGCATGCATCTTATTTACTCCCTTTTGAGGGAACTGTGGTCTGAGAGACCCACTTCGTGGTCGAACACCACTCCCGGTGCCTAATGATCGATTTTCGGGGCCTCGAATTTGCGTTTGACCCCGAACCTTCATTTTGCATCGATTTTCGTTCATTTTTGGCAGGGACCTCTGTTTCATCACCAGGAAGGTCATAGAAGGGTGGGAGGCCAGTAATTGTTTCAACAACCAGTTATATTCCTTCATCGCCCTCCGACGCCATTTTTCTCACTTTAAAGCCAATGTTGACCACCCTAAGGCCACTTTCTTCAGCTCCAAACCACATATTTGTGTTGATGGCATCTGGGAGGACACCAATTTGTGGTGGCCGGCCCCTAATTCACCTTGGCCTTTTTGACCCCTGGCCGGCCGGCCATGGGGGTGGCTTGACCACTGCGGCTCAATACTTGGCAGCCTTGATCCTTCACAGTGGTACATTACAATTGTATATTCTTTTCCCCAAAATCAGATCCAGGAAACTTTTTTGGGGGAAAACTTGGCTTGTTTTCCCCTCCATTTTTTCCTCCTTTTCTCCCCCTCTTTGGCCAATATAACCAGCCTCCCAGGTCTGGTTTAGGTGTTGGAAAAAATCCCTAAGAGCCTTGCATACATATCTCCCTCTCCCTCTCCCTCTCCCTTCAAGCTTCAAAACATCAAGTTCTACACCCCTTTCTTCATCACCACCTAGCACTACACTACCACTTCCATTTCCAGCAGCTTGGAGCTCTTCTCAAAGGCTAGGAGGCACCATTTTTCTGTCCAAGAGGCAGCCAAGACTTGGTCTTCAAGGGTAAGCACCATTTCCCCCTTTTCTAGCTTATTTTTGTACCATTTCTTAGTCCTCTTTGCTTACTGTTTTGAGCTCCGGCCATAACTGGAAATGTCATTTTTTTGAGCTCATTTTTCTGTTTCAGTAAGGGTCTTACCCTGTTTGGGACCCCCATCTTGCACTTGCTTCATTACCCTTCTTTATGCCATAATTTTGCATAGTATTTTTGGCCGATGTGTAATCTGTTTTGGAGCATGATGTAAACTGAAGATAGGCTTAGTTTGAGCCCTTATTCAACATTTAAGAAGGGCTCACCACTGTTTGGGACCTCCATGTATCACTTGCCATTGTACCCCTCTTTGGTCCCCATTTTTGCATGATTTATTATCTTATTGAGCTTCTGTTTTTGGACCTTGGTCCAAACTTAAAAGAGGATTATTTTGACCCCCTCTTAATTTTTCATTAAGGGTATATGGATGTTTGAGACACCCTTTGTATACTTCATGTTATAGCCCTTTTGATGGTCTCATTTTGAATGATATTTTGAGCCTATTTTTACACTGTTTTGAGCTCGTCCATCAACTGTAAAAAGCATTATTTTGGATCCCTCTTAAAAATTGTTGAAGGGCCCTCACTTGTTTGAGACCTCCATGCACCACTTGCTTCTTTGCCCCTTTGTTGGCCTATTTCTTGCATAGCATTTTGAGCATACTTGTATCTGTTTTCGGAGTTTTTCATAAACTGTAATACATCATATTTTTGGCCCCTATTCAATATTTTAGAAGGCCCCTTCTCTATTTGGGGCCAGAATTTGTGACTTGCTTCATTACCTCCCCTGCGGAGCCATTTTTGTATGCTAATTTAGCCCTACTTGGGCCCACTGTTTGGCCTCACTCTAAACTGTAAAAATGCTTGTCTCGGGGCTGCTTTGCTTCTTTCTTTTCATTTCATATTCAAATTATGTATGCATTGTATAGTTCTGAGCCATTTCATACGCCAAAACCCGTGTTTGACTTGTTTCATGCATCGGGTTTCATTTTACGGTTTGAATTTGTTTGCATCTCATTTACCTCTGATTTTTGCATGATAGTATGCCATTTTTTGCGTTTTGCCATGTCTTGTTAGAGTGGCATTCCGTGCCGTAGGTTCGGTTCTCGGTTTGCGTGCACGCATCTCGAGTTGTCTCATTTTCATCATTATGGCCTCCTATGTGAGTGTGGCCGAGGTCCACTTGTGTTGGTGTATGCCCATATTGCATTGTGTATGCCATTTCATTCCATAGCATTGCGTATGCTAGGCCGTATATTAGCGCATTGTGTATGCCATGTTTTCTCGTGCATCGTGTATGCCATTTCATAGCCTTTCGCATGTTAGGTTGTATCTTAGTTGCATTTCATGCATATCATGCATATTGCCTCATGTTCGGGATAGGAGTTAGCCCAGGCACGGGAAACAAAGTACGTTCCGTACTCCGAGTGACGGAACGTGTCTCAATTCCCCAGTCACCGACACTCCGGATTATCCATGATGGAGTTAGGTTTTGTTGTATTTTCATATGCATTCATTTCATATTGAGTTGTGCAATTCGACTCCTCGGCCACCATGTATCGATATGCGTGATTGGTGGCACGAGGATCGAGACATGCATACATTTGTGAAAATACATTGCCATGCCCCTTTCTTGTTCTCTGTTGCAGCAAAATGAAGAATCAACAACTTTTCAGAGCTTGGCACGCACTTCAAGAACAGGTGCAAATAGAGGCTAATTAGGGCATCGTCATGGATTTCCGTACAAAGGCAAGCCGAACATGCATCATTCATCACCCGGAGCGGAATCAAAGCGATCCACAGCTTGCATGCGATTCTGACTTTCTTAGTTAATTTGTTAATTAATTAGGAATTTGTACATTATTCGGACTGTATTATTTGGACTATACTATTCTTTTATTTGGGACTGTATATTTATTCGGACCCTCTGTGCGAGGGTAAAATTGTAATAAGTGTGGGTGAGTGTAATGTATGTCTTCTAATCCCACGTCTTTCTTCCCTTTTATTTACCTGCTTATGATGGTTAGATTAGGGCATATTTCAATTAGCATACAGTATGATAGCATGTTTGCATTCATTCATCTGTTTTACATGCACCGGGCTCGGCGCATCATACTAACTGCATTTGTATTTCAATTCCAAGTTGAATACATGATAGCTGTAGTATTCCATATGCCATGTTTAGGATAGCCGAGCCTGCTATAGTTGCATTTTTGCATGTGTTGCATTAGGCAATCCTGTATATTTAGGATCATGCATGATTTCTAATGAGTTTCTGTTTTGGCTTGGAGTACTCGGTGAGTTTTATGCTTTAGCATTCTTGCATGCGTGTGAGTGACTGCCATGATAGTATGCTTACCATGAGGCTATTTGCTTATGTGATATAACTGCTTAAATGCCTGTGGGTGGAGGTTGGGTTATTTAGATTGGAACAATTCATCAAATGTTTGTTTTAAAGCCCACTAGATAGTGGTAAAATCATGTTTTCTTAAGCCCACCCGAGGGTGGCAAATCCACGTCTTAGCCTACTTGCGAGTAGCACCATCAAACCATTTTCAAACAAACAAGCATGAAATGTTTTGTTCCAATTCAACTTATATTAGCCTAGATTTACTATGTGATGCGCACAGCATACAAGTATAGACCGGGTCGCCTGAATTGGAACAAAACATTTCATGTTTGTCTTTTTGAAAGATGGTTTGCTACCCGCAGGTAGGCTTAAAATGCAGATTTTGCCACCCTCAGGTGGGCTTAGAAAAACATGGTTTTGCCACTATCTAGTGGGCTTAAAACTCACAGTTGATGATTCGTCCCAATCCAAACAACCCAACCTCCACCCACAGGCATTCAAGCAGTTATATCACATAAGCACATAGCCTCATGGTAAGCATGCTATTCATGGCGATCACAGATGCAAGGATGCTAAAGCATAAAAAACTTACCGAGTACTCCAAGCCAAAACAGAAGCTAATTAGAAATCCATGCATGATCTTAACTATGCAAAAATGCCTAATGCAACACATGCAAAAATGCAACTATAGTAGGCTCGGTTATTCTAAACATGGCATATGAGATGCAACAGTTATCAAGTATTCAACTCGGAATTGAAATACAAATGCAGTTAGTATGATGCGCCGAGCCCGGTGCATGCAAAACAGATGAATGAATACAAACATGCTATCATACTGTATGCTAATTAAAACATGCCCTAATCTAACCATCATAATTTGCTGTAAATAAAGGGAAGAAACGTGGAGTTGGAAGACATACATCACACGCACGCACACTTATTACAACATTGCCTCAGCAGAGGTCCGAAGAATAATATACACCCGAATAAATACTGATCGAATATACAAAATCCTAATTAATTTACAAATTAATCTAGGAAAGCTATAAATTGGCATGCAAGCCAGGGACTGCTTTAACTTTGATGAATGATGTATTTTTGGGCTGCCTTGCGCGGAAATCCACTAGGATGCCCCAATTAGCCTCTGTTTTGCAATTGTTTTTGGAAAGCGCGCCAAACTCTGAAAGGTTGCTGATTCTTGATTTGCTGCAACAGAGAGCAGGAAAGTGGCATAGCAATGTATTTTCACATATGTATGCATGCCTCGATCCTCGTGCCACCAATCACGCATATCAATGCATGATGGCCGAGAAGTCGAATTGCACAACTCAATATGGAATGAATGCACATGAAAATACAACTAAGACCTAACTCCATCATGGACAATCCGGAGTGTTGGTGACTGGGGAATTGAGACACGTTCACTAACTCCTATCCCAAACACAATGCAATATGCATGACATGCATGGATGCAACTAAGATACAACCTAACATGCACAATGCTATGAAATGGCATACACGATGCACGAGGTAACATGGCATACACAATGCGCTAATATACAACTTTGGCATACACAATCGTGAAATGAAACAAGATACACAATGCATAATGGGCATACAACAACACAAGAGGACCTCGGCCACACTCACATAGGAGGCCAATAGATGAAAATGAGACACTCGGGATGCGTGCACACGTGTACGCAAACCGTGGTGCGACCCTAAGCCACCAAATGCCACTCTAACAAAGCATGGCAAGGCATGGAATATGGCATACTAGCATGCAAATTTCAGCGCTAAAATATGATGCAAAACAGCCCCGAAATATGGAAACATGGCACCCGATGCATGAGATGGACCCCGAAACACTAAATTAGGCACATGGAATGACTTATAGCCATACAAAGCATGCATTATTTGAACATGAAGAATGAAGACAAAGTTAAGGCAGTCCCGAAACATGAACTTTTCCAGTTTAGAGTGTGGCCAAAAAGTGCTAGCAAGATGGCTTAAATTAAAATGCAATTTTGACTAGTAAACATGATTTACATAGAAAGTCTATGAAGCACATGGAATCTCACTAAACCAGAAAAAATCAATGAATTAAACATGCCAAAATACACCCAAATACACATGGAAATACAGCTAACACATGCACAAACGAGGGGCTCCTTTAGAGGGCATACAAAGGGATTCTTAAGCACATACAAAATAGCCATGTGGCAGCCTCAAACCAACTTTGAAAATCAAATATGGTAGTCCCAAAACTCAACAAATTGACCCTAGAATCTGACTAGGAAGCATGCAAGATGGGGTTGCTTTGAAAGGCCAAGATGGCCATCAAACAAGCCAAGGTGAGAGAGGGTCACCCCCCTCTAATTTGGAGGCTCAAAATAGAATCAAAGCCACTAGAAATCCACTAGATTCCATTGGTTAAAAGGCCAAATGAAGCATACAACAAGGGCTAGGATGCGAAGCTCAAAATGGGAGGCAACCAAGCATACAAGATAGCATGTGACCTCAAATAAGAAAATGCCCTTAATAAATCATGAAGATGATGTAAAAAAAGCCTCTTTCCAGTTTACAACATGCCTCAAAAATGAATACAAATAGGGCTAATCTATCATGCAAAAATGGCCCTAAAAGTGAGAATAGAGACAATGGACAGAAGCCGGCCCTAAATGGCAAAGAGCCCTTCAACAAAGTTGAAGAGGGGCTCAAAAAATGGCACTTTACAGTTTATAGCAAGCCACGAAAATGAACACAAGTAAGGTTAAACTAGAATGCAAGAAATGGGCCTAAAGAGGAGTAAAGAGACAAGTGGTAGCTTCTGTCCTCAAACAGAGGAGAGCCCTTTAAAAAAGTTTAAGACGGGCTCAAAACAAGCCACTTTACAGTTTACATGAAGCCACAAAAGTGAACATAAATGAGGCTAAACTATCATGCAAGAAAAAGGCCAAAAGAGGGATAAAGAAGCAAGTGATAGCTGCCGGCCTCAAACAGAGGAGGGCCCTTCAACAATGTTGGATGGGGGCTCAAAATATGATATTTTACAGTTTATAACCAAGTCTAAAACAGCTCAAAAATAGGCCTAAAATACTATGCAAAAATAGGCCTAAAAGAGGGTTTAAATACAAAGGGTAAGAAGGAAGCCTCAAACAGGAAAAGACCCTTAATCAAACATGAAAAGGAGGTCAAAATATGACTATTTTTAGTTCGGGTCAGAGCCCAAAAATGTAAGCAAAAAGAGATAAGAAAGCATGTAAAAATAGGCTCAAAAGAGGGAAAATGTGACTCACCCTTGTAGAACCAAGCTTCAACAACTTTTGGACCAGGTTTGGGAGCTCTTGACCTCTGGAAGACAGCCTCAAGTTGCTGGAATGGATGTTGGAAGTGTGATGCTATGAGTTGTAGTGTAAAATGGTATAGGACTTGAGAGGTTTTGATTCTTGGAAGAGAGAGAGAGAGAGGGAGCTTTAATGCAAGACTCCCAAACAAAACTTTTTTTTTTTCCCTAAAATGCAGCTGGAGCTGCTAGTTTTATAGGCAAAAGAGTGGAGGAAAAGGGGGGAAATTGAAATTGAAATTTCCCTCCAAAATAGGCCTAAAAGAGAGATAAAGAGGCAAGTGGTAGCTTCCGGCCTCAAACCGAAGAGAGCCCTTCAACAAATTTGAAGAGGGACTCAAAACAAGATATTTTAAAGTTTATGACCAAGTCCGAAACAGCTCACAAGTAAGCCTAAAATACCATGCAAAAATAGGCCTAAAAGAGAGTTAAAGAGGCAAGTGATAGTAGGAGACCTCAAACAGCAAAAAGTCCTTAATCAAACATGAAAAGGAGCTCAAAATATGACTATTTACAGTTTGGGTCGGAGCCCAACAATGCTTGCAAGAAAGGCTTAGATATAGAGCAAGATAGGAACAAAAAGGAGAGGAAATAAGCTTACCCTCGAAGACCAATAAACCAGTAGCTTTTGGACCAAGAAGAGGAGCTCCTAGCCTCTGGAAAACAGCCTCAAAGTGTTGTAATGGAGGATGGAGGTGTATACCAAAAACCGGAGCAAACGGAGGTGGTTAAGCGGTCCCGAACCGAGGCATACGGCCGTCGGCTCCGAAAAACCAGAAATCGGGCTCCAAACGGAAAAAATGGCCTACGATCACGAAACGTAGCCTACGGCCACTGAGAGATCATCTACGAGACCTCTCCCTCCCTTTGGGAAGAGAAAACAGAGAAAACGGAGCCTGGTTCGTAAATCGAGGCAAGACACGAAAGAGCCCGGAAGTCCGCAGGCAAGGCTCGCAGCCGAGACTCTGAAACTTCCGCACGAGCACAATATGCAATATCACTGAGCGCTCAATCGGTGACGTTTGAGTCTTATGGTCGGTCAAAAATGGGGTGTCTACAGACATATACATAACGATCACAACAAATTGACAAAGACATAACAACCACAATTGATTGACATAATCATAATGGAGATTTCCAAACAATCAAGCATGTGTTCATGGATATCACATTTGGTAATCAAAAAGGAAATCTCATTCATTTTTATCAAAATCTCATTTCCAGGAACATATCGTATTGCACAATTCAGAGTTTCAAAGCATAACTTACCGATTCTAACATTCTTAATCAAACACTTATCGTATCAAACATGACATAACTTAACATAGGTTTCACAAATTAACGAGCCATTTCAGAGTAATTTATATTAAAATATCTTTACAAAAAGATTATTCATCGTATTTGGCCGAATGATACTCCTCGTGCAACCGACCTACACAATACATTCCCACACAAGATTTCATAATGTATTTATGTCATTCAATCAATTTTTATACTTATTCGATTCATAACTTATCCGTACCTTATTTAGTAACTTGATCCTATTCGTTCTTTCATTTCTTTTATGCTCATAAAATGCACATGCATATGAAAAACACTTGAAAACCATGCAAACAGATGCTCAAAAGTCAAAAAAATGAAAAGAAAATGAAACCGAAAAAAAATTGCCCTGCAGACTGCAAGTGCGATGGCCTGGTCGCTCATGCGATGGCCTTGGCCGCACTAGCGACAAGAAAGCAGAATGCAACATTAAGGAAAAGAGGGTTGGCCGCTCGAGTGGTCTAGGTGCTTTCCAGTCCGAAAATTTGCTGCAACATGGAACTTCCCCCTTTACAAAACCAACTTCAATTTCATGACAATCAAGGCCCAAAACTCTTAACAACATTTTTAAATTTCACGTCTCTAACTTTAAACAAAACCATGATTTCAAATCAAACTTCAACTTTCAAAGTAAAAGATCAAATGAAGTGTAAAAACATAAAACATGCTCTTTTGAGTTCCAAGCTCAAAATCCATAGAGATTTCCTCTTCAAATCTCAAAGCTCATGCCCAAAAGCAAGTGATTGATCATGAATAATGCTATGTATGTCAATATCTTAAGCTATCTTTTAAATTCTTACCTTGGATGGTCATATAGGTTCATCATATTTTCAAACATTACAAAACTTCTCCATTATGCATGGTTTTAACTTAATTCAACTTAAATTCCAAGAACTTATGAATGAAACAACTCTATTTCAAGAAATTTGGAGGGAATTACTACCTTGGATGGTTGATTGATGAAGATTTGGCCCTAGATCTCCTTTCTTATTCTTCCTTTTGCTTTACTCTAGAACTCTCTCTCTCCCTCAGATATTTTGTTATGTCTTAGACTCAACTAAGATATACATATATATAAAAATAATCCAATTAATTCATTATGAATCAGATTTTTACAAAACTTCATATTAGGTTCTAAAAATCATGTTAATCACAAATATTTAGGGTTGGTTTGGCATGTACTAAAAAAGTGTACTTTTTGACTTATTGGTGGGTTTGGGTTGGATTTAAGTTGAGTTTGATGTGATGTGTTAGAGAGGTGATGTGATTTAAATAAGATGATGTGACTTAAATAAGATAGTGACTTTTTAGCTTTTTGACTTATTTAGATGATGCCAAACCAAGCCTTAATCAATTTTGGTTTTTGGTGCCTCTAAGGCCTTTAATTTTCAGTTAAAAGTTGTAATTATAACAAGTCTTCCTACGAACAACAGATATAAAGTCAAATCCTTATAATTTACACCATTAGACATGCAATTTCACATCAAACATGTAATCAATTAACCTATAAAGATGTAATTAAATGACTATTTAACCAAATGCATGTCCAGATCATTACAGAAGCCCTGACCACCGATCTCACTTCCTCACCACTGATCTCAATGGAATCTCCCAGCTAAGATCGGCGGTGATGGCAACGACCATGCTCGTCAGATTTATGACTACCGTCTTTGACACCTGCAATCCTCTTTTCTAACTAGGGTTTTGGTTTCAGACCTAAAGATTGGGGAGAGAGCTACTTCAATGGTGTCCTCTATCATCAAACACTCTCTCTACTCCACTACTACCGTCATCTTCGCCATTGGCAATGGCCCAAACCTTAGTCTCCATCATCGTCTCAATACGGAGAGGGAGATGGAGAGAGAGAGAGAGAGAGAGAGAGAGAGAGAGAGAGAGTGTGTGTGTGTGTGTGTGTATATGTGTGTGTGTGTGTGTGTGTGTGTGTGTGTGTGTGTGTGTGTGTGATCTAAATGAGGATCTACGATTTTTTTTTTTTTTTTTGTGTGTGTTTGCTTGGAACACTTTTTTTTCTATGTATGTTGAATAGATAAGAAAGAGGTCTGTGCTCTCTCTACTTTATCTCTCTTGTTACTATTTTGTTTCTTTGTTCTTGATTATTGTTGTTATTGTTGTTTATAATGATTTTTTTGTTATTGTTGATAATAATGATGAAACAGATTGCAACAAATATGAAAAGAAAAAGAGATAGATAAAGAGAAGAGAGATTTGAACAAATAGGAAAAAAATTGAATAGATAGGCATTGATTTGGTTTGGTATTGCGACAAATAGGGGTTGGTTTGGCTCAATTGATATGATTTGGTTTGACTTTGTATTTTAACAGATAGAAAAAATATTTGAATAGATAGAATTTGACAAATAGAATTCAATAAAAAAAATTGAGCAGATAATAAAATTTGGATAGATATTTGCACAGACAAGGGGAAAAATTAAACAGATAATCAAAAAAATTGAACAAATAGTCAAAAAATTTGAATAGATAGATATAAATTTGAACTGATAGTCAAAAAAAAATATTTTGATGAAATATTGATAAAATAGTTGGACTAATTCATATCAAATCAAATCAAATTTTTTACTCAAATTTAGAATCAAATTAGATGGGAAAAAAAAAATTGATAAAGAGTTGGCGATGTTCTAAGTAATTTTAAATTTAGATTTAAATTTTTTATTTTAAGATAACTTGGATTTGGTAAAAATATCGTCAACCCCTAATAAGTGGTTATTTATGTATTTATTATTTTTTTTTGTTGAGAAAATTCATTAATTACAATTATTTTCTATTTTACTTAAAAATCTTATCTTCTCATAATCACCCAACATTCAAATACATGCATAACTCATTATGTTACCTAATTGCACATATATTGTGTGTGCCCAGTCGCTCGTGTTCTATGAAGTAAATGTTTGAATTAGTATCTTGAAACCTTTATTCTTTTGTATGCCAAGTGAATTTTTATTTTTGTAAATTATCGTTCTTCATTTCGTAAAACTCATCTATAATCTCATAACCACTTTATAGTTATTTTATAAAATAATAATTGTTAATAACTACTCCTTGAAATTTAAATTTCTTTTTTACCTATAAATTATAAATAAATAAAAATTTAAGAATTTATTTATTTATTTATACACTACACAAATATTTTCATCATTAATTCCACTTTTAACTAACCTCTAAAACCGTTACAACTACCTATTTTTGTCATTATATATTATTTATTTATTTATTAATTTGGCACATAGTATGCATTAAAATGTAGGGAGATTTAAAAAAATAATAATAATTGAATTGCAAATCCAAAAAAAAAAAAAAATGTAGGGAGATAACTTGCATAGGCAATTTAGCAATTTAGCAATTTAGCAATAATAATAATTTAATTTGGCACGTGGTCGTGGGTTCGATTCCCACAGACGGCGCCAAATTGTGTGAGTGATTTTCTGACCACACTGCCCACCTTAGTATTCAGCTGGAGAGCACCGGCAGAATAGATGGCACCTTGTCGACTGTGTAAGAATATAAGAATCCCGCGGTGGTTCGTCCACCCGGGGGCACTCCGACGATCAAGTCAGTATATCTCTTAAAGATAATCAAGTGCTAAACTCACAAGCTTGAGTATCAAAAGTATACCTTAGACCCATGGGGGTGCCTCTTATTTATAGCCAACTCAATTCTAGTCACAATGAGAGCCTAACTCCAATGGACTCAGGATTACTGCTATTCTGGGACTCCTAGTGGGATTAGGATAAACTCTCTAAGAGTCTTATCTTTACCCAAACTGAAGTCTTCTCTCAATCTAGGACTCTTGTCCATATCCAGGTTGAGTTCCCTCTTTATTCTAGGACTCTTGTCCCTTATCCACTTATCTCGGATTCCGATATCTTCGGAGATAACCTCAGTCTAACCGAGATCACCTCGGCATCACGACCAGGACACGTGGCACCTCGGCTGACACGTCGGCGTCACCTTACCACGTGTTGGTACTCAGAAAATATATCCCCACACATACATCTTGGGTTCGTTTGGTTTGAATTTCCCAAAAATTTTTGAGAAAATTTCTCTACAAATGAGTTTTCAGAAAAATTCAAACCAAACAAATTTTTTCAAAAAAATTTCTCAAAACTTGTAAACCAAACAAGTTTTCCAAACAAATCTCTCTCTCATACACATCAAATCAATCACTTTTTCCAAAACTCTCTCTCAAAATAATTTTTCAAAACATCTTTCCAAAAAAATCAAACCAAACAACTTTTCGTACTTTTTATCTCTCAAACTCATCTCTCAAACTCAAACCAAACATACCCTTGTGTTCAACTCATGGTAGTGGTTCAAAATAAGTTCTACTTGAGCATCATTTCTCTTTTTGAGAAACATATAATGAAATCCATACATAAAATATATTAGAGGTTTGATTCTTTTGACGTCCTTCTTTACAAGTTAATTTTTAAAAATGAATTACATCCAACATAAATATATAATTAGTATGAGAGTATAGGTTGTATGTATTTTTCAAATTTGGTTGTCCGTTTGGAAATTGATTATTTTAATTGATTTTTTAGATTTTTTTTATAAAAAAATGTATTAAAAAAAATATTTTAAAAATGATATGATAATTTATAGTTACTTTTTATTTTTTTAACTATTTTTTCTACTTTCCAAACTAAAACTCAAACTCAAACTCAAACTCAAATCAACTTAAAGGTATTTTTATTATTATTATTTAACTAATATGGAGGTAGGAATCCAAAATATTCTTGGCAACAAAGGAAAGATTTCTAAAGTAGTACTACTGAAAGTGCTAAGATTCCTACCACTGATGGCACTATCATTACCTACTTCCCCCCAACTTCTTGGGCAATAATCGGAACATTAGTGCACAAGCTTTGTCAATATTGGTTCAATGAGTTTTTTTTTTTTTTAATTATTCTAAAAAAAGAGTAATTTAGAGAATTGACCAACTTTTTAACTTATTTGAAAAATTAATATATTTTTTAAAATCGCATATTGAAAAAATAATTTTAAATTGAAATTACATTTTCAATATGTAATTTTACCTTGAAATCGCATGTTAAAAATGTAATTTATAATGACATGGACTTCACTTTTTGAAATTACATTTTCAACATGTGATTTCAAGTAAAATTACATGTTGAAAATGCAATTTCAAAAAGTAAGTTAGTTTTCCAAATAGATTAAAAAGTAGGTCAATTCTCTAAATTATTTTTTTGGTCCAAAATTTCTTATTACATTTTTTATGCATTGAAACACTAGTACTCTGTATATATAAAATAAGAAAAAAAAAATTGTGTATATAAGTGCAAAGAAATATTAAAGTGGTGTAATTAAAAAGTCCTAAATCTATGGTAACCAGTTTTCCTGCATTCATCTGTCGTATGAAACAAAAAATTACTGATTAAAGAGTTAATTTGGTTGTTTTATTAACACTACCCACAAAATAAAATTATCTATATATTAAGGAAAATGGTTTTTTAAAACCTAAGGCTTGTGGAACCTCCAACATAACAATCCTAATTTCCTGATTTTTTAATATTTTTTTTTTAAAAATTGACTTGGTGATTGGTGATTGGTTCAAAGATTGTAATAATTACACTATTGATTACAATAAATTCAAAGATTGTAATAATTACACTATTGATTACAATAAACATTTAATTTATAATAATTACACTTATTAAATGAATAACGCAATGAAATCTTAATTTTATTACTTTTTGTTTCCCCAAGAGACCCATGTAATTATTGTGTAAATGTCTCTTAAATAAATAAATAAACACTTATTAAATTCTTTTAAACTCCTCGGTCAAACCCCATGTATTTAATTTATATATTATGTAATTATTGTGTAAATGTCTTTTAAATAAATAAATAAATATTTATTAAATTCTTTCAAACTTCTCAGTCAAACCCCATGTATTTAATTTATATATTAAAAAAAATGAAAACAAATATAAATATTTATAATTATCTCGTGCATAGCACGGGTGATAGGCTAGTATATATATATATATATATATAAAGAGTAAGAAAAAACAAGGTGTTTTGAGAATAGGAAAATGATTTGGGGCCCTAAAATAACCCCTCCTAATCTCCCTAATTTTCAATTTGAGAAATTTTTTTTTTTTTTTTTGCCTTGATATGAAAATTAGAGAGATTAAAGGAGTATTTTTAAGACTCCCTAGCACAACCCTTGAGCATATCATTCGAAGTTTTGAAAACAGTGCAATTGATTTCCCACGAAAAATCTTAAATCTAATCACAGTCAAAATAGGTGGCCAAGGCTATAAACAAACAAAAAAAAAAAAAGTAAAAAAGAAAAGCAGTTTGCCTCTGGTCCAAGATGGGATGGGATGTTGAGCTTATCACGTGTCTTGTTTTGATAAGTTAAATTATTTAATAAGTAGAACTCTTCAAATATTATATGTTTGTAAAAAATTACATTAATCGGATATTGATAACTATCTCATTAAATTAATTTTTTATTAACCGTTAATTTATTCACCGTCTATTTTTTTTTTTATACAAAATTGATTTAATTACATAGTTATCAATATCCAATCAATGTAATTTTTTACAGACATATAGTACTCGACGAATTCTACACATTAACGATTCAGATTATCAAAACAGAACTCGTGATGAGCTCTCACGGGCTGAACGGTAGCGTCTAATCCGATTTCGAACACGAGGCAAGCTACATCCAACAAAAAAAGCTCTAATTGTTTTGACCAATCATTAGGCTTTGTTTGGAATTTGGAAATCCAAGATGTCTTTAGTTTTTTATTTATAATCTTTTTATTTTCCGATCAGGTACTATGACCACTGTTATAATTTAGCATTGCTATTCTATATTTGACATAGAATAACTATATGTGAAATTTTCTAGCGAGAGATTACGAGTGGCTGCGATTAAAGATATAAACCACAATTTGACGGTTGAAATCAAAGCAATTCAAGAAACTACAAAAAAGACACAATTTTAGAGCAACATTATTAGATTATAACAATAACTATATGCAAATTTTTTTATTTTTTATTTTATTTTTTATGTGAACTTATTTTTTGTTGAAACTAATGAATTGAAACGGTAGATGAGACTTACAGAGTAATTATTGAATGCTCTTACAGCATGGCCAAATGATGGTCTAAGAGTGTTGTGATTAATAAAAAAATGAAATTTATAATTTTATATTATATGATTAGAAAATATACAAAGACATAGTGTATAATAATTAATAAAGAGCATGAAAATGTAACACTCCAAGAGCACCTAATAATTTTTGGAGACTGATGATACCCAAATTTGATTCTCGTGCCACGTGATGCAGCCTCCCTGCTTATCCCCTTTATACAAAATTTTAAATGAATAATAATAAATAAATAAAAACTTAATTCATGTTTTTTGCTGACCTTAACAAGGATGAATTCAGTTCTCATTTTTGTTTCCTGAATTCTATTTTCATTTTTGATCAACTTTGTTCAAAAACTGTTTTCGAAAAACTTTTCTAAAACACAGTTATTTTCAATTTTTTTAAAACTATTTTCTCACAAAAATGAGAAGTGCAAGCTTTTCATTGTTTTTGTTTCAAAAAAAAAAAAAAACATGCGTGCACACAAAACACACAAAAAAATGGAAAAAAAAAAAAGGAAGAGAAGGAAAACACAACCATGCTTCTTATGCTATAAAAAAAATAAAAATAAATAAAAAAAATTGCTCATGCGTTTGGACTGTCCAACATTTGGTAGCGTTGAGCATTACTGGCTGCATGATCCACTATTAGAGCTATAATATATCAAAACAATGACACCAGTTGAACTACTACATTACAAGCAACATTACCAATCTGATCAACTTACAAGCAAGTCATAATACATCAGTTCACCCATTTATGGTGATAAATGAATCAAAACAGAAGAAAATAGAAAGGCAAAATTAGAGATGTGGTCAAAAGCCTAACCACCCAATACTAGTGAGAAATAGGCATTTTCCTTGGTAATAACAATACAAGGCTAGTCACCATAATTATTGAATTTATTGAACTGAAAAGCACTTCACCAAAAAACATAAGAGAATAGAAAGGAAAAATTAGAGATGTGGTCAAAAGGCTAACCACCCAATACAAGTGAGAAATAGGCATTCTCCTTGGTAATAACAATACTAGGCTAGTCACCATAATTATTGAATTTATTGAACTGAAAAGCACTTCACCAAAAAACAGAAGAGAATAGAAAGGGAAAATTAGAGACGTCAAAAGGCTAACCACCCAATACTAGTGAGAAATAGGTATTTCTCCTTGGTAATAACAATACAAGGTAGTCACCATAATTATAGAATTTATTGAACTGAAAAGCACTTACTTTCAACAAATTCATTGTCAAATTTCAGGGAAGAGAGAGAGAGAGCAAAATACACCAAGGGCAAATTTAGTTCCAAATGCAATCAGGTTCTGGACCAGAATGAAATCTAGCAAACAGAAAGCTTCAACTAACATGAAAATACTGTCATTTTCCTCATTCCGTACGGAATTTACTGCCACAGCTTCGCCTGTTCAGCCCCTTAAGCTCTGTCACTACACCTCATTTATGTTTCTTTTTTTGCTACGATTGTGTTTGGATCTTAGATATGTACAGAGATTCATAACGGGAAAAGAAAAAGGAAACAATAGGAGAAGAAAATGAAGTAGAAGCAAAAAAACAAGAAAAGAAAAGAAAATGAGAAGCAAAAAAAAAAGAAAAGAAAAGAAAAGAAGCAAAAAAAAGTCTCATTTCGTGTTGTATAGGAAATGAGAAGTAAAGGAATATATATTTGTCAGAAAATCCTTTTATTTTTGTTTGTTTAACTATAAAAGATAAGTAGAAATAGATATATTTGACATATTATTGACAATACTCTAATTCCTTGCCTAGACCTGAACATAGTGATTCTGTGAGTAGGAGCTCTGTTGCTAATGGTTGCTTTTACTGTTAGATCTGCCTGGAATGCAATTAGAAAGCCCAAAAGCAGAGTCCCTTGGCGTTCTGTGGTCTGGTTTAGCCAGAATGTTCCTAAATGGGCACTCAGTATGTGGCTTTGTTGTTTGGGAAGCACCAACTAGGGATAGATTGCAGAAGTGGGAGATGGATGTTACTTCAAAATCTTTTCTTTGTCATTTGGAAGATGAATCATGAGCAAATCCCCCCCCCCCCCCCCCCCCCCCCCCTTTTTTTTAATGCACCTATTCCAGCTGTATTTGGGAGAGTTTTGAGGATATTTCACGTGTCTAGGAGCCCCCTTGCATTGGTCTGAAGAATTAAGCTGGTGTGTGTTGAATCTACATGGGAAAAGTTTCAAGGTTGAAGTGTTCAAACTAGCATTTGCAGATGGTATATATCATATTTGGATTGAGACAAATGCAATGATCTTCAACAACCAAAAATTCTGATGCTTTGACTGTTTTTAGAGCCATGGAGAAGGATACGAGGAATAGAGTTTGTTCGTGGGTGAGGTGGTTAACTCCCAACCTAATTGGGACATTTGTCAAGCTTCGAAAATTTTGAATAGCTTTTCTGGGATTAGTAGATGCTAGGTTGCTTTTATGGCAGTGTAGAAGTTAATTTGGCTTTTGCTCATAGGGAGCTGTCCTTGTGATTACTTTGCCCCTCTTGTTTCTTGTATAAGAATTTAAACTCACACACACACAAAAAAAAAAAAAAGGAAGCGAAGAAGAAGAAGAAGATAAATATGTAAGTAATTCCATTTCCCTTTCATTATCCTTTCCCTTGACAAATGCAAGATGCATTGCTGGAGATTCTGGACAGGAAGAATCATAAATTGACTATTGACTAATTCCACAAAGTAATAAATCTAGCTCCAAATGATGACTCAGCAGTCAGTAATATAAGGATGGACACTCAAACAAGTGCAAACTTAGTTAAGCAAGATAACTGTGTGCATATATAAATAAATATTCACAAGTTCTGAAAACTATTTAGATGATGTGGAGATCCTCCAAAATTAAGGATGTTTCCGACTGGAAAATGATATTCTAAACAAACAGTTTCTTAATTACAGTGTAGATTTTAGAACTCAAGGGTACTTCAGTAATCACATGTAAAGTAGTCACGTCATCTCATCTCTTCTAGATTCAATTTAAAGCATTTCAAAAATTCACAAAAAACAAAAGTTTCACAAAATTGAACTTCAGCATCCATCACCTGTGCACATCAGTTTTCATGAAACCACCAGCCAGAAACCACAATGGTTTAAATCTAAATATAACACATATAAAAATGAAACTCAGACACTTCAATCTTGAATGTCAAGAATATTAGTGTTAACAATCATTCATTCATAGGAAAATTGAGATTAGCTTACCCACAGAGAGGTGGGAGTGGTGAAAAAGCTTACGCCATGGAAAGGAATCTTTCTTTCCTTGAGACTAAACATTTATCCAAAACCCTCCCTTTCCATTCCCCCTTTTAATTGCTCTGAAGAGTTTACCATGAAGAACAGGACATACGATAAACAGAAAGTCATGAAAAGACTAGATACAGAAAATAATTGATGGCAAAACTCAGGGCAGATAAAGAAATCAAGAACCCATGGTAAAATAGGAGCAGCAGCTTTGATATTTGGATTGGATAGAAGGTTAGTGATTGCTGGTTAGGGCATCCACAATGGGATAGCCAAAATTGTTTGTTTTATATGACAAAAAGTGATAAAAGTGAGGCCCAAAAATGTTTGTTAAGATGTGTTAAAAGTTTGTTAATTTTAAAGAGTGAGTGGTGGTGCAATGGATGTGTTAAGGGGTCTGTTAAGGTGCGTGTTAAAATTATATATATATATATATGTGTGTGTGTGTTTGTATATAATAAATAAAATAAATAAATAATTTAGTTTAATCAAAAATTTAAAGTCCAAAATTAAATTTCAAGTCCAAAAAAAAATCCCAAAAAAAAAAAAAAAAAATTTGCCATTGACCGGTCAACCCAGAAGACAAAAAAACGCGTCCCTTTGCTAGCTAAAATGCTAGCCACAGTTAACACACACTTTAGTGTTTGACACTAACACACACTACTAGTGCATAGTTCAGCAGCTCCATTGCATGGCATAAAATGCACACAAGCCCACTAACTGCTAACATCCGACACTAACAATGTGTTTAACATGTGCATTGTGGATGCTCTTAGTACCTAGTAGTTCGCATACAAAGATTTGAAAACAGGTCTGAGGTCCAGCACCAACTTTCCTCTAGAACTAATGGCATTTCAAGTTGCGAAAAAATGAATTTTATAGCTTGCTTTCCTTTAACTGTACAAGCGAAGACCATAGTTGATAAATCTATATACCACGACTAATGGGGGAGGAGACAAATCCATTCCCAATCAAATAGAAGTTAAAAAGTATGAGCAATGGTGTGTGAGGTGGTCGGTTGTGGACCTTCTAGGAGGATGATAGACACTAAGATAGTGCGAGACTACCAGAGTTGGATAGGAGAGAGCTAAGGCAGCCATAGTGGCAGTGGAGGAGAGCCTTTCAAGTATGGGGGAGCCCTCTGTGTAGAATAGCTTGCTGCTTGTGTATGGAGGAGACGCCCTTTTACAGGAGAGCTAGGCCATGGACTCCAACTCTTATGGATTGTGCTGAGTAGGTGTGATACACCTTACAAGATAGCAGTGAATAGTTGACTAGGAAGCATAGATACATATATGAGATACGGATACGACACGATACGGATACGGCGATACGACAAAACCTAAAAAAATAAGACACCGGTACGGTTAGGATATGTTTGTGAAAAATATATTTTTTAAAATTATTAATAGTGAGTTACACATAAGCTAAAAAACGTTGAGAAACCACAATGTAATTTTATAATGTAAAATAATAACATTTAAGAATTTTGTATTAATTTAAGTTATTAGCTTGTTTACTTTTTAAATTTTTAATAGGTCTTGCCAATATTTCATTTCAATATCAAGTTTAATATATTTATATTACAATAATAGAATAATTCACAACTTGGCCCCATACTTTTTCTTTTGACACTAGTGAAAAATATTGTATTTAAGTTTACTTGCTTATTTATTTAATGATATTTAATTTTACCATTGTTATATTCTCTTGTTAATTCTTTCTTTCTATGTAGTTATAGGGGATATGCATGAAATAATTAGGATACATCAATTTGATAAATTTTATTATTTAACTCGCAATGCTCTTCTTATCGAAGAACTTAACAAAGTATTAAAAAAATATTCTTATATTTATATTTACAATTATATTATATTATATTACTTTGCAAGAAATGTTACTATTCTAATTTCATAAAACAAGTAAACATGACTTGGAGTATCCAATATTTCAAAATTAAGTTTCCGATACTCCAAAATTAATGAAAAAATAATTAAGAAGTATCCAACACTTTTAATAAGTATCCGATACGTATCCGTAAGTATCCAAGGAGTATCGGTATCCGATACGGATACGATACAGCTACGTCACCCTATTTGAAGTATCTGTGCTTAATAGATAGTTGAGAATTGGGATACATTGTCCAATGTATCACATGACTTGGTTAATCTTGGTCATTATGTAGAGATCACTCTAGCAACCAATCCACAAGTCTAAGTCTCTACTGATCTTGAGTGTAATCATGTATTGCTAGGACATTCCATGATTGAGGCAATGATCACAAGGGGGTCTCTATCTAGGCCCTACTCGTAGGCTAGGCAAGTATACAATGTCATGGTGTTATTTTAGAGTTGGAGCCTTTGCAAGGTGAGGTGACTGTCAATTTGGTGAGGCAAGGCAAGGTGAGGTGCATGGCACTGAGCAATGGTGGTGAGCACTGAGCAGGGTGTTGAGGTAAGCAAGTAGAGGTGAGGTGAGGTGAGGTGAGGTGAGGAGAGGTAGTGTGCCTAGGCGAGGCACCCCACCTCGTGCAGCCCCTAGGCAAGTATATAGCTGAGACAATAGAAAGTTTATGCCTTGTAGTTACGGGGCCCTCTCCCTTAATGATTGTACAACTAGTCATATGTAATCACCAGTGTTTTAAAAGGTGCGAGCCTAAGTGCGAGGCATAGCCTTGCACTTCAAACAGGTCAAGGCAAGACGCAAGACGCAAGACGCAATACGCAATACGCAATACGCAATACGCAAAGCGCAACTTAGGCGCTAAGGTGACGGCTTTTTTTTGAGGCACGAGGAACATGCTTCATGGGCTTTACCTATTTTTCTATTCTAAATGTTGATTAAGTGCTTCTTTTTTTTTTTTTTGTGAGCATACCCATAGGAATCAAAACTCTTCAATATAAAATGACCAAACGTGTCAAAAGAGAGCGAAAACTGATTTAAAAAAAAAAAAAAACACTAGGTGGAGAAGATTAAAAAAAGCAATTAGAAAGTGAGAAGACGACATGACTTTGACTTCTTCAGGTTTTTTCTCTTCTTCTTCACTAGGTTCTTTTGGTTGGATTATCTCTCTGCCTCTATTTTCTTCCTTTATTTTTTTTCTCTTCTTCGATGGGTTCTCTTCGTGAGTCTGCCTTTGTTTTTTCTTTCTTTATTTTTTCTTCTCTTGCTTTTTCGCGGGGTTATCTTTTTGTTTTTTTCTTCTCTATGATGCTTGTGAAACTTACTTTATGATTTTTAGAATTCTATATATATATATATTTGTTATGTTAAAAAGTTTACTTATTTTATAATTTTTCTTTTCTTCTATTATTTGCACCTCACTTTGGTAAGGCGTGCGCCTCACGCTTAGGCTATGGGAGACCTAATCGCCTCGGTGCACCTAGAACCTTTTACATTACTGGTAATCACATACCTACAAAATGTATCTATATATGCCAATCAAGATCACCTTAACGCTAATCTTTCTTAAAAAAATTTCCGCATTTCTTGATATTTGGTATGATGGAAACAAAAGTCAGCAAACAATGTTTTTCGTGGTCAACAAAAAACAAGCTTATTTGGATAAAAATCGTTTTCCAGTCTCCCACCTCCACCAACACCACCACTAATACAATCACTAGCACATTAGTTTCAAAGTTGCAACCAAAATAGGAAAATGCTATTTACAAAAAATATTTTATGGAAAATGTTTCCTAAAAAAATATTTTCCGTTGACACAAACAAAGAACAAATTAATTTCAGCTTTCCACTCACAAAAGTGTGAGCTACCCTAGTCGGTAATCCTTCCATAGAGGCTCCAACTTGGTTCCAGAGATTCATTACCATTGATTCAGGTGTCCTAGTCCACTATATACATAATTAAAGCCTGATTCTTTGATCAATCTTCCTTTCATAAACATTTTTGACATATCTTACTACACACCAATTTGAAAACCAAAAAGAGATAAACATGAGTCCATGAGTCCTTTCTTTTCATTTTTAGTTTCTGATGGGTAAAAGTTCACAAATCCAAAGTTTAATCCAGCAGACGAGGTATCCAACCACCCACTATATGCTCAACTTACATTCCAGACCCAATTAAATTACTCAAAATAAGGCCATTTGGAGCTCAAAGAGAAGTATGGCATCCAAGGACAAGGTCTAAGAAAATTACAAAAGAACTTGGGTAAGCTCCACCACCTCCTTTTTATTCCTTTCCCTCCACTTCCCCTTTGTAAATGAACTAATGAAAATGGTATTGTGTTCTCTTGACACATCTGTGGAACAAATTTAGGCTGACTTGACTGGATGAGGAGAGAATGACGATGCATCATCTCATTTTTAAACCATTCCAAACATAATACTCGTGACGAGCCACATCATGCCTCAAAAAAATTTAATTTCATGTCGGTCCACCAAAAAATATGAATGCACACCCCACTACTTCGATAACTAGGATTGCATGACGTTGAGATTAAGCTTTTTTTTTTTTTTTTTTTTTTTTGAATAAGTAGAGATTAAGCGTATTATCTGTTCCAAAGTCTAGGTTGGATGTCCTTGACAACCTAGGTTGATATCATGCCTAGCTGTTGGACGACTAGCTATGTAATCCCTGAAACTGGAATACCTGAAATGTTCTCAAGAACAAAATGGTTTTACCATAAGCAAGAATGGATCTGTAAAATGAAGTAAACTCACCAAACCTGAGAGACAAATCATAATTAAACAATTGCATGTTGCAGCTGTGGGTTACTGGACAAGAAATTATCAAATATTATCTGCATTACAGTTGCTAAATCAGTCTAAATAGATTTCAAGTACACGGCATACAATGGATCCGTAATTATGAACTTGTGGTTTACAATCAAATTCATCCCATACAAAACAAATGAAATATCCATCCATTTATGTTAAAGAAAGCATGATACACCAAAGAAATGAGTGAAAACTTCAACAGCTAAAAATGCTGATCGCTGTCCCTGCCCAGCCCAATGAAAACAAAATTCAAAATCAGGAACAACTACATTCAATTCAGCTATCGATGACAACTATTCAACAACGAGAAGGGCACTTTAACATAGAAAATACCTCATATCCGAGTGCAAGATGAATCAAAATCATCAGGAGCAACACGAGCAATCCAGTTACTCAGTGTCCTCTTAGTATCTGAGTGATTAACATAAGCCAGTTCATACATGCTACACAAATTCACCACAAGGGTTTCATTCAAAGCCACGGTCGGTACCCTTTCCAACGCACCCTCTAAAACAGTGATTGAACCCGACAACTCCCTTAAATACATCAAGCAAAGTGCCTTGTTATTGATTGCCACCACGTCCGAACCATCCCTCTCGATACACTCTCCGTACTCCCTCACCGCCGACACATAATCCTTCCCAACCAAATAAACCAATGCCTTGTTCCTACTCACAAGGTTCTTCAATTCAACATCATTATCCATCTTCTCCTTCACCAATCCCTCAATCTTATCAAATGTGGCCTTCCCACCTTCCAAATCCCCAAATTGCAACTGAATATAACCTAGTTTCGACAACAAGACCGGGTTTTGATTATCCCCATCACCGCAACGACTAATCAAATCCTCAATCAAATTCAAACAAACCACAAACTCTTTATGACTCAAATGATGACTAATTATCGAATTCATCACGAAAGCCTCGCGTTTCCTCCACAATTCAGCAGAAACACTGGAACAATTCGATGCCAATTTGGTGCGGACGAAATTGAGAAGAGTGTAGAAGCGATCTAGGGTTTCAGAGCGCTTACCGAGCCTGGAAGGGAGGTCGGCGTGGAGCCAGCGGAGAGCGAAGGGGACCATGGAGCCGGATCGATTAGGGTAGTGATGAGGGTAGGATTGGTAATGATAGGCGGGGCTGTCGAGGTCGTTTTCGAGGGAGTCGAGCTCGGCGGCGGCGTCGGAGTAGCGGCGGAGCTTGATGAGGGCGAGGAGGTTGAAGGAGAGGTAGGTGAGGTGTTCGTGGGGTTTAGGGAGGAGAGAGAGCTTGCGGGCTCGAGCGACCTTGTCGAGGATGGATCGCCATGAGCCACGGGAAGCGAGGTCTTGGAGGGAGGAGAGCTCGTAGCAGAGGTCGTTGAGGGTGGCGAACTGGCTCGTCAGTGGGTCGTCGGTGGTGGTGGAGGAGGAGAGAGAGAGGGTTTGGAGATCCGTGGTGAGTTGGGTTTGTTGGTTTTCCGGTGCGTCGATGGTGTCCATTTTGGGTGGTGACTCGGTGGCGAGGAGGTTGTTGTGGTGGTGGCTCCGCCGGGATTGTAGAGTGGTTCACTTGGAACTGCTTTGTAAGGACTCTTAATGGAATGGGCTTTGTTAAAATTGTAATATCTATAATTGGGCCATCAATAAGCCTGTAATTTTTATATTTGGGCCTCTTTGTTGGATATGAAGAGAGATCAGGGACCAAGAAAGAAAGAGAGTAACAATTTCCAACCCATGTTGTCATGTGTTTGGTTCACATATTGAAAGCTTCACATATTAGATTTTGTGTACGATTTTCTTTTGTGCAACTTATGTGATTGTTTATATTTTTTTATTTTATTTTAAGGTTTAATTACATTTTTTCTCTTATGGTTTAGCTCAAAAACACATTCAGCCTTTTTGATTTTGGTTTCTAAAAAACAGTTTTCAAAAAATTTAATTTTTTATTTTCCGTATTTTTTTTTTGTTTTCAATGATTTTTTTTAATATTTTAAGTAATTTTTTTAATTTTTAAACTCACCTAACATAAATATACTTAAAAAGTGTAATATTTGTAAAAAAATCTTTAAAAAATTCACTAAATACCAAAAATATATTAAAAAAAAATGAAAATTAAGTACATTTTTTAAAAATATTTTGTGTATTTATTAATTTTTTAAAATAATTTTTCACAAATATTTTAGTATTTAGATACATTTAAGTAAGGTACATTTAAAAAAATAAAAAAATTGCTTAAAATTTAAAAAATATTTACTAAAAATAAAAAACTCAATTTCTAAAAAATTGATTCAAAAAACTGAAATCAAACATATTGATTACTTCTCTTCTCTAGTAATGATGATGAATGGTGGGTGATCCTCCATGGAGTAGGGAAGGAAGGATAGAAAAAGAAGAAGAGAAGGGGAAAAAAGAGAGAGAGTTTGAGAAAGATGGAGAGAGGGATTTGGTTTGTAATGGCATTGAAAAGAAAATTAGATAGAAATAGAAGACTAATATATATTTTTTGTAGAAAATATTAATGGGGTTGGACTTTATAGTTTCTTCCATACTATAAGAGAGTTAAAGGGTTGTTTGGGGTGTCCTAAATAAGTGTACTTTTTGTCTTTTTAGACTAAAAAATTGAGGTTGAAAATATGAATGTTTGGGTTAATTTTTTGACTTTTTATAAAAAAATGTGTAATAACAAATTATAAAAATTGATTTGTAGGGAAAAATTCGAATTAGGAATTGTGCAGCCGTAATTGTTGACTTTTGGTGAATAGTGTTAACTTTTTAACTTTTTAAGTAACTTTTTGACTTTTTAACTTTTTTCATACTACCCAAACTTGGCCTTAATTATGTGTGTATTTCTTAATCATAGGAAGATAATGTGTTTTTTTAGTTAAACTACAAGGGAGTAAAATGAAATTATAATTTTTTTAAATTTTTTTTTGTATAAGACTATTTGATGAAATTTCTACTTACAATTTATCCACAATAAATAGTTTAAATAAATTATAAAAAATTACAATATAAAAAATTAATTATTGAGAAGTATGAAAAGATGTGCTTTTTACTTGTGATTTTCGATTATAAAAATGTGAGAAATTTACTTGAAAATCCCGCTTCAGAAATTTATATACCAAGAAGTCTCCCCCCTCCCCCCCTTTTTATAAACCAGTAAATCTTGTTTATTTGGAAACATTTTCTATAAGATTTATTTAATATATTATTGTGTCACGTTAAAATGTTTTTGCTCTTATTGATTGTTCGGCTCTTTTTTTTTTTTTGGAATATGTTTTTTGAAATGTAGCATAAGGGTTGATTTTCATAATGGGCATGTTACATTTTGAGTGGATTGAACGTAGAATGTGATGTTTAAAATGTCACATAAGGGTTGATTTTCATAATGTATAACTATAAAAACTCTTTAGTGTACTTTTTTAAAATGTAACATGTAGAATGTGATTTGATTTTCAAAATGAGCATGCTACATTGTGGATAGATTGAATGTGAAATGTGATTTGTTCAACCCAGCAATGTGACTACAAAAATCTTTCAGTATACTTTTTTGAAATTTAACATGTGGAATGTGATAAACAACTAAAATTTAGGAGGAAAATTTCAAATTGACCATATCATAAAAATAGTGGTAAATGTGTCAATTTACATAAACAAGTACTTGTATAGTCATTAAAATAATTATGGAACTATAGTTGGTCTATAAATTGTGATTTTTGGATTTATGGGTCAATGCCCTATAAACTTTTCACTTACAAAAAATTGCATCACACAAATCTTATATATGCTTCTTTCAGTTGCTTTCACACGTTTGCAGTTCACTTTAGACCGGTTTCTGTTAGACTAATTAACTCATTTTTTTTATTTGTTTATAAATAGACCGATTCAAACCAATCATATTGTAACCCCCCTCTCCAAAAAAAAAAAAAACCCCAATCATGTCGACCTCTAAATCTATTTTTGGCCTCAATTTTGCTTGTTGTAGTCTCTAGATTTAATTTTTCAAGACATTTATAATATGGAGTTATTTGACATATCTTAATCAATTCACACAATTTTGGAACAGAAATGTTTTGTGGCACTAAAAAACTGGGTATTAATGCCCCTAATTTCTAAAATTGATAACTTTTTTTGTTTATTTATTTTTTTTCTTACCTTATTGAGAAATTAGTGCCATTAATACCCTCCAATTTCGGGATACTTCTCAGACAATATCATCTTTCTACATAGTTTAGTATCAACGACATTACATCTTTACTCCAACAAATTCTCTCTAATTATGGTACGGTAGGTACCACTCTTCCGCTGCTTTACTAATCACATCAAGTACCTTGGTTTTTTTATTTGTATTAAGATGATTTATTATCCTACTATTTTCTTTTCAAAATTGTTTACTTCTCATACACATGCTATTTAAACTGTTCAGCTCCGATTAGTGCTCCGAAATTGCGGACACTAATGCCCCGAAAATTTCAAAAATAGAAAAACAAAAAAACAGTTAAGGCAAAAAAAAAAGAAAAATGTTTTGTGGCCCTAAAAACTGTGGCCCTAATAGCCCTAATTTTTTGTTTGGGTAAGTTTGTTTTTTTTTTCTTTTTTTTTTTACCTGATATGGAAATTAGGGCCATTAGGGCCACTAATTTTTGAGCTACCAACCAAAGCCCAAAAAAAAAAGAAAAAAAAAAACAATTACCCAAAATAGAAATTAGGGGCATTAGTGCCCATTTTTTTAGTGCTACAAATCATTTTTCTTAAACTGTTGTTGGTTCTCATGTACATGTTAGTCACATCCGCCACTTTGAATCTTACCTCCAGAGTGTAAAAATGGTCCGTGGTCTGTGGGTGGTCCTAAATATGTCTGCAGTCTGAGTTGGGCCCGACCCGGTTAGGCTCGGTCTCGAGCCCAACCTAGGATTCTAAGTTTGGGCCTAAGCAATCATTTTGAAGCCAAACCAAACCCAACCCGGCCCGGCCCATGAGCCCACTTAAAGCCTGGCCCGAGTCCTGGCCCACCCGATCTACCCAAAACTCAATGTCATTTGTAGTGGAAAAGAATTAAATTTTGATAGAAAAAATAGAAAAAAAACTTTAAAAAATGTTCTGATTCGCTCAGGTCCGGCCCAAGCCTGAGCCCAAGCCCGTTGGCCTAGCCTAAGGCTCAAATACCCCCTAGGCGTGGGTCTGGGCCTGGGCCTAATTTTCTAACTCGTAGGCTTGTTCGAATTTTAGTAGGAGCCCGTGTGGCCCAACATGGGTCTGTCCGAGCCCGGGCCTTGGTGGGCCGAGTCGAGCCAAGCCGAGTCGAGCCAAATTTACACCCTCTCTTGAACAATTATATGAATTTTATTCTATAGTTAAGAGTTGTTTTTGGGTATAATTTATAAGTTGACTTTTTTATTAATTACAAAAAATATATATAAAAAAGTAGAGAAATAGTATGATTTAAATAAATCAATAAATTAATAAACTGACTTTTTTAAAAGGGATTTTTATTGATAAGTCCAATTTAGAAGTGTTTTAATCCAAGAAGTCCATGAAGGAATTTTTTAACCCATTTAGTCCCATGTATGTATAGTTTTATTCCATAAAGTCCATTTTCTTGATTTACACTATTTTCTTGGACACTTATGCCCTTATATTCAATTTTGATACCCTTATAAATATTTTTTGAAGGATTAGCAATTTAATGATGTGAAAATTTATATTTTAAAATTCACATTGGTAGAAATGTAAAATTGGCCCGTAAACGGCCTGAAACTTTGCGATGACGAATTGTTGACAATGTGAATATTCACATTGACATGTTAACATTCACATTAATAGAGTGTAAAATTGGCCCGCATCCCGGTGGGCGAAACCCGCCATGGGCCATATGGCGGTCCGACCCGTTGACAATGTGAATATTCACATTGACATGTCAACATTTAGTCCCATGTATGTATAGTTTTATTTCATAAAGTCCATTTTCTTGATTTACACTATTTTCTTGGACACTTATGCCCTTATATTCCATTTTGATACCCTTATAAATATTTTTTGAAGGATTAGCAATTTAATGATGTGAAAATTTATATTTTAAAATTCACATTGGTAAAAATGTAAAATTGGCCCGTGGACGGCCTGAAACTTGCCGACGAGCCGGGGCGGGCCCGGCCCGTTGATAATGTGAATATTCACATTGACATGTTAACATTCACATTAATAGGAGTGTAAAATTGGCCCGCGTCCCGTGGTGGGCGAAACTCACTTCTTGACGGGCGGCCCGGTCCGGCCCGTTGACAATGTGAATATTCACATTGACATGTTAACATTCACATTGATAAGAGTATAAAATTAGTCCGCGACCCATGGGCGGCCAAAAGCCCGCCAGCGGCCCGGGATGGGCCCGGCCCGGCCCGTTGACAATGTGAATATTCACATTGACATGTTAACATTCACATTGATAGGAGTGTAAAATTAGCTCGCATCTCGTGGCTGCCCGAAACCCGCCCACGGCCCGTGGGCGGTCCCGGCCCGGCCTGTTAACAATGTGAATATTCACATTGACATGTTAACATTTACATTGATAAGAGTATTAAATTGGCCAGCAGCCCAGGGCGGGGCCGACCCGACCCGGCCCGGCCCGTTGACAATATGAATATTCACATTGATATGTTAACATTCACATTAATACGAGTGTAAAATTGGCCCCCGTCCTGTGGCGGTGCGAAACCTGCCCGCGGCTCATGGGCAGCCCGGGACGGGCCCGGTCCGACCCGTTGACAATGTGAATATTCACATTGACATGTTAACATTCACATTGATAAGAGTATAAAATTAGTCTGCGGTCCATGGGCGGCCAAAAGCCCACCAGCGGCCCGGGGCTGGCTCGGCCCGTTGACAATGTGAATATTCACATTGACATGTGAATATTCACATTGATAAGAGTGTAAAATTGGTCCGCAGCCCATAGGCGGGCCGAAGCCCAACCGAAGCCCGAGGCGGGCTTGGCTCGACCCGTGACAATGTGAATATTCACATTGACATGTTAACATTCACATTGATAGGAGTGTAAAATTAGCCCGCGCCCCGTGGCTGCCCGAAACCCGCCCACGGCCCGTGGATAGCCCCGGGCAGGCCTGGCCCGCCCTGTTGACAATGTGAATATTCACATTGACATGTTAACATTCACATTGATAAGAGTATAAAATTGGCCTGTGACCCGTGGGTAGCCCGACCTCGGGCCGGGGCGGGCCCGGCTCTTTGGCAATGTGAATAGTTACATTGACATGTTAACATTCACATTGATAGGAGTGTAAAATTGGCTCGCAGCCCGTGGGCGACGGCGAACCGCAACTCGGCGGGCTTGGCGTGACTTGATTGTGAATATTCACTTTGACATGTTAACACTAACATTGATAGAAGTGTAAAATTTGTCCGCTGTCCGAAGCTCGCCCGCAGCTCGGGGTAGGCCCGGACCCAAACCCGGGCCACCCATGAGACGCGAGTCAATTTTACATTCTTATCAATGTAAATGTTAACATGTCAATGTGAATATTCACATTGTCAATGTCGCCCGGCGGGTTCGAGCGGCCCATGGGCACGGGTTAATGTTACACTCTTATCAATGTGAATGTTAACATGTCAATGTGAATATTCACGTTGTCAACGGCGTCGGCTAACCTCTACCGGGCAATTATCAATGTTAATGTTAATATGTCAATGTGAATATTCACATTGTCAACGGCCGACTGGCGCCGGGCGGGCTTTGGGTCGCGCGTGCACGCCAATTTTACACTCCTATCAATGTGAATGTTAATATATCAATGTGAATATTCACATTGTCAATTGGCCGGGCTGGGCTCGCCGCCGCCCACCACGCCGCCATACGCGAGTCAATTTTACACTCTTATCAATGTGAATGTTAACATGTCAATGTGAATATTCACATTGTCAACAGGCCGGGCCGGGCCCACCCCGGATCGCTCACGGGCCGTGGGCTAGTTTCGGGCAGCCACGGGGCGCGGACTAATTTTATACTCTTATCAATGTGAATGTTAACATGTCAATGTGAATATTCACATTATCAATCGGTAGACGCCCGCCGAGGCGGGTTTCGGGTCGCCCACAGCCGTGGCTTTTACTTCCTATCAATGTGAATGTTAATATGTCAATGTGAATATTTACATTGTCAATGGCCGGTCGGGCCAGCTTTCGAGGCCCGGGCCTCACGGGCTAATTTTACACTTTTCAAATGTTAATGTTGATATGTCAATGTGAATATTCACATTATGAACGGGTTGGCCATGTCACGCCAATTTTACACTCCTATCAATGTGAATGTTAACTTGTCAATGTGAATATTCATATTATCAACGGGCCGGACCGGGCCTATTTTTTTGGCCTGTGGGCCAGCCCGGCCCGACCTGAATTTTTTCGGGCACCCACAAGGATCGACATGGGCCGGGCCCCTACACATTGACGATATGAACATTTACATTGACGGTGTAAACATTCACATTAAGGGTATTTTGGTAATTATGTCACCAATAGGACTAATTGAAATATGAGAAAATAATGTGAACTAAATGGAACATAAGTAGATGAAAATGGTATTTTGGTCTTTTTATCTCCAATTGGACCTAATGGAATAGTCAAAAAGAATATGAGTTGGATGGAATAAAACTCTTAGAAAATGAATTTATCAAAAAAACTTCATTTTTTAAATGTTATCAAAAAAAGGTCTTAGTCTATCTTCATTGAGCCATCAGTTTATTCACATGGATCACTTTGAATCTTCTCTCTATCCGACAATTATGTGAACTTGAGATTACAATTTCTCAATCTTCACATTCCTTGTAACGTTTATTCTACAGTTCAACCTACCGCCTCAACACACTGCACCACTCGAGTTCTTCTCAATATTCTTCTGTCTCTAATTACTCTACTCGTGAGGCTTTGAAATTCTATTGGGTTGTACATCTTTTGGTTGATTACACACTTTAGCTTCTAATGGTTATTTAGGATTTCTTGGAGATGAGCATATTGATTGTATTTTCTATCAAATCATAAAATAAACAACGTTATCTTTTTAGTCAAACTTATTATGTAATTTTTAATTTAATTAAGGGTTGGTTTGACATCATCAAAAAAATCTAAAAAATTAAAAAGTCATTAAAAAAGTAAAAAATTCATACTATTTACCTCTTTTTTGACAGAAAATCTGTCAATTGAAAAAAAAAAAGAGAAGGGGAAAACAGCGTTGCACAAAACTGTGCAGTCACACATCCAAGTCAATGGAAAACGTGGAACACTTGTAGCCACACATGCCATTAAAAAAAAAAATAAAATGAAAAGAGACAGAAAGTGCACTGCCAGTACGACTGCTTGTGTCAGCGAGGGTAATTTCATAATTTTCCAATTTTATGCAATATTTTAATACACATTTTTTCGTAAAAAGTAAAAAAGTTAACCCAAACATCTATATTTTTTCCCCCCTACTTTTTAGTCCAAAAAGATAAAAAGTGTACTTATTTAGAATATTCCAAACAACTCATAATTATGATTTTTTTTAACCTTTCCCAAATACTATAATGGGGCGTGTAAATGGTTTGTGACATTTGATTCACTTGACAATATATGTCATACATAATCGATCTTAGTTCTCCAAAATTTATTGTGACTTTGTTGCTTTGATTAAAACTCAGATCTCTTGTTCTTGTAGGTAAGTTGGAATATTTTGGCAATGATGACTCGCTAATTTCTTTTTTTTATTATTATTATATATATATATATATATATTAGAAGAGTCCCTGAATATTTTGGCCTCATATTGGTAATTAGTTTCAATATTTTTATTTTAAAATAAGACCAGAGAAAAGATGATACACTGGTTATATTACAAAAAGATATATGAGAACTTACCATAAATATGAATCGAAAGATTCATGTTCGGTTCGAGGGAATCATAAAAGTTTTGAAATGGATGGAAAGATGATCCACTTTCATTAAAATGATTTATTAGATATAAAAATAGAGGATCTTGAACAACTAGAAAAAGTCCTGACTCGCTTATAGAAAGTTAAAATGATAGCAAATCAATTTTCAAGTGAATGAGTATCCTAAGATAAAGTGCGAAAAATTGAATTTGGTTAATTCAACTTATAAGACGTTGCAACAATTAAAAAATTACAAAATGAAATCATGTACGAATAACTCAGGTGTAAGTGAAATTGTGTCCTATACAAGTGAAAGATATGATATCAGATACAATTCTTACTTGCTCCAACTTACACTTTTTCCTTTTATGTTTAGCCATTTGTTTGAGTGATTCTACTTATATTACTAGTTTATCTTTTTACACTTTTTATATGAATTTTTTTTTTAAATTTTATTTATATGTAAATTATTTTTAAAGATAAAAGATTAAAATTAAATATATTTTATTATCTTCTTACACTTATTACTCTTCAATCCCTACTACTTTTCTTTCCTTCTCATTTTTTTTTTTCCTCTGCTACATATCTGTTTTCAAAAAATAAGAATCACAGTATTTTAATCATAGAAAAAAACAATGGATAAAAAAATAGTAATGAAGAACCATAAAAAAAGTATAATGGTGAATTTTTTTTTTTAGTTGTTTGGTAGGTTTTCAATTCGTTTTTTGAAAAAGTTCTTCCACTTTTATTCGGTGTGTCAAAATCGAATAAAATAAAATAGTCCGGAATCACATTGTAGAACAAAAAAAAAAAAATGTCCGGTAACCCATTGTCGAATAAAACATACATTTCTGGTAACCCAAGGTCGAATGTTTTTTAAAAATTTTATTAATAAAATTTTTTTTCAATTAAATTTTTTTCCAATTAATTTTTTGTTCAATGAATTTTTTTTCCACCTAATACTAACTGAGTGGGCAATTGGTAATGCTACTTTAAACCTTAGGGAGTGAATTGTAATTTCTAAAATGTGAGGGGCATCAATGTAATTTACCTAGTGAGGGCAAAATTAATATTTAAAAAAATTAAATTGCTGAAGGGGGGAATCTGTAATGAAACTTTAAACCTCAGAGGGGGAGATGTAATTTTCAAAAGATGAGGGGGGAACTGTAATGAACATAAACCTCAAGGGATATATAGGGTAAATTACATTGACACCCCTGAAAGATAAAAATTATATAAAAATGATAATTATTTTTTATTTTTTATTTCTTAACCAAATTAATTTTTAATTTTTTTAAAAAAATTTCTAAAATCCAACCATACACAGCCTAAGAGTCTTTTGATAAGTCATTTCTTACATTGATAACTTATTTAATTATTTGTTAATTTTATGACATTTTTACCATCTGAGACCTGTTTGGTAACCATTGCGTTTTCAGTTTTCAATTTATATTTACAAAAATTTTAAAAACTGTCATAAAAACTTGTTTGATAATTTTTTTGGTTTATAAATAGTTGTCTTAGTTTGTAAATTTGAGGAAAAAAATGTAAATTCAAAAAATGAGTTTACGTTGATTTTTAAACAAAAATTTAAAAATTTTACTAACAAAATTTTTTTTCAATTAATTTTTTTGCAATTATTTTTTTTTTCAATGAATTTTTTTTTTCAACTAATACTAACTGATGGGGCAATTGGTAATGTTACTTCAAACCTTAGGGAGGGGATTGTAATTTTTAAAATGTGAGGGGTGTCAATGTAATTTACCCAATGAGGGAAAAATTGGTATTTAGAAAAATTAAATTGCTGAGGGGGGAATCTGTAATGAAACTTTAAACCTCAGGGGGAGATGTAATTTCTAAAATGTGAGGAAAGAACTGTAATAAATATATACCTCAGAGAGTGTCAATGTAATTTACCCATTTTTATATCATGTGATAACCAACATGACAGTTTCTACCTAAATTTGAACAAAAATTAACTTTACAAATAAATTTAAAATAAAAAAATTAAAACATAAATGGATAAAATGAGAAAATGGGCAAATATAAAGAGGGCAACATATAATTTATCCAAATAAAAATACTTTCAGGGAACCCTCCCACCTAAATACAACCTATATATTATATAAGTGAAATGAGGTTTTTAGTGAGAAGTCTTCTAAAAATTCTAAATGTTTATTCTAAAATTATTAAATTTTCAATTTATAAAATAAATTAAAAAATAAATTATTGATTGATATATTTAATTAATTATTAATTATTTAGAAATAATAATTATTCCTTAATTTATGGATTTCAAATGAAAAGATAACAAAATATTCTATAACCTCCCCTATCATAATCTCTCTCACCAATTTTCAAAAAGTTAAAATCTTTCTTCCTTCTCTCTATTCCTCCCCTAAACTATCTCTCTGAGAAAAAAAGTCCTACCTACCTTACAGAGTTTTAATATTTTTTTAAAATGTCAAATACAACTTGTTTATCTCTAAAGAGGTTATATCATGCAAGAGAACATCACACTATTTTTTTTTTTTCCCTAAAGTTGTTAAAGGTTAGTCAATATTTAATTTCTTTCCCTACTCATTACATTTTTATTTTTCAATAGTACCATTTCTCCATTCTTTTACAACACATCACTTTCAATCTCTTTTTTGGCTTGAAGATAATTATATACACATGTATGTACCATATTTAACATACTATAACGATCTATTTAGGAACATTTAATAAAAAAGTTTATTAGGGAATACTCGTGTCTAAAAAAAATTATTCAATGTTAAAGTGAGCTAGCCTAAGACTTATCTTAAAAAAAAGTGATTGGCCAAATAGTAAAAATATTTGGTAACTATTATTTTAATCCTTATATTTAAATTACATTATATTCTGTTTGACAGAAGAAATAAACATTAGTTGTTTGAGTAGGTTAGAATTAGATTAGACACTAAAAGTCACATAAAAATAGGGTCAAGTTGATCTCTATAATAATATGAATAATTGTCTCATTATGTGTTTAATCCTAAGCCACTCGCTCCAAAAAAAAACAAAAAAAAAAAAATTTATTTGTAAAAAATTAAAAAATATATATATTTAATTGGCTTGCCCATCAGCAAATAAAAATTTAAAATAATGAACACTATCATATAATTTATGAATTTCAAAAAAGAGCATAACTCATATATGGAGTAAGAAAACCTAAAATCAAGTCTTTTCTCAAATTTCATTTTTAACTCTTTAGAATTCTAACCGTAGCTTTATATTTCTCAAACATTTGTGGGTGTTTGGGAAGTGGCTATTTTAGAGGCTTTTTTACTATTTTAGTAGGCTATTTTAGTTTTTGTATTTGGGAAGATAGAATGGATTTTTATTTGAGTTGTTGTATTGAAAAATGTGTTTGAAACAATGTTTGAGGTTGAAATGACAAATAGGGGCAAAAGTGTCATTTTAGCATGTGGGACTAGACTGGCCCTACCATCTGCCCACTGCTAGCTACTTTGGTTTTTGTTTTTGCTTTTTTTTATAAATATAAATTATTAGTTTGGGGTACTATTTGAGGCTATTTGGGTTCTCTTTTTTTTTTTATATATATATATTTGAGGCTATTTTAGCCTCGACTTTGGGTTCCCAAACACCCCCTGTCTTTTTATGTTTGCAAATATCAACATCCAGAATAGAGTTGCATAGTAGTTAGTGGAGGTAGTAAGCATGGTGGCAACAAGGATGATGATGAGTTCGGTCAGAGTATTGTTTGAGTGAGTTTTAAAAAGGCGAGTATTACTTAAAAGAATAACAAATAGTTTGGGGAATAATTAAAAAAGTAATATATGGTTGAGATTTATTCAAAGTGCAGATTTTACTATATAAAAACTGAATATAGACGTATATTTTATAACTATCTAATCACATGTATTTATCCCATGTTACTTACTATCGATTTTTTATTTTTAAGCTACTTTTTAGTGTTTAATTCAATATTAAAACTCCCAAATTAGCTCATATCGGTCACGATCTGATAAACTATTATACGGAGAGTAAACATTCTTCACTTCCGTACTTCTTGCCTTCGTATTCGTCTCACTCCAAATGGCGTCATTTCTCCTGCAAACACAATAGATGTAAGATACTCGATGGATGTCTCGCTGAAAACTCCTCTAGCGGTTTAGTTAGCACCCTTGGAAAATATAGAAGAATGAGAGAGTTTTCTGGCTCAAGATTGCTTACCCTCAAGAATGAACTCGCAGGTCTTATATAGACAACTTGTCCCACTTCTCCATGTGGTGCGCATTATTCTTATTGTCTTAGGTCGAGGACATTTTGCCCATTGATTCCCTTACACACGTGCACTTGTCAGAAGTAGACAACCTGACAAACAACAATAACTTGGGTAGCACGTAGTTTGTCCTCCGCGTGGTACTGGACCAAGAGAGGCACTCAACCGAGCTATCTCTAGTTGTGACCGAACCTGCATAGCTCGGCCTAACCGAGATTGGTTCTTTTAGTCCGAGCTAAACCTGGCCGGTCAGCCCTCGCAGGGTTTTCACCACTTAGCCAAGCACGTTTAGCTCGATCAGGCTACTTCCATATGTCGTCAAGTCACATTCCACGCGGCCATACAGCTCGGTCCAATCTCACAGCTTGGCAAGGACCCACGCACGTCTCCTTTAGTTCAGCCAATCTTTATTGGCTTTGCTCGACCAATCATGGAATGATAGTCTTAGCTCAGTTATTGAGTTGCAACTCGGCCCTCACATTAATCCACATAGCTTGGCATGTAACACGAAGACACCATCTTTAGTTAGACTACACTAAGAGGTAGCTCGGCCCATTCTATTAAGTGGAAATTCCCCTCTCAATTGTCCCTTAAACCCATCTGTTGCAACATGATTAGGATTACTTTGGTCTTGCACAACTTAGCTTCAGCTTGGTTAGTATAGCTCGGTTTAGGCATCCAATTGCCATTTTTCCTCTTGCCCCTTCGTTTGCCCCCTGACTTGTACTTAAATTTATTGAGTAGGGGCCATTGTTGATCTCGGCTCAATTTATTCAAAGTGTACTTCGGTCTTCATTTTTTTTGGATATCTCGACCCACCCACATACTGTATAACTCAGCCCTCAATCTCGGCATGGCACTCAATTGACACAATTGGTTCAGCTTTGCATTTGGTGGTGTGAGACCCCTAACCTTTGTAAACCTTATCAAGTCCCTAAATTTTGAGTTATTATAACAAAGCCCTTAATTCTTCGTTTATTCACAAATTTAACCCTAGAATCGAAGACGCATCACAAATAAACTCATACAAAAACAAATCGACCCGATAGCTTAGAAATCATTTTTACACGCTAATATTAAATATTTAACTATGAGGCCCCTGACCTTTGTAGCTTTATTTAGACCCTTACTTTAAACTATTTCAATATAGACCCTAAATTCCTTATTTATTTTCAATTTTAGCTGTAGAGCCAAAAACGTGTGCCAATCGAAAACTCGCAAATCTTGATTGAACTCAGGAACTCAGGATCATTTCCAAAGCAAATTAATTCCCTAACTATATTTTCCGATCAAAAGCCCTAGGCTTTTGGTTCTCATTATCACTCGCCGTTTAATTCGAAATAAAGAAACTTTAACCGAATTGAAGTTCCAAATCCTAATTAAATTAAATACCACACTTAAATAAATATTTCAATACATGAATTAAACCCAAAGCCCTCACATTTTTATTAAATAGCTAATTGACCCAAACTAGTACCATTATACATACATATATATATATATATATACTTGTACCTTTCTTAAATAAATAAATTTGTACACAAAATATATTCAAATTATATACAAAAAAAATAAAATAATCCCCTCAATCATCATCATGTGGCTAGCCACCCTAGAGGAACCATTTGTTGTGTACTTTTTGGGACAAGAATGCTTGATTTCATGAAGACTTTTGACTAAATCCCCAAATCATGGAGATATGGTTGTACTAATTTTCAATCTAGTTCTATCTTGACCAAACTGGAACTAAATCATGTTCCAAGTTATAACCTTCATTTCATTCCATTCCAACCAATTACAAATTCTTCCATCCAATTCCAACCAAGGGCTTTTTAGACTTTCCACCACAAATTTCTTTTTTCTATAAATAGGACCTCTCCCCTAGCATTTTTGCACATTCACACACTACACATTTCAGTTGAGAAAGAGAGGAGAGGGAGATAAACAGAGAACAAGAGAGCTTAAGTGTTAGAGGAAAGGAAAAAAGAGAAGAAATTGTACACTAGGCAATCAAGTAAGCCACAACACAACTCTTTTTCATTTTTCCTTTCTAATACATGCTTTTAGAAGTTTTAAACATTCATTTCAGATGTTTTTTGATGGTATTCTTGTGTTAAAAATGAAAGGAGTTGAGCCTTGATTCTACCCTTCTTATATTTCTCTTAATCAGTATAAGACTACCTTTTTCCATATCAATCTCTCAAAATTTCCAAAGGCACACCTTCACCTTAAATTTATGAGTTTAATACATATTATTTAGCATGTTTTCATCAAAATAGAAGTATAAAATTTCCCCTAGTTTATCTCTTGTCTCACCAACTTTCTTATTTCAAGAACTGTGCCAGAAAAATTTGTTTTTGCAGTCAACTTTCAAAAATTCTAGAAAAATGTATAAAACTCTTATGGAAATCAATTTTATGTGAAATCTTCATTAAGGAGTTAGCTTTCAAGTAAAATTGGTTTCATTGAAAAAGAGTGAGCGGTTTGTGAGAAAACCTAATTTTTGTAATGGTCAACGAATCTAGACAGAGTTTGAGTATTTCTGAAATAACTAAAAATCAGGAAAAGATATTCCATTTCTGAAAAATGTTTTGAAAACTAGATAAAATTCTCTACGAACCATAGGAAGGTCAGATTTGGAAAAAAAATCTGAAATAGTCCTTTTGATCTTGATCTTTAAGTGACTCTGAATCTAGAAATTCTGTTACATTGATGTTTTATACTCTTGACTTTATGAATATGTTTATTTATATATAATCATGTCTTGGTATGATATTATACATGCCATGGTTATGTATTTTTTTTTCCTTTAAAATTTATATATGAAAATTTATTTCAATTGCTTGTGCTAACTAACTTAAGACATGTAACTCAATGAGAAACTTAATCGGGATGGTATTGGGTTTTCGATCACTTGAATAATGAAGAGATGATAATGTATTATGGATTAATGAGGACTTGTTCCCTAATTGAAGGAAAGTCTTGCCCAAGTGGTTATATCGGAACCCTTGAATGGATCGATTGTATTCGGACCCTAGGTGCTTATGATGGATAAGGTTTGAGGAGGTTATGTGCAAGGCCCTTATTTTACCGTCTCTTTTGAGGTCCTCGATTGGCATGACGTGGTATATAACCGTTGGTAGGCATCTGAGGTAAGGTCTGCAAAGCAGCAAAACAGCAGGCATACCGAGTAATCCAAGTCCAATTCTTGTGGTTTGGAGAATGAAATCTTTTTGCGAGATTTCTAGATTACTAACATCTAATCTTATAATTCTTTATTATTGAATGATTATTATGCTTCATTACTTGCTTGTTAGAAATGTGATGGTGTATTGGATTGGGAAAAAGGGGCAGGGTGTGTGTGCGTTTACTGGGCATTCAAATCTCATGGTGTTTCATGCTAGGTATTGAAGACTATTAGACCGGTCGAAGGCAACGCTAAAGTATTTGAAAACGTATAGCTATTCTATGAGAGTTAGGAACTAGTTATGTAAATACGTTATGAGTTTGTAAGCGATTAATCCTTGTTGTAATTAAGACATGTTTTGTAATTATTATATATATCATTTGTAACCTATCCATATACTCCGTCAACTTATGTAGGCCCTGTGTTAATAATTTGTCAAGATTTGTCAAAAAGGTGGCTTTGCTATCTAAGGTGGTTGGACTTAGAAGGGAGGCTTTATTGACTCCTCCGACCTTCTTGGGATCTTGCTTGATTATTAACCAAATGATTCATTAGTGACATTTCCTACTCTTGTAACATTAGATAAACCATGTATTTTTTTGTTAATACATTATCTGATGTTCCCGATTTTTGGGGCGTCACAGGTGGAATGGATGTGGGGCCCAAAAAGTTGATACTCCAAAAGCTTAATCAATTTTGTAAGTTTTGCTTACTTTTGATGGAAATGCTTGGTGGGCCATGCCTTGTTTCGTATGCATGATCATGGCATGCCTATTCTTTTGTTTGGAAACTCTTCACGTGCATTAACTGAGCAACCAATTAGTGTTCAACATATTATTTAATATGTTTATTTCCATTATTTGGTAGGTCTCACCATAAAGGCTTTAAGTTTGAAAAAAAACAATCTCGGCTGGTTTGTCGTAGGCCTGTTCTTGCTCGATCATCAAGCATATATGCATAACTCGATCCCTCATCTTTTTAAACAATCTTGGCACATTAGTGAATCAGACTTGAAGATCAATTGTTTGGTAGGGCCCATCCAAGACCCTTGTTTGGCCAACCAACTTTTTTTACACTGTCCCCCCGATTCTTTGATCAGTCTATAGCAGCTCGGTCTATCACAGTGTAATAGCTCAGTTCTGACTTCTTCATATGCCATCTTTTGCCAAACAAAAACATGGCCCCAACAACTGTTGTTTTTTTTGGTATGCTTTCACCAGTGCATCCTTTTTTGGCGAGCTAAATCTGCCAAACAAGGTGCCTTTCTTTTTGGCGAGCTAAATCGGATTGGCAAGACATCCTTCTTTGGTGAGCTAAATCCACTCGATAAGGAGCCATTCTTTTAGGTGAGCTAAATATGCTCGGCAAGGCATCATTCTTTGGTGAGCTAAATCCGCTCGGCAAGAAACCTTTCTTTTAGGCGAGTGAAATCTGCTCGGCAATGAATTTCAAAGTTGATAAAATCCATCAACTGTCCTCTTGTCGAGCAAAACCCGCTTCGGCAAAGAATTTCAAAGTTGACAAAATTTATCAACTACCCTCTTGCCGAGCAAAACCCGCTTCAGCAAAGAATTCCAATGTTGATAAAAATCCATCAACTACCCTCTTGTTGACCAAAATCCGCTTCGGCAGAGAATTCCAAAGTTGATAAAATCTAGCAACTATCCTCTTGCTGAGCAAAACCCACTTCGGCAAAGAATTTCAAAGTTGATAAAATCCATCAACTATCTTCTTGCCGAGCAAAACCCACTTTGGCTAGGAATTTCAAAGTTGATAAAAATACATCAATTACTCTCTTGCCGTGCAAAACCCACATCGACAACGAACTCCAAAGCTAATAAAATCCATCAACTACACTCTTGCCAAGCAAAACCCGTTTTGGCAAGGAATTTCAAAGTTGATAAAAATCTATCAACTATGCTCTTGCCGAGCAAAACCCGCTTCGACAAGGAATTTCAAAATTGATAAAATCCATTAACTACCCTCTTGCTGAGCAAAACCCGCCTCGACAAGGAATTTCAAAGTTGATAAAATCGATCAACTACTCTCTTTTTAAGCAAAACCCACTTCGGTAAGGAATTACTAAGTTGATAAAAATCCATCAATTACCCTCTTGTCAAGCAAAACCCGCTTCGGTGAGGAATTCTAAAGTTGATAAAAATCCATCAACTACTCTCTTGCCGAGCAAAACCCGTTTCCGCAAGGAATTCCAAAGTTGATAAAATCTATTAATTGCCCTCTTACCGAGCAAAACTCACTTCGGCGAGGAATTCCAAAGTCAATAAAATCTATCAACGATCCTATTGCCAAGCAAAACCCACTTCAGTAAGGCATTCCAAAGTTGACAAAATCTACCAACTACCCTCTTGCCGAGCAAAACCCGCTCTGGCAAGGAATGCCAAAGTTGATAAAATCTATCTGCTACCCTCTTACCCAGTAAAACCTACTCTGACAAGGAATTCCAAAGTTGATAAAATCTATCAACTATCCTCTTGCGGAGCAAAACTCGCTTCGGCAAGTAATTCCAAAGTTGATAAAATCCATCAACTACCCTTTTGCCGAGCAAAACCCACTCCGACAAGAAAATCCAAAGTAGATAAAATCCATCAACTGCCCTCTTGCTGAGCAAAACCCGCTTTGGTAAGAAATTCCAAAGTTCATAAAACCTATCAACTACCCTCTTGCCGAGCAAAACCCGTTTCGGCAAGGAATTCTGAAGTTGATAAAATCGATCAACTACTCTCTTGTCGAGCAAAACCCGTGTCGGCAAGGAATTCCAAAGTTAATAAAATCTGTCAACTGCCCTCTTGGCGAGCAAAACACGCTTCGCCAAAGAATTCCAATGTTGATAGAAATTTATCAACTACCCTCTTGCCGAGCAAAACCCGTTTCGGCAAGAAATTCTAAAAATGATAAAATCTATTAACTACCCTCTTACCAAGGAAAGGAATTCCAAAGTTAATAAAATCTGTCAACTCCCCTCTTGGCGAGCAAAACACGCTTCGCCAAAGAATTCCAATGTTGATAGAAATTTATCAACTACCCTCTTGCCGAGCAAAACCCGTTTCAGCAAGAAATTCTAAAAATGATAAAATCTATTAACTACCCTCTTACCAAGGAAAACCCGCTTCGGCAAGGAAATTCGAAAGTTGATAAAATCTATTAACTACCCTCTTGCTAAGAAAAATCCGCTTCGGCAAGAAATTCCAAAGTTGATAAAATCTATCAACTACCCTCTTGTTGAGCAAAACCCACTTCAGTAAGGAATTCCAAATGTGACAACCCTCACCACTAATTAGTGCTAATCTATGATTAAGCATGTTAAGTGACTGATTGACTGAAATTCTGACTCATTGATTGAGTGTATTAGTTTAAACACATTTCTATCTGTTTGACTGTTAATTGATCTATTCATGCTTTATGTTTTAAACTGCAAATTGAAGGCCTTATCGGTGGCCGAATCTGGAACTGATTAGTGTTTTGTGTTAATTAGAATTAATGTGATTTTATGATAAATTTTGTTGAAATGTGATTTGGAGCGATTAAATTAGATTAAATAATGTTAAATTACATTAGTTTGGCTTATTTACCAAATTGCCACTTAGTGGACAATCCTAGACCATTCTTTGTCTACTTCCCTCATGTTTGATATGCCATTCATTTCCTCTAGAGACCAAAACGTGAGAGAGAGCTAGAGAGTTGGAAGTAAGCTTGTGTTCATCAATATTTGCTTGAGAATTAGAAGAATTGAAGAGTAGATTGCATAATTGAGCTTCTAGACTTGGAGTTGAAGACCTAAGGTAGGAGAATCATCTTCTTAAACTTGAATTCTAGTTGTTCTTGCATGATTCATGGTAAGGTTAGTGATTTAAGGCATGAATTAGCTTAATATGTTGAATTGAGTAGGAATTCATGCATGCATGTATACATTGTTGAGTTTTGAGGTTGATTTCATGGAAATCCTCACACGCATGTCCATATTCTAGCTTTGGTCCATGAATTCAGCATGTTTTTGGAGGATTGACTCATTTGTTCTTGTATTAGAAGCTTTGAAGTTGATTAAATTCATGCATGTTGCATGTACATCATGTTTTTGAAGTTTTGTTTGGAAATGGGTTCAATTGAACTACCGTTTGGGCTTTGATTTTGCAAATTGATCTTTGAAACATGTCATATTATGAGTTTTAAAGTGTTTTCCAAAAAATTAGCCCAAAAAATTTGATGCTTTAAATGTTGAGTTTCATGCTTGGAGACAAATCTGGAAATTCTAGATTTTGGATCCACGCTCGAGCGTGAAATGCGTGTATCCAGTACTTTGCATGTGTTCTGATCGCTCGGCGAGGAATGCATGCTCGGCGAGACTTGTGTCTCACGCTTCGGCGGTGGTCAGCGCCCGTCGGCGTGAATTTCATGCATCCAAGATTTTTGCGATCCGCTCAGCGAAAAGTCACGCTCGAGGTAGCTCTTTTGTTCGAATGTTCGCTCGGCGGATAAAGCCATGCTCGGCGGGACCCTGTTTGACAAAAATTTGAAAAGTGTTTTAAAGTGCATCTTTGCATCCTCATTCCATCCTAGGCATTCCTAGGCCTAGTTTAAGGCATTTTAATGAGGATAATGCTATAGAACCACACCGAGTCAAGATAGGGACTAGGTTATTGTTTTCCAAACGTTAGTGTGTGTTCATCCGGTAACTGTGTAGGGTTGGCATCCGAGGACGCTCACTAGCCTATCTGTAGCCCAGAACTCTATGAGTAACAATGTTGTAAAGATATATGCAATCATGAATATTTTCTGAATGACCAACTGTACTGCTTTCTGAAATGATATTTCTTACTGAATGAATGTTTGTCCTATTTGCGAACTATATTCGTGGCATCCATAGCAATTCTTTATCACATCTTTATTCTTTATCTTTATTCTGAGAGATCTCTGTCGGTTTCCATATTGGAACCACTCATTTCTTGATATGATGGCCATCAATCGATCGTCTGTTAAGACCCTCTTTATCTTTGTTTGCTATGGGATGTACCACATATGACTGCTATGACTGAATGACTGATATATTATTATAACTGACTGTTTTAAATACTGAAAGGACATTCATTCTTAACCTCTTTACGCATATGTTATTCACTGGGCTTTAGCTCACTGTTTATATATATATGTAGGTGTCCAGGCACCGAATCAGAGCTAGGAGCGTTGGGTTAAACTCCTTTTTTGTCAAGCCAACCAATGTGCCTCACTGCGAGGTTCCAAATGTGTTCAAGCTTAGGCTTTTTGGGTTGTCTCAGTTCACCCTTCTGTCTCTGTTTGTAATACTGTATAGACTTGAACTGTACTGTTATGGTAGGGATTTGGTCCCTAACCTGAATGCCTGTATATGATGTATGCACGTACTACTTTTGTTCCGAAGGTGAATGCGTTATGAAAAGTCTTTTTGTATTGATATCACGGACTCATTGGACATCTTTCATTTACTGTTTTGGCTTCAGACCACACTCTGTATTCTTGTTAAGCAGGCCTTGATAATCACGGATTCTTGGCGATTCTGATGCTAAACCCATAGGGGCGGGTTTGGGTCGTGACACCAAAGTTGATAAAAATCCATAAACTACCTTGTTGTCAAGCAAAACCCGTTTCAACAAAGAATTCCAAAGTTAATAAAATCTTTTAACTATTCTCTTACCGAGCAAAACCTGTTTCGACATGGAATTCCAAGGTTGATAGAATCGATTAACTATCATCTTGCCGAGCAAAACTCGTTTCGCTAAGAAATTCCAAAGTTGATAAAATCTATCAACTACCATCTTGCCGAGCAAAACCCACTTTGGCAAGGAATTCCAAAGTGGATAAATTCTATAAACTATTCTTTTGCCAAGCAAAACCTACTTTGGCAAGGAATTCCAAAGTTGATAAAATTGATCAACTACCCTTTTGTAGAGCAAAACCTTCTTGATGAAATTCCAAAGTTGATAAAACCCATCAACTATTGTTTTCTTGAGAAAACCCGCTTCAGCAAGGAATTCCAAAGTTGATAAAAATCCATCAACTACCCTTTTGTCGAGCAAAACCTACTTCGGCAAGGAATTCCAAAGTTGATAGAATTCCATCAACTACCCTCTTGTCGAGCAAAACCCGCTTTGGTAAGAAATTCCAAAGTTGAACAAAACACCAACATTCTTCTTGCCGAGCAAAATCAGCCTGGTATGGAATTATGATCTTTCTATCAAAATGATCGCCAATTGCCCCATGGACTGCGCTAAATCTATTTTGGTAGGGCAAAAATACATTAATTTTTAAGAAAACGATCTACTTGTTTCATTACATCAATAGTGGAAAGGGTTACAAATGTCGAACTAAAAAGAAAACTTTAGATTGGCATTGTTCCACGTTCTGGGAATAGATCGACAATTTATATCTTGCAGCCTTCTTTTCGCCGTTGATCGAATGGTTATCTTCTTGTCTGACAGCATGAACTTTTCCCCAATCTTTTTGTCCGCTAATACTGGATTTCTTTTCGCGGTAGCTGCAGTCGTGTCATCTTTAACCCTTATATGCTTGTTGATCATTTACTTCAGTAGCTCCAACGTTAAGGGCTGAGTCATCGTGAGTAAGTCCCTTAGTCTATGTCCTACTGGTAGACCCTGTTTGTACTAAGCAATATTCAGGTTGGTTGGGCAATCATGGATCTCATTGAATGCCTCATAATACCTAGCGTTGAATACCTTCAACGGTTCTCCTAGTCCCATACTTATCCCTAAGAGATGATCCACCTCCTTTGGCGTTGTTGTATTTGTCCCAAATCTGGTGACAAATGCTTGACCTCTTTCTATGACAAAATCAATGCTCGTCGACAATCCTTGAACCATTTTAGGCCCAACTTGCCCAAACTTGATGGGAATCAAATGCGAGATCAAAGCGTCGTTACGCTTGTGGGCCATCATGACATAGCGATTAAAATGACTTACATGTAAGTAAGGGTCGGTCCTTTCTTTGCGAGAGGTTGAAATTGGGTTAATGGAAGCCTATAGCTTGCGGTGAAAGAATAATCAGAACCAACCAACCATCAAGCCGCCTTGAAGAACCACCGGTTTACGGTTGGCTTATTTTCTGTAATTGGGTCGATCGGTACAAATTTTCAAAATTTTGATTTTCGATTTCGGTTTTTGCGAATTTTACACCGCACCGCACCAAATTAGATTCCCATCTAAGCTATCCATGTGTTTTAATCCTAATAGTCCACTCAATAATATATATAACATAAGGAAAGCACTTTTGGCTTTCCAAGTTCCCACTGTGAAAAAAAAAAAATTTGAAACACTTTTTGGCTTCTCTTTCACTAATTCTTTTTCTCTCTCTCTCTGTTACTCTTTGTCTTCAACTTCAAAGTTCAAACAAATTAGGGCTTTTTTACTAAGGGGGAGAAATCAATTAGGGTTTTTTACTAAGGCACTTTCAGATACACCACCACTATCATCCATTACTCAGAATCTTGAAGCAAAGTCTTGGTATCAGGTAAATTTCATCCCTAATTTTTTATTTTGAAAACTCTATTTTTTATTGTTTTACTTTTTGAACAAATCCTTTTTTTATTATTATTAAAAACACCCTGTTCATGACACAAATCCTTAATTTTTTAACACTTTTCAAAAGGCCCTAGTGTAGACTGACTTTTGTGTCAAAGTAAAACCTGTTTTTGACTCTGTTTATATATAATATAATATAAATATGTATAATATTATGATGTTTTCAAAATGGCTTTAATGTTTGTGAATCACTTGATTTTGATGGTGTTTTGGATCTATAAAAAGATAATAATGTTTGACATTATTTTTGACACACTACTTTTAACATGCAAATGGAAAAAAAAAAAAAAAAATTTAAAAAAAATGATGATTTAATTTTTGTTCATTAAAATATATATTTTTTTCTTTTAGTTAATTTTTTTTCTTGTTATTATTATTATTATTGTTATTTTTATTTTTTTTTTCTTTTAGTGGTGGTAATATATTTTTTCTATTAATAGGAGGATTAGGATTTTTTCTGTTAGTTATTATGTTTAGATGAATGATTTAATTTATGTTAGTTAAAATTTGTTCTTGTTATTATTATTACTAAAAAAAAAAAAAAACTTTTGACACTGTATTTTTGTATTAGTTAAAATTTGTTCTTCTTCTTCTTATTATTTTATTAGTTACTATTTGTTCTTTTTTTTTTTTGATAAATCAAATATTTCTTATTGTTATTATGTTTAGATGGATGATTTAATTTCCCCTACACAAGGGCCCAATGAAATCATGACAGAAATCCCTAATTTTTTAACTCTTTTCAAAAGGCCCTAGTGTAGACTGACTTTTGTGTCAAAGTAAACCCTGTTTTTGACCCTTGTTAGGTTTTTATTTTTGGCCACCTTGTTTGACAAAACTCTTTTTAGTTGTATTTGTTTTCGCACTTTTATTTCAGTGAGGTTATGAGTTTATTAGATGCGAATCCAACTCGAATCGAGCCTTACAGAGAAGTTTGTGATGTTAATGCTTTCAAGATTGCCACTTTGCTGATTATGACGGAAGTTGAGCTGCCCGGTCAGCTCGCGGGGTCGAGGAAAAGCGCCCCCGAAGCAAAATGAAAAAAATACATTCAAAGTTGTCTATCTGCTTGAGCGGACATTCCCCTGCCTGAGTGGAAAATGCTGAGTTTCAGAAGTTTGGTGAGTCTGCAAATATACTGTGATCCGTGTTTTCACACTCGAGCATCCATTTCCCCGCTCGAGCATACACCCTAGTGCGGAACACATCATATAGAGCCCTTGCTCGAGCGTCAATTCCCACGCGAACCTCGTAATTTCAAATTCTGTAAATTGAAAAGTTGCTCCAAATCTAAGATTACTTCTCGGATCTTCTTCTTGGGTTCTAGGGTTTATATCTGGCGATATTTTGCTAGTTTTTTTTTATGTTTTGATTGAGTATTCAACTCATGGTTTAAAGAGGTTACATCAAAAGATTATTTGTTTGTTCTACACAAGAGAGAGAGAGAGTTGTTCTTCGGTGGATTCTAAAGAATTCGAGCTTGAAACTTTGGTGGATTTTTGAGTGGCTCATCGTCAAGACAATTCCGAGGTAAAGACGGGGTTGGAAAAGGCACATAGGGGTTGATTCAATTCGGGCGTGAATTTGCTAGGTAATTGAGAGTATACCTGTGTAATTCCTTTATATCTTCTTAGTGGATTGTTTTGTGGCTGTTGCCCATGATTTTTTATCACAATTGAAGGTGCTCCAATTGTGGTTTTTCCACGTAAAATCGTTGTGTTGATTTCTCTTGATTGTTTGATTGGGATTGTTATATACTACTTAAAATTGATACATAATCACAAATCAATATCTAGGGAATTTCTAAATTTTTCAATTGGTATCAAAGTAGGTTATTCTATTTTTTTTTTATAAAAAAAAACTTTTAGAACGAGATCTTGTTTGATTTGTGATAATGGATTCAATTTGTGAGGGAAATTCTATGGTTCGACCACCCCTACTTGACGGATCCAATTATTCGTTTTGGAAAGCTCGGATGAGAACGTTTTTAAAATCTATTGATGAAAAAGTTTGGCAATCTGTCATGTATAGATGGACTGAACCAACGATTACCATTGATGGAATAACTTTCCCCAAACCAATTGATAAGTGGGACACAATTGATTACCAAAATAGTAGCTGGAATAGTAAAGCTATCAATTCTCTCTTTTGTGTTGTCACACCCGAAGAGTTTAGTCGAATTTGCAATTGTGAAGTCGCAAAAGAGGCTTGGGATATCTTACAAACTATTCCTGAGGGCACGCCTTCTGTTAAACGCTCAAAACTTCAAAGGCTCACGTCTAGTTTCAAAAACCTTTCAATGAAAGTTAGTGAGACCTTTGATGAATTTTATGCGAAGTTGAGTGACACTGTAAATTCCAGCTTCAATTTAGGTGAAAAAATACCGGAATCCAAGATTGTAGGAAAAATTTTAAGGTCCTTGCCCGATCGGTTCCAACCAAAAGTTACAGCTATCGAGGAGGCTCAAGATGTTGACAACCTCAAGCTAGATCATCTGGTTGGAAATCTCCAAACTTATGAGGCACATAGGAATTTCAAAAAGAAACAAAAAGATACTGTTGCTTTTAGTAGTGCTCATAGAGTTGGAGAGAATTTTGATGAGGATTGTGAGATAGATTCTAAGATTACGGATGCTTTTGTAAAACAATTTAAAAAATCTTTTCTAAAAAAGAATCCTAAACTTTTGGAATCTACTCATACTCATAAATCCAAAGGCAAAGATAAACTCAAAATTAATTCTATAGCCAAGAAGGAGAAAGGAAAGAAACAAGGGAACTCTGAAAGAGTCCAATGCTATGGATGCCAAGGATTTGGTCACTTTGCTCAAGAATGCCCCACTCGTTTTAGAAAGAAGAAAGCCCTCGCTATCACTTGGGATAATGAATCAGAATCTGATAAAGATGAAAGTGACAATGAAGATCAAAGTGAAGAGGGACATTAATTCCTTGCTTTCATGGCGGCTTCAAAGCGAAGACGAGCAGTATCCGAAGGGGCCGGTTGAGAATGCCACTGATGATGAATCCTTGAGAAGTGATGATGAAGAGCTTGAGCAAGCTTATGAAAAATTGTATAAGGAATCTCTTAACTTATCCAAATTAAATGGCAAACTCACTATGAAACTCAAAGCATGTGAAAGTGAGAATGTCAAATTAAAGGAGGAGATTTCTAAGGCTAGGATTGATGCCATCAAGATAGCTAATGATCAACAAGCTCTTTGTGCTAAACTCTTGACTTGTGAGACAAAGAGGAATACGCTACAGCAAATCTATGCCGTGTATAAAGAAAAGATTGAATCTCTTGAGATGTCTCAAGTTGCTTTGGAAGAACTAATGATCAAGAAAGAGGAAGAACTCAAGTATGCTATGGCTACCATTGGTTTTTGGAATAGAGGATCAAAGACTTTGGACAATATCATTGGGTCTCAACAAATTTGTTCTGACAAGAGTGGCATTGTCTTTGGTGGTAAGAAAGAGCAAAAACAGAGTGCTTCTACATCTCATGATATAAGAACTCAAGGAAAGGAAGGACAAAAAATTCAACATAAGGATGGACTTCTCAAACTTCCTAAAGTTGGTGAGGTAAAGGAAAAGAAGGTACACCCTGTACACCCTGTTTTATTTGTCATCATTGTGGTATGCATGGTCATATTCGCCCTTATTGTTATAAGTTGCATGGGAGAGTGTCTCATAGAGATGGAAGAAATTCCAACATCTCGTGGGGTAGGAGATACTTCATTTGTGGTAATGAGGTTAAGGGTCATAATAGATCTCGTTATTTAAATGTGCTTGAGACCAAACATGGAGCGAGTTTGCATTTGCCTAGACCTATAAATAGAAAGTTGGAAACCACGTCAAGACAGGTTCCCATTGAAAGGGAAGGGAACCACAACGTCAAGACACCACCCAAGAACCGCAATTCTCACAACTTTGTTCATACTAAAGCGGTTTGGGTGAGAAAACTTGACTTGTCTTAATTTTTTTTATTTGTTTTAGTTTTTGGGTTTCTGTGTGTTTTTTTTAATGGAAAAAAAAAATGTGTGCTTATTCGTTTTCTAGCATGTTTTGTTTAAAAAAAATGTGTGCATATTTGTTTTTTGTCTTGCTTTGGTAAAGAAAAAAAAAAAAAAAAAAACCAAAAAGCCTTTCTTAGTATGGTTTTGCAAGCTTAAAATTTTTGAGTGGTCCTTGGTGCATATTGGAATTGATAAGAATATCCATTACATATAGCGATCTTGGTTCTTCTTCCTTTGATTGTTATATCCAAACTTAGGTTCTGTGGAGTTGGTTGTTGTATATGTCATGTTGTCATCCTTTAATTTCATATATTTGAGTTTTAGGATGTGTTGGGTATGTTTCGAACAGGTTGGTTGAGCCCTGGTTCCATTTCTTGTTACCTAGTTTTTTGGTGGTCCGCTCGAGCAAATCCCTTCGCGCTCGAGCGGAGTTTGTACACTTCCAGCATTTTGTGCCTCTGCAAAAGTACTGCAGGTTTGTTTTTCACACTCAAGTGAAGTTCCTTACGTTCGAGCGGGTTGCGCTCAAGCAGGCCTTTTGCGCTCGAGCGGGTGTTTAATGTCTGTAAAAATACTAGAAGAGGGTAATCTACGCTCGAGTGGGTTTCCTTTTGCGCTCGAGTGAGTGTGTTTTGCAATTGTGTCTTGGCGCTCGAGCGGGTCCATTTTTTGTGCTTGACGCTCGAGCGTCCTATTCTCCACTCGAGCGGATTAGTCGTATATCAGATGGTAGCTGGGTGATTTTAAATCACTTTTCACATTTTCTTTCTCTCTCTTACTTTTCAAAACCTCCATTGGAGAGCACCTCACTCTAAAACTTCAACTTCTCTCTAGAGTTTGATCTAGTTCGAGTGATCCACCCCCTTAGTGTCTTTGTAAGAAGTGTAGAGCTTGGCTTGGGCTACCCATCAATCCGAAAATCTTGGAGTTTGGAGCACTTTCGATTTTCTTCACCTTCTCCTTTGAGCTCCAACTTGGAGGTAAGGATAACTACTCATTTTTATGAGCTTTGACATAAATGTTAAGCTTTTTGTATAGATGGTTTGATTTGGGAAGCTAGGGTTTGAGATGTGTTATATTGGAAAAAGGGGTTTTGTTCTTTTGATTCAAACATATGTGTTTTGGGTCTGAAAAGAAGGTTATTGATGTTGTTGATAATATTTGGACCTTGGGGTCAATGTTGAGAAAAGAGAGAAAATGCCATGTTTGGGTATATTTGGGTCATTAGTGTAATTAATGACATTTATTATGGAAATGTGAAATTGAGTGGAAATAATAAGATTGGCTCATTATGGGGTAGAAGGGTAGAGTTGGATTCATTAATCACTCACCTTTGAAAATATTGATAAATTATCTGTTGATATAATTATTATCTATTTAGAAATAATTGCTTTGGGCTATCGGTGGAGGATAGTCTTGATTGTGTAGACATTGCATGATGATTAGGTGAATTAAAAACTAATCGGTTGAATGTCATTGAATATGATGAATGAAATTATACATCAAATTTGTGTATTGATTGAACATGTATATGATAGATGCTTATATACATTGTGTTGTGTGGAAGGAGATAGGGGATGTACTCCACAGTTTGGGAGGAGATAGGGGATGGACTCCTAAACCGGATATTTGGGAGGAGATAGGGAATGGACTCCATTGATACAGCAAATCTGTGTATCATATATGAAGTATGGAAGTGTTTTATTTGACATTGATACAGCAAATCTGTGTATCATATATGAAGTATAGAAGTGTTTAATATGAGTTGTTATCTCATTTGAAATGGAAGTATTGTTGATATGAGATGTAATCTCATCTAAATTGTTTGGCCAGGTTCTGAGCCACGGTTATGAATTGAGAAGTGGATAAGTAATGGAAAATGAAATGAAACATGGACATATTGGTCATGGAATTGAAATGTGTTAAAGTTGGCGTATATGAGTTAAACATTTATCGAATGCTAATGTTTTAGTTATTGCTCATATTATGTTTAGCATATCTCTACTGGGCGTTGGCTGACCCTATATGGAACATCATTTTTAGGTTAAGGTATTAAGCCGCCTCCAAGGTCTTAGCTTGGATAGTTGTGGGAGTTGAAGACTCTCTTGTTTATTTTTGTGATTATCTTGTGTATTACATGTAAATCAAGCCAAGGGCTTATTTTGTATTTTGAGTTAGTACTCTTTTTTTGTAACCAAGTGTTGGCTTGGAAAGTTGTAAGCCCGTGGGGCATTTACTTTTGATGTCAACATGTAATACTTCTGTAATGAATACTCTGATGAATGAAATTATACTTTATTCTCTTATGTCTAAGCATGTCAAAATTGTATGATTTATGGGTTTATTTTGAGGGCGTTACAACTTGGTATCAGAGCGTACCGGGTTTGAATACTTTGGGTACGTGGGAAGTGATTAGTATCACAATGGGCTTGTCTCGCTTGTTAGAGACTTAGACGTAATGTTATATGCTTATGTGATAACATGTTTATGTGACTACTTGGGTGTGGGATTTAATTTCTAGGATGTTGATTGGATCATTGGGTTTCTATGAGTCTTGTTGGAAAAGCACTTGATCAATGTTGTTTCTAATTGGAACTCTAGTAATGCCATGGGACTATCATTATCCGGAAATGAAATTCGTAAGTGCCTATGTGATTATGTGCTTACGTGGAGTGAATTACTGTTGTCCATGCATTAGGACGCGAGTGTTATAGCATCGGCACATTTGTGAATGTGCTAATGTTCTTCATTACCTTTATTAGGATGTCAGGACGAGGACGTGGTGGTAGGCTAGGTAGGCCTAGGAGGCAGGAGATGCCTATATCGGATGAGATTTCGACACAGCAAGAGGGTGTTGGTCAGGCCAATGTGGCCGAGCCAGTAGGTTAGCAGGCCATGGGCGCCTTAGCCCGCGAGATGGCAGGAGTTTTGAGGGAATCTTTAGGCATTCTCAGAGCTGAGAATCAGGTCTAGGCCCATGCTGCTGAGGCAAGGCCTTCCTTTCTGAATGGGGAGTTCTTCCGATCTAACTCGAACGAGTTTGTGGGTAATCCAAAAGAGCCACTTAAGGCGGATGAATGGCTCGAACAAATGACGAAGACGTTTGAGATGCTTGGCATCGAGGACAAGGCTTTGAAAGTGACCTTGGCATCTTTCTAGTTGAAGGGAGATGCGGGTCAATGGTGGAAGTTCATGAGAGGTCGTGTAGAAGGGACTTGGAAGGCCTTTGTAGATGCTTTCCAGGAGAAGTTCTTATCTCCAGTTGTCAGGGAGAAGTTTGAGGGATCAGTTCTGCCAGCTTAAGCAGCTGAGTTCATCAGTGGCCGAGTTTGAGGCCACATTTACTAGTTTATCCAGATTTGCACTGAGCTTGTGGTGTCTGAAGAACGCCGTTGTCTGGAATTTGAGAAGAAGTTGAGACATGGGCTCAAGATGAGAGTTAGGAGTCTATGACCCGGGATTATGGGCGCCTTATGGATGCTGCGGCCCATATGGAGATTATGATGCAGGAGGAGGAGGAGAGACAGAGGGGCTCCAAGAGAAGTCAGGATGGTCAGGGGGACGGTAGGAGGCAGAGGGGTCCTAACCCTCAGTAGTCCCAGGGTGCTTTTGCTAGATCGACCTTTCCAGTGCCGAGTGCAGGCTCTGGGAGAGGCAGTTAGGGAGACATCACCTGTTACAAATGTGGTCAGTTGGGCCACAAGTCTCTAGCTTGCTCGCAGAAGGAAAGAGGTCTGAAATCAGCTTCATCCTCGGCTCGACCTCAGAGCCAGAGTCAGGGCAGAGGCCAGTTGCTCTCTTGTTACCAGTGTGGTCAGGCGAGGCACCTGAAGAGATTTTGCTCGCAGTTGAGTGGCATATCTGGTGCATCTGGGTCAAGGCAGAGTTTTTAGCTAGCTCAGTCAGTTCAGGCCTCAAGGGCCAATCAGGGGGCTTCATCGTCCCAGTCTGTGTAGTTGTCTTTTGCTCTGAGAGGTGAGCAGGTGGATCAGGGGCCTACAGTGCGTGTGTATGCTGTTATCGCGCAGGATTTAGTGCTGGCTCCATCTGTTGTGAGAGATACCTTTTTGTTTTGCAACTTGGTTGCTAATGTGTTGATTGATACGGGTGCATCCCATTCCTTTATATCTGCTGCATTTGCATCTGTTTTGGGGTTGTGGTTGGAGTTGGCGCAGTTAGCATCTCCTATTTGTGTTGTATCACCCGTTAGAGGTGAGTTAATTTTGAAACAGGGGTGTTGGGGCTGTGATATAAAAGTCGCCGACCGTCGGCTTCCATTTTCTTTTGTAATTATGGCTATGTCGGGTTTTGATGTGATTTTGGGTATAGACTGGTTATCGTCATACCGAGCTGTTATTGATTGTTACCGCCAGAGGGTCACAGTATGTACCTTGAGCGGGGATTGTTTCCATTTCTTAGGGGATTGAGTTGGTAGTGTGTTGCCATCGGTATATGATGTGCGAGGGCAGGGTGAGCTTAGTTGTCTTCTCGCTAGCTGTATGAGTGGTGAGTGTGATGAGATCCAGATTGAGTTGCCGAAAGTGGCTTGCGAGTATTCAGATGTTTTTCCCGAGGACCTTGTTAGTTTGCCACCACATCGGGAAGTTGAGTTTTCCATTGATTTAGTGCCCGGCACGGCGCTGATTTCTATGGCACATTATCGTTTTGCCCCAGCTGAGTTGAGTGAATTGAAGATTCAGCTCCAGGAATTGCTAGATAAGGGCTTTATTCGCCCTAGTACTTTGCTGTGGGGAGCATTGGCCCTCTTTGCTAAAAAGAAAGATGGGTGCCTTGAGACTTTGTATCAATTACCGGAAATTGAATCGGGCTACGGTTAAAAATAAGTACCCTATGCTCCGTATTGATGATCTGTCTAACCAGTTGAAGCGGTCCCGTTGTTTCTCTAAGATAGACTTGAGATCGGGTTACCACCAGTTGAGGGTCAGGAAAGAGGATATTCCGAAGACGGCATTCCGTACACGGTATGGCCACTATGAGTTTCTGCTGATGCCTTTCGGGCTCACCAATGCACCGGCAGTGTTTATGGACTTGATGAACCGGATCTTTCGGGAATTCCTAGATCGCTTTGTGGTCGTTTTTATAGACGACATCCTGATTTATTCACCTTCGAAGGAGGAGCACGAGGAACACTTAAGAGTGGTGCTTGAGTTGCTTAGAGCCCATAAGCTGTATGCCAAGTTTGGGAAGTGTGAGTTTTGGCTAAGAGAGGTTAAATTCTTAGGCCATGTTGTTTCCGAGGAAGGGGTGTCTATTGATACATCCAAGATAGAGGCAGTGTAGGATTGGGCACAGCCTAAGAGTGTTTTTGAGATCCGCAGTTTTCTGGGATTAGCTGGGTATTACCACCGATTTGTGAAAGATTTCTCCAGGCTAGCTTCACCATTGACTAGATTGATGCAGAAGGGGGTCAAGTTTGTATGGAGTGAGACTTGTGAAAAGTCGTTCCAAGAGTTGAAAGTTAGATTGACCACCGCTCCGATTTTGATTATTCCAGAGAGAGGTTTGGGTTATGGCGTTTATTGTGATGCCTTACGAGAGGGTTTGGGTTGTGTATTGATGCAAGAAGGGAAAATGGTTGCCTATGGCTCATGTCAATTGAAAATACACGAGAAGAATTACCCTACACATGACCTAGAGTTAGCAGCAGTAATTTTTGCCTTGAAGATTTGGAGGCACTACCTTTATAGTGAGAAATTCGAGGTATTCTCGGATTATAAGAGTTTGAAGTACCTATTTACACAGAGAGACTTGAATTTGAGGCAGAGGAGGTGGATGGAGTTCATTGAGGACTACAATTTCGAGTTACACTATCACCCGGGAAAGGCCAATATTGTGGCCGATGCCCTTAGTAGGAAATCCATTAGTGATGTAGCTTGTATAGCCATCTGAGAGTGAGAGATGTTGGGTGCACTTGGCGAGTTTGATTTTCTTTTAGGCGAATCCGTTGAGGTTGCGGCCTTGTTTTCTATTGTTGCGCAGCTTACACTTATGACTCGAGTGTTAGAGGCATAGGGAGGTGACCTTGAAGTAGAATCCCTCCGAGAGAAGATCTCCAGTGGGAAGGTTGAGAAGGGTTTGACGGTGTATCTCAACCTGAGTGTGAGATATCGAGACCGTTTGTTTGTGCCGGAGTCTTGCTGAGAGGAGGTACTCCGAGAGTTTCACCATTCACGCCTTGCAGTGCATCCGGGAGGCACCAAGATGTATCGTGATTTGGGTCACCAGTTTTGATGGCAGGGTATGAAGAAGGATGTGGCAGTCTTCGTATCAAAGTGCCTGACTTGTCAGCAAGTGAAGGCCGAGCATCAGAGGCCAGCGGGTTTGTTACAACCCTTGCCTATTGTCGAGTGGAAGTGGGAGCCTGTCACTATGGACTTCGTTGTAGGTCTTCCGAGGACTCAGCAGGGTAGTGATGCTATTTGGGTGGTTGTAGACCAGTTGACTAAGTCGGCGCACTTTATCCCTATGCGTGAGAGATTGATGAGATCATCTTGTCGACTTGTATATTCGGGACATAGTGAGGTTGCACGGGTCCCGAGGTCGATCGTCTCAGATAAAGATCCACGTTTTACTGCTAGGTTGTGGCAGAGTTTGCAGTGTGCCTTGGGCACTAGATTGACCTTTAGCACAGCTTATCATCCTCAGACTGACGGGCAGTCCGAGCATACTATTCAGATCCTTGAGGATATGCTTCGAGGTTGTGTCCTTGACTTTAATGGGTCGTGGTAGAGGCACTTGCCCTTGGTGGAGTTTGTCTACAACAACAGTTTTCAGTCGAGTATCGGTATGGCACCGTTTGAGGCCTTGTATGGCCGACTGTGTAGGTCTCCAGTTTGTTGGGCCGAGGTGAGTGATGCACCTTTGTTGGGCCCGGAGTTGGTGAGGGAAACGACGGAGAAGGTTGAGCTTATCCGTAGGAGGCTTGTGACAGCCCAGAGTCACCAAAAGAGTTATGCCGACCGTAGGAGGAAACCTTTGGCATTTGAGACGGGTGACCATGTTTTTTTGAAAATATCACCAAGGAGGGGTTTGATGAGGTTTAGGAAGGGTGGGAAGTTGTCCCCTCGGTTTATTGGTCCCTTGGAGATCCTTGAGAGGATTGGGGAGGTTGCGTACCGTCTAGCTTTATCGCCACAGTTGTCCGGGGTGCATGACGTATTTCAAGTTAGTATGCTTCAGAAATATGAGCCGGATCCATCGCATGTATTAGATTGGACTGACTTAGAGGTTGACGAGGATGCCTCGTATGAGGAGAGACCGGTATGGGTCTTGGATAGGCGGGATCAAGTCTTGCGGGGCAAGACCATCCCCTTGGTAAAGGTTTTGTGGAAACATCACGGAGTGGAGAAAGCCACTTGGGAACGTGAGTTGGAGATCTACGAGAAATATCCGGACTTGTTTGTTAATGCATAATCATGTATTGGGAATTTTGTAATATTGATAAACTTTAAGGGCATTAAATATGTCTCAAGTTGTAAAACATTGTAAATGTTTTGGTTTATGGAAGTATTGTGAAACTTGCCTTGAAATGGAAGTTTATTTTAACATTGTATATGTTAATGATGTTTTAGAAATGCAAATATATCGTTGGCATTGAATATATAATTGAGTTGTGGAAAATGTGTTGAAATTGATAAATTTCAAAGGAAATCATGCTAGTGATGCATATTGAGTTATATGTTGTAAATTGCCTCTTGAATAGAGATGAGATGACCGGTAATGGGTCAGGTTATGGAACGTTTGGTTGGTAATGTTATTGAGAATTGAGGAAAACTCATTTTTGAAAACTTGTACTTAATTTCGGGGACGAAATTCCTTAAGGGGGGGGAGGTTATAGCGATCCTGGTTCTTCTTCCTTTGATTGTTGTATCCGAACTTAGGTTCTGTGGAGTTGGTTGTTGTATATGTCTTGTTGTCATCCTTTAATTCCATATGTTTGAGTTTTAGGATGTGTTGGGCGTGTTTCGAACAGGTTGGTTGAGCCTTGGTTCCATTTCTTGTTGCCTAGTTTTTTGGTGGTCCGCTCGAGCGGATCCCTTTGCGCTCGAGCGGAGTTTGCACACTTCCAGCATTTTGTGCCTCTGCAAAAATACTACAGATTTGTTTTTCACGCTCAAGCGGAGTTCCTTACGCTGGAGCGGGTTGCGCTCGAGTGGGCCTTTTTGCGCTCGAGCGAGTGTTCATTGTCTGTAAAAATACTGGAAGAGGGTAATCTAAGCTCGAGCGGGTTTCCCTTTGCGCTCAAGCGGGTGTGTTTTGCAGTTGTGTCTTGGCGCTTGAGCGGGTATTCTTGCGCTCGAGCGGGTCCAGTTTTTGTGCTTGACGCTCGAGCATCCTATTCTTCGCTCGAGCGGACTAGTCGTATATCAGATGGTAGCTGGGTGATTTTAAATCACTTTTCACACTTTCTTTCTCTCTCTTACTTTTCAAAACCTCCATTGGAGAGCACCTCACTCTAAAACTTCAACTTCTCTCTAGGGTTTGATCTAGTTCGAGTGATCCACTCCCTTAGTGTCTTTCTAAGAAGTGTAGAGCATGGCTTGGGCTACCCATCAATCCGAAAATCTTGGAGTTTGGAGCACTTTCGATTTTCTTCACCTTCTCCTTTGAGCTCCAACTTTGAGGTAGGGATAACTACTCATTTTTATGAGCTTTGACATAAATGTTGAGCTTTTTGTATAGAAGGTTTGATTTGGAAAGTTAGGATTTGAGATGTGTTATATTGGAAAGAGGGGTCTTGTTCTTTTGATTCAAACATATGTGTTTTGGGTCTGGGAAGGAGGTTATTGATATTGTTGATAATATTTGGACCTTGGGGTCAATGTTGAGAAAAGGGAGAAAATGCCATGTTTGGGTATATTTGGGTCATTAGTGTAATTAATGACATTTATTATGAAAATGTGAAATTGAGTGGAAATAATGAGATTGGCTCATTATGAGGTAGAAGGGTAGAGTTGGATTCATTAATCACTCACCTTTGAAAATGTTGATAAATTATCTGTTGATATAATTATTATCTGTTTAGAAATAATTGTTTTGGACTATCGGTGGAGGATAGTCTTGATTGTGTAGACATTGCATGATGATTAGGCGAACTAAAAACTAATCGATTGAATGTCATTGAATATGATAAATGAAATTATACATCAAATTTGTGTATTGATTGAACATGTATATGATAGATGCTTATATACATTGTGTTGTGTGGGAGGAGATAGGGGATGTACTCCACGGTTTAGGAGGAGATAGGAGATGGACTCCTAAACTGGATATTTGAAAGGAGATGGGGGATGGACTCCATTGATACAGCAAATCTGTGTATCATATATGAAGTATAGAAGTGTTTTATTTGACATTGATACAGCAAATCTGTGTATCATATATAAAGTTTGGAAGTGTTTAATATGAGTTGTTATCTCATTTGAAATGGAAGTATTGTTGATATGAGATGTAATCTCATCTAAATTGTTTGGCTAGGTTCTAAGCCACGGTTATGAATTGAGAAGTGGATAAGTAATGGAAAATGAAATGAAACATGGACATATTGGTCATAGAATTGAAATGTGTTACAGTTGGCGTATATGAGTTAAACATTTATCGAATGCTAATGTTTTAGTTATTGCTCATATTATGTTTAGCATATCTCTACTGGGCGTTGGCTCACCCTATAAGGAACATCATTTTTAGGTTCAGGTATTATGCCGCCTCCAAGGTCTTAGCTTGGATGGTTGTGGGAGTTGAAGACTCTCTTGTTTATTTTTGTGATTATCTTGTGTATTACATGTAAATCAAGCCAAGGGCTTATTTTGTATTTTGAGTTAGTACTCTTTTTTTGTAACCAAGTGTTGGCTTGGAAAGTTGTAAGCCCGTGGGGCATTTACTTTTGATGTCAACATGTAATACTTCTGTGATAAATACTCTGATGAATGAAATTATGCTTTATTCTCTTATGTCCAAGCATGTCAAGATTGTATGATTTATGGGTTTATTTTGAGGGCATTACATTACATGTTAATATGTGTGTGCTTTCTGTGGTCATTACTCATTTTGGTGTGTGTGTTTTTTGATTAGTATGTCTCATTCTGTACACACTCTTGGATTAGCAAATATCGGAGTCCTCCGCCTTAGTGATTATTTTTTTTCTATGGACTTCTGGTGTTGTATCTTTTGCTTTTCTAAAGGAATTGACCTATACTAGCATATCATGGGTGATGTTGAGTCTCTTAAACCACCTTCCATCTTTTTGCATCTCCACAGCTTTACCCTCTGTTATTTGTAGTCCAGCCATGAGGAAAAGGTTACCTCAGAGTGACCAACCAGGCCATCCTTATTATATCCATGCTTCTCTAGTTCGGTTTCCATACTCTTGAGCGTGTCAGCCGCCAATGAGTGTGCAAAAGCAAAAGAAAAAGAAAAAGAAAAAGAAAAAAAATGTGCAAAAGAAAGAAAAAGAAAAAAATGTGCAAAAGAAAGAAAAAAAAAAAAAAAAAAAAAAGGGATTCATTGATTGGGGAAGCCTCCGCTATTACTCAACAAATACCCTTTGATTCCTAGTGGTTTGACTTTCCTTAGTTGTGCTTAGATTCTCTTGTCAGAGGTCTAGCTATCAGATCACTACTAGGATTTGAATCTTGTGTTTGTCGAACTCCAAGAGTCACACACACACTTTTCTCATGGGATCTATGCTTTTCACATAATGCATCACTTTCTCTTATGATGAATTTTCTAGAGGCGGTGCATATTGTGCTTTCAAGTAATTGTGCTTATTGGATAGTCTTGTGTGTTTTAAGGTACAAATCTGAAATTCCCTACTTGGTCCATGTAGACACCCCATTTTTGACCGTCTTCAAGACTTGGTTGTGCTTGCAGGTACATCCAACAAACAAGTTCGATTGCTCGTCGGGTACTCGACTTTTACGGCGGAACATCGCAGGTTTGAGCTTTCCAAACCCTGTATTCTTTCTGCCCCATTTTTGGACCATGTATTGGCCTTTCCAGCTTTATTCTCTTGGTGTACTGCCGGCCACCTCCTGCCACTGCCGGCCATGCCTTTGTTACTGCCAGCCATTGATTAAGCCTGCCGGCCATCAATGAGCCACTGCCAGCCACCACTGATGGCCGACAGACCCCTTGTCTCAGCAGGTTTCACGCCAGATCTTTTGAGCCAACTGGTTTTCACTCATTTTCCCTCCATACACGTGTATGGAGGGATGAGCCCCTTTCCAAGCTTGTTTAACAAGCTTTGCATTATTTTTCTTCTATATAAGGAGAGGCCCTCTCTCCTTAGCAGTGGTTCAGCCATTTTGAAGAGAAGATATATCTCTCTATATTTCTCATTCTCTCTCTATCTATATTGCATAGAATTGTGTTCTAAAGTCCATTTTTCTTGCACTTTTACACTACAACACATAGAGATACACCACCATCTTGGAGTTGAGGTTCTTGGGAGTGTTACTTGAGCTCTGAAACTTGGTTTTTGGCCCCTGAGGTTGCTGGTTTCGAAGTTGATCTTCAAGGGTGACTATATTCTCCATTTTAGCATTTTCTTGTACCTCATTTTGGCCATCCTTACATATTGTTTTAGGCCTTGCTTTTAACTGAAAAAAGTTCTATATTTAAGTGCTTTTGATGATTGTTTAAGGTCTTCTTGGTGTTAAGGGTGCACAACCCTCTTGTTTGCCTTGTTTGGCTTTGTTTTGTGCCATGCTTTAAGGCCTTCGAGGTAGTCTTGGTTTGTTTTTAGCCACTGAAATCTGGTGGATTTTCAGTGGTAGGCATATGGTTTTGAGGCCTAAAACCAGAGGGGGGTGGCCCCCTCCCTTTTTATTTTGTTTGCTTGAGTTATTGGCCTATCAAAGGAGCATGTATCCCTTTACTTTTAAGGCTTGGTTCAGGTCCTTTTTTGTGACTTTTAGGACCTTCCTTGACTCTGTCCATGGCTGGTTTGGCCATCTTTTGCATGCTCCATGTATGTGTAGTGTAATCCCATTTGTGGCTCATCAAAGTAGCATGTTTGCCTAGCTTATGTTGAGTCCATTTCAGCATATTTTTGGTGATGTTTTACCATGTCTTAGATCTATTTTGGGTTGGTTTTGTCACTCCATGCATGCCTAATACACTTGAAGTGTAAATCACTTAAACTAGCTTTATATGCTTCATGCTTTGACATGTCATTTTAGCTTGTTTTGTTTCCATTTCAGTAGGGTTTTGGTGATTTTTTTCCATGTCATACCTCTGTTTTGGTTTGGTTTGGTCATCTTTTGCATGCTCCATATACTTATAGAACAAATCTTGCTTACTAGCTTTATGTGCATGATGTTTTGACTCATCATTTTAACATGTTTTGGCTTTGCTCCAGCATGATTTTATTCTTATTTTGGGCTGTTCTAGGACTTTTTTGGGCTTCCATGGTCATATCACTCATGTTTTGTATAGCTATAGTGTAAATGCTTTGGCTAGCCTTGGGTTTTGAGGCCCCTACCATGCCATGCATGTGATGTTTCCATGCTTTGCCATCATTTCGAATGTTATTTCAGTCCATGAAATGTGGTCATACACCTGCATTTGACATGCTTTAAATGCCTTGAAGAGTTGATGTTTTATGCCTCATGAATGGATCATAGTGCATGCCATTAAGCCTAGGCTTTTGGGTCATCATATCAATGCATTTTTGGTCTTGTTATACCATGATGTAACTCTGTTTTATGCTGTCCAAGTCATGCCATGTTTGGTTTTAATAAGTGTAGTATAACACCCCTTTTGTAGCCTTGCATGCTTCATGTTTTGGCCCTTTGTTCTAGCTTGTAATGGCTAAGTTCAAACATGTTTTTAGTCTCACCTTGGCTTGCCTTGGGACTGTTTTTGATCCCCTTGCCCCTTTGGGGCTTGCTTTGTATAGCCTTGGCTTAAGTCCTTTTGCTAATTTCGAGCTTTGAGCTTTCTCGTATGCTTTGTTTGTCTTGTTAAGGTGGTTTGTCACCATTCCATGCATGTTTTCAGAACTTGTGGTGCTGTCATATATCCATACTTGTCACTCTTTAAGTGTGTTTAAGAGTCGCATCTTTGTGCCTTAATCCTTGAGCCAATTGGTATGCATGTTTGCCTTGCCTTTTCATGCTTTTCATATCATCATTTCAGCACTAATGGCCACTGATTTGGGGCACGACTGAGGTCTACTCTTTTGGTTTAAGTCCATTGTGTATGCTATGTATATTGCATTGAGTATGCCACCATTGCATTGAGCATGCTAATTGATATTCGCATTGAGTATGATAGTTGTTATTAGCATTAGCTTGTGCATGCCATTAGCTTTGTTAAGTTAATCATACTACCTTGCATTGAGTATGCCATGTAGTTGAATGTTTGCATGCTTAGGACATATTGCATGTTTGCCATGCTTGTGTTGCATTGTTGTTTGGATTAAGTGTTAATCCGAGCACAAGGAACGAGGGGCGTTTCATACTTCAAGTGGTGAAACGTGTCTCAATCTGGTCATTGACGCTCTTGATTATCCATGATAGAGTTCTAGGCACTTATGTGTTTATTTGTGCATTCATTTCATATTGATTTGCACAAGTTGGATCTTTGGCCATCATGCATCGGGATGCGTGATTGATGGTCATGGATCCGATTATGTCTCTCCCTTGATGTTTTGAGGTGATATGGGGTGGCATAGTGCGTATATACCCTTGGGAGACCCTCCATTTTCTCTATTTTGTGCTCTGCTGCAGCTTGGTGTCCCAACATATTAGTGGCCGGCAGTGCCCTATAGATGGCCAGCAGTCCTTCATTCTTGGCCGGCAGTGCCCACTCTTGGTAGGCAGGATGGTCGGCAGCATCTCCCCATGGCCGGCAGGCCACTGATGCACTCCCCAGACTGGTTTTGGTAAGGTTCAGTAGGAATTCCTTGAGGACACCCTGCAAGCAGAGCCTCTAAAGAGCAACCGGAGAGCTTATTGGGACGAGAACCGAGCATGTATGTTCACCTTCTTCAACTTGCCGAGACAGCATTGTTTAAATTGCTTACTTGTTAGTTAGCATTTGGTTTCGTAGTTAGTTAATTAATTTGTCGATTAATTAAGTTTTGTAATAATTAGTTGTAGCTAGTTATTCATTTCGGTTATGTAATAATTAATTAGCTTGTTAGTTAGTTAGTTAGTTAGTTGATTTGTATTATTTATTCAGACCCTCCGTCGAGAGGACACACTGTTGTAATAAGTGTGCGTGAATGTGTGCATGTCTTCCAAACCCACATCTTTCTCCCTTTTACTTAACCGCTTACAATGGTTAGTTTTAGGGCATATTTTGTTTAGCATACCTTATGTTTGCATGTGTGCATCCATTCATTTGTCTTGCATACACCAGGCTTGGCGCATCATACTAACTGCATTGTAATTCAATACCAAGTTGAATACATGTACCAATTGTTGCATTTCACATGCTATGTTAGAATAGCCGAGCCTATTTCTAAGTTGCATTAGCCATCTCAACATGAACTAGGATCATGCATTGATTTCTAACTAGTTCTTTATTTTAGCTTGGAGTACACTGTGAGTGTTTATACTTTGGCATACTGCATGTGTGTGAGTGTTGTCATGATAGCATGCTTGCCATGAGGCTATCTGCTTAAATGTTTAACTGCCTGAATGCCTGTGGGTGAAGGTTGGATTATTTGAATTGGGACAATTCATTGAAATCCACATTTTTGCCTACTTGCTAGTAGCAAACTTCAAACCATTTCCAACCAAATGGATATGCAATGTTTTGTTCCAAATTAGGCGATCTAGTCTATACTTGTGTGTTGTGCGCATCACATAGTAATTCTAGCTAATTAACCGGAATAAGAGCACATGTATTTTAAAAAACAAGATATCATGCTTAGTACAGGCCGATCTTTGATCGGGTGAGCGGGGGTGCTCATAGATGACCTTCCCCAATCGTACCCAAGTTCCCGAGCCGAGGCAACTTTGGTGATGATGGACACGTGGCCTTAGGCACAAGTCAGGGTTTTCTAAATTCCCTCAAATAAAATATTTAGGTGATGACTCTGTATCTAGCAAAGCAGTCCATGTTTGGCACTTCTTGACAAAAATCAGTTTTCCAAAACGATTTGCCGGATTTGGACTCTTTGGTGATTTATCGGTCTCACATCACATTGTGAGATTAGATTGAGAACCATGACATTTGAGTCCGAATCATGAAGTGGCTTAGATCCAAAGTGGTCTACACTCCACCATATTATTTTTGTCATTTTCTTCTTGTTCATTTTTTTTCAATTTGTGGTTGCTATTAGTGAGAGGGAGTTTGATTTATCTTTATAGGAGATTATTAGGTTTTATTCATGTCATGTGTCAGGTGCATGTGCCTTAGTTTTCATCTATTCATACTACATGTTCTTAAAATCTCCAAGTCGCATTTATTCATGTTTTCTATCTTATGCTTCAAGATAATCTTGTCATATGTTTATTGCTTTTTTCATATACTCTTGTGGGACTAATAGTTGTTTTGGAGATTGTGGCACTGATAGTTGTTTTGCAGATCATGACCTTGAGAAAGAAGTTTGCGTTTGTTGGCTGTAATGGGTTGGGGTGATTAGGATTTTATTTGTTAAGTGTGTTTTGTCACGGCATTGCCAAAGGGAGAGATTGTTAGGTTTTTATTCTTGGCAACCCCATTTGACAAAACTCCTTTCAGTTGTTTTTGTTTTTGCACTTTTATTTCAGTGAGGCTATGAGTTTATTAAATGTGAATTCAACCCGAATCGAGCCTTGTAGAGAAGTTTGTGATGTTAATGCTTTCAAGATTGCCACTTTGCTGATTATGAAGGGGGTCAAAATTGCCGGTCATTCAGCGGGTCGAGGTAGCGCCTCAAAATAAAAAAAATGCATTCAAAGTTTCCTGTCCACTCGAGCAGACATTCCCCCGCTCGAGTAGAGAATGCTGAGTTTTAGAAGTTTGGTGAGTCTACAAATATACAGTGATCCGTGTTTTCACGCTCGAGCGTCCATTTTCCCGCTCGAGTGTACACCCTAGTGCAGAACACGTCATATAGAGCCCCTGCTTGAGTGTCAATTCCCACGCTCGAGCGGACCTCGCGATTTCAGATTCTATAAATTGATAAGTTGCTCCAAATCTAGGATTACTTCTCCAGATCTTCTTCTTGGGTTCTAGGGTTTATATCTGGGGATATTTTGCTAGTTTTTTTTTATGTTTTGATTAAGTGTTCAACTCATGGTTTAAAGAGGTTACATCAAAGGATTATTTGTTTGTTCTACACAAGAGAGAGAGTTGTTCTTTGGTGGATTCTGAAGAATTCGAGCCTGAAACTTTAGTGGATTCTGGAGTGGCTCATCGTCAAGACAATTCCGAGGTGAAGACGGGGTTGGAAGAGGCACATAGGGGTTGGTACAATTCGGGCGTGGATTCGCTAGGTAATTGAGAGTATACCTGTGTAATTCCTTTATATCTTCTTAGTGGATTGTTTTGTGGTTGTTGGCCGTGGTTTTTATCACAATTGGAGGTGCTCCAATTGTGGTTTTTCCACGTAAAATCGTTGTGTCGATTTGTCTTGATTGTTTGATTGGGATTGTTATATACTGCTTAAAATTGATACATAATCACAAATCAACATCTAGGGGATTTCTAGATTTTTCATATATATATATACAATATAATATAATATAAATATGTATAATATTTATGATGTTTTCAAAAGGGTTTTAATGTTTGTGAATCACTTGATTTTGATGGTGTTTTGGATCTATAAAAAGATAATAATGTTTGACATTATTTTTGACACATTACTTTTAACATGCAAATGAAAAAACAAATGATGATTTAATTTTTGTTCGTTAAAATATATATATTTTTTCTTTTAGGTAAAATTGTTTCTTGCTATTATTATTATTATTATTATTATTTTATTATGATTTTTTTTTTCTTTTAGTGGTGGTAATATATTTTTTCTGTTAATAGGAGGAATACGATTTTTTTTGTTAGTTATTATGTTTAGATGGATGATTTAATTTATGTTAGTTAAAATTTGTTCTTCTTCTTCTTATTGTTTTATTAGTTACTATTTGTTCTTTTTTGGGGTTTTTTTTTTGATAAATCAAATATTTCTTGTCGTTATTATGTTTAGATGGATGATTTAATTTCCCCTACACAAGGGCCCAGTGAAATCACTACTCAACAACCTACAACATAAGAACATGAGAATGAAAGCACAAAAAATCAGCCTAACAGTGTCAAGGGTAAAAGAGAAAAATCTTTGGTTTGGAATTATTTCACGAAATTGAAGTGTGAATCTAATAAAAGACCTAGGGCCTCTTGTAACTATTGTGGTACAACTTATGCATGTGATCCAAAAATTAATGGGACAACATCAATCTGAGCTCATATAGAATCAAAGTGTAAGAAGTATACCCTAACACAAGATGAAAAGTAAACTACACTAGGTTTTAAACCAAAAAATGAATCTGGTGATGGGGAAACAGTTGGTAATCTTGTGGCTATAAGCTTTAGTGTTGATGCATGTAGAAAGGCCCTAGCAAAGATGATAATAATAGATGAATTGCCATTCAAATTTGTGGAAGGTGAAGGATTGAGGCAATTTATGCCTGTGGTGCAACCCAATCGGTTAAAAATCCCATCTAGGATTACCATTGCCAAAGAATGTATGTCAATATTTGTGAGTGAGAAGAAGGCTTTGAAGAATGCATTTAGGGGTCAACGACTATGTCTTACCATAGACACTAGGACATCCATGCAAAACTTGAATTATAGGTGTCTCACTGCACATTTTATTGATTACGATTGGAAATTTCATAAAAAAATTCTGAACTTTTGTATAGTTCCAAATCACAACACACTTGGTAAGGTGATTGCGGATTGTTTGGTAGCATGGGGAATTGATAAGTTTCTCACAATCACAGTGAATAATGCAAGATTAAATAATGGTCTCATTAACTTTTTGAAGCAAAAGACAAAGAGAAGAAAAAATACCATATTAGAGCATGACTTTTTACATTTGAGGTGTTGTGCTCACATATTGAATCTAATTGTTTGCAAGGGATTAAAAGAAATTGATGATTCCATAACAAGAATTTGGCTTGTTATAAAACTTGTGAGATCCTCTCCATCTAGAATGGCCAAGTTCAAATTATGTGTTGAAAAAGAGGGCATTGAGTTTAATGGTAAACCTTATTTGGATGTGGCTACTCGGTGGAACTCTTCGTATTTCATGTTAGAATGGGCTATACAATTTCAAAAGGCTTTCGAGCGGTTAGATAATGATGACACTCACTTTCACTCGAATCTTAGAGAGGATGAGGTTGGTGAGGTTGATGAGGTTGGTGAGGAGGGAGAAGTTGGTGACATTGGTGAAGAGGAAGGATTTGCTTTAAGTAATAATGGGAAAGGAAAGAGAGAAGAAAGCAAACCGGAATGCCTACAAAACATGATTGGAAGAAGGCGAGATGGTATGTCGAGTTCCTAAAATTGTTTTACAATGCCACAATATGTTTTTTGGGTTCTTTATATATCACTTGCAATGCATTTTTTTTATTTATTGAGATTATGTTGATAAAAATGCAATCATTGAATTGTGAGAATGAAGAGGAAAGCTTGCATTTAATGGCACGTGGCAAGAGTTCCAAGTTTGATAAGTATTGGGGTAAATTTGACAAGGTTAATTTGCTATTGTTTGTTGCAATTGCTATTGATCCCCGTTACAAACTCAATTATATTCAATGGTGCTTGGAAGAAATTTATGAAGCTAAGCATGTTGATGATTTGATGATGAAACTAAAGAATGAGTTAACAAGATTATATGATTGGTATGGTTTGAATGTTCAAAGTGGTAATGTGCAAACACAAACTGTGGAGGAGTCATTAAGGGCAATGGATTTGGATGAAGAATGTGACATGGATGTTCGAGCAAAAATGAAATCCAAGTATAAGATGCGTTTAGAGAAACAAAGTAACATGGTTAACAAATCTGAGTTGGAGAAGTTTTGAGTGGATGATTGTGAAGAAGATAATGATGATTTTGACATCTTGGGTTGGTGGAAGGCTAGTTCCACTAAGTATCGCATCCTCTCTCTCATAGCTCGGGATGTTCTAACTATCCCTGTGTCTACAGTTGCCTCAGAATCCGCTTTTAACACGGGAGGCTGTGTGCTTGATCAATTCCATAGCTCTCTATCACCCATCACGGTAGAGGCCCTCGTTTGTACACAAAATTGGCTACGTTCCCCTTCTCAAATCAGTCTTAGAGATCAATTGGATGAATTGGAAGAGATTGAATTAGGTACAGTCCTTGATCAATAAATATTTCTTATTTTCTTTTATATTTTATAAGAGTTATATGTTTAACACTTGAATTTCTTATGATTTGCTTCTTTCATTTTTTTTAGTGCTTATGGAAGGATCAAGCAGCAAGAATGTCAACATCATTAATTAATGTTAGAAAGCAATGGTAACAAGTTGAATATTTGATATAATTTTTTTTATTATTTATGTTAAATTCAATTCTTATGAGAATATTTTTATTGTTTTTGCATGACTTCTTTTGTTTTGTTGGTTGGAAAATATGTCAAATTTCTGCACATTTAAATTTTTGATTTTTGAGATTGAGTATTAATAGTTAGAAAGGTAAGAAATTGCATAATTCATTTAGTTTTTTTTTTTAATGTTAAATTCAATTATGATGATAATAATGTTATTTATTTTAGCAGGACCTGTTTTGCTTGGTTGGTTGGAAAATGCATACTCTATTTACATTTTATTTTTAGTTTTTTAATATTAATAGTTTATAATATTTGGTTATGGATATGTGGTTCTTTTTCCCTTTTTTTTTTTTGGGGGGGGGGGGGGGGGGTTGAATAAGATATATGGTTCTTATTTAGTTTTGAATAGACAAAAAAGACTTGCTTGATATATGGTTCCTATTTATTTTGAAGAGAAAAATAGTTCCTGGATATATTTTGATAAATTTTGGTATGTTTGGTTTGTTGAATATGTTTGATGCTTGTTAGATGCATTTTTATTTTTTAATTTTTTAGCTCTTACTGGACAAGGATTTCAAAGCCTAATTCAATTTTATTTTATTTTTTTTGGGTAAATAAAGCCCAATTTAATTTGATAAAGCAAGCATATGTAAAAATTATGCTTAGGTGTTGTTGGACTTTAGTTTCCAAGGTCCAAATTCATTTTTGTAACGGATAAAAGTAGGCCTAAAATGTGAGGCCCAAAACCGCACCGCACCGCACCGCACCACACTGAAACTGCATAAAATAGTTTGGTTTGGTTTGTAGGTGTATTGCGATCTATTTGGTTTCAAAAAAAATAAAACTGATTACTTCGGTTTAGTTCAAAAACTACGAAAAAATCGGCCGAACCGCATCAATTTCACCCTTACCTGCAGGGAGAGGCGCGTTCTCGATCTTTGGGGAAAAAGGAGTGGCATTTAATCTTACCAAGTCACTGCCTGCCAGCACATTCACCGTTGAGCGTGGCAGTGGCATGGCGACCTCTTTAGTTGCATAAACTCTAGGAGCCAATCTTTGTAGTGCCGCACCCTTATGGCTTCCCTCCGGCGTGCTCGTTTCTCCAATATGTCTCTTAATCCTCTAATTGAGCAGAGTACGAGTATATCAACGTCGACAACAGACGCGTAGAATAGTAACTATTATCTCAAGTGCGAGACATTTCTGCTGGTGTGACGTAATTGCTGGCTGTAAAACTCCTCAAGATAGAGAGTGAAAGAGTGGGTTGTTGACTCCGACTACCAGAGTGGTGGGATTAGGCGTGCTCATTGTGGCTTCCTACCCCAGCAATGTCTTTTCCCTTCAGTTGGTGCTTTATGGCCTCCATCTCCATTACCATCTTGCGGATGACAACGTCTTGGTCCCTCATCTTGTGCTTCAGATGTTGAGTGTGCGACCCTCTATGTTGCTGATGCCTCTCAAGGCTCTACGAGTGCCCAGAGCTCCTCACGTGTTTGTCTCGCGCGTCTCTAGGTAGCCCCATTGTGGAGGTCTCTAGACTAGCCATGTTCGGAACGACGAGCAGGTCGCCTTACCTCCGAACTGACTCTGGAGTGATGTTGTTGACGACAGAGAGCGGAATTTCATCGTTGTTTGCCATTGAAGTCGGTTAGAAAGCTTAGAGGACAAGGTTTTGAGTGTCAAGTTTCCTACAGACAGCGCCAATTGTAAGGGGAGTAAATATTCTTCACTTTTGTACTCTTTGCCTCCGTATTCATTTCACTCCAAATGGAGTCGTTTCTCCTGCAAACACAATAAAGGTGAGCTACCCGACGGGTGTCTTGCTGAAAAATCCCTTCGACAGTCTAGTTAGCACCCTCGGAAAATATAGGAGAATGAGAGAGTTTTCTAGCTCATGATTGCTTACCCTCAAGGATGAACTCGCATGTCTTATATAGACAACTTATCCTACTTCTCCATGTAGTGCGCATTATTCCCATTGTCTTGGGGCAAGGACATTTTGCCCCTTAATTTCCTTACACATTTGCACTTGTCAGAAGCAGACAACCTAACAAACAACAATAACTTAGGCAATGCGCAGTTTGTCCTCCATGTGGTATTGGACTAAGAGAGGCACTCAACCGAGCTATCTCTAGTTGTGACTGAACCTGCACAACTCGGCCTAACCCGTACTAGTTCTTTTAATCCGAGCTAAACCTGGCCAGTCAGCCCTCGCAGGGTCTTCACAACTCAACTAAGCACGTTTAGCTCAGTGAGGCTACTTCCATTTGTAGTCAAGCCACATTCCACACAGCCATAAAACTCGGTACAACCTCACAGCTCGGCAAGGACCCATGCGCGTCTCCTTTAGTTCGGCCAATCTTTATTCACTTTGCTCGGCCAATCATGGAATGATGGTCTTAGCAAGGTGCTTCCGAGTTGCAACTCGGCCCTCACATTAATCCACATAGCTTGGTCCAGAACACGAAGGCACCACCCTTAGTTCGACCATACTAAGAGGTAGCTCGGCCCATTCTGTTCGGTGAAAATTCCTCTCTCAACTATGATATGATTTAAACATACAATTTAAATTTATTATTATAAAATATTTTTACTAATTAACCGATCAATTTTTTTGATTAAGTGTAAGATTAGAGTTAGAACGTGACCTTTAATTTAGGGTGGCTCTATTTTAGATAAATTTTTCATACAAAAATATAAGTAACTATTCATTGAATAGTTTTAAACAAAAATATAGAATTCTTTTTAGCTAAGTTCAAAATTTTTAATAAGTATGCATAAAATATATCCATATTTCTTATTTTTATTATAAAAAATACTTATAAATATCTATTTACCAATTTAATAAATAAATATGTTAATTGATTCAAAAGTTGGGCATAAATCAGGACAATTTTTAATAATTAGTTGAAGATCATGTTGGCATAAATATTGAATCAACTAACATTTTTATGGAAGAGTTATAACATAAGACAAATTATAATTTTGATGTATGATGAGACAAATTATTAGGCTTTACATAACATAGAAAAATTAGTATTTTGACAAATATAATTTACTATTATCATATGATAAACTAAAATTAATTTTCTGTGATTTATTATTTAATTTTTGCTAATTAAATGATGACATATATTTTTTATTAAGAACTTACAATACACAACTAATGACATATATAAAAAAAAAAAAAAACTTCTTTTATGAGTAACTCTAATAAAAATAAACAAAATTTAAAAATGATTATTATTATTTAATTTTAAAAATTATTTTTGATTATTTATTTATACCCATATATAATACGGGTATTATGCTAGTTTTAAAGAAAATAAAATAAGGTTGTGTTTGGTTTGCCTTTGGAATCATGATTCTAAAGGCAAAATTTTCAAATCACTTTTCAAAATTCATAACCAAACACACAATTCAAAATTACTCAAAACTCAATTTAAAAATTAATTTCAAAATTGATAACCAAACACACAACTCAAAACTCAATTCCAAACTCTTTTGATGACATAGTGTTGAAGATGGTTAGTGATGAGATTGTTAAATTATTTTTATAAAAAATCTAAAAAAATAATTTCTATATTTAAAAAATATCTAAAACAAATATATTATTATTTTCTTTTTCAAATAACTTTTTGCAATTGCAATAATAATAATAATAATAATAATAATAATAATAATAATAATAATAATAATAATAATAATTTGCACTATTCCGATTAACCAGCCAGACGTCCAGGGAGGATGTCTAGGAGGATGTTCGGGCGGACGACTGGGTAAACCCAATCTACTCTTTTCAAAATTTAAAATTAAAAAATTCTTTTCAAAACTCATAACCAAATAAATTTTCATTCCGCACTCAAATTACAACTCCAAAAAGAGAATCACAATTTCAAAACTAAATCAAACGCAACCTAAAAAATCCCTAAGAAACAAAGACTAGATTAAAGTCAATCAAAATCTCACAAATGTGCAGTGGGTACACTC